>WNWK01000359.1:0-255000 GCA_009830355.1 Cherax destructor
CACCTGCGTCGGTGGGAAACTGCCGATGTGTTAATAAAAAAAAATTGTTCTTACCAGCATTCTCACGCCAGATTCTTACCTTCCAAGATTCCATATTTACTGCTGGCTCTTGTTCCTTCAATGCTAGCGGAGGGTTCTTGTTCCTAGGAAGTGGACCTTAGTATTTAACAGATGGCAATATAATAGTGACCTGGTCAGTGACTTGATGAATCTCTACGATGAGCGAAACGTGATTTTGTAACGCTCTATGAAGCGCTGCAGTCATACAGAGTGATGGCTCTCTTAAAGAAATTGGAGCACGCATCAATAACTGGGCCTCTACCCTTCAGACAGAACTGTTTGCCATACTCCTTGCACTCAAATGCGTCCATGTATCTAAGGTTAACTCTCTAATTGTAACTGATTCTCTGTCATCCATAAATGCTCTCAACTCATCAAGTATAACTTGTAGCATGCTCGTGTCAGAAGCCAGACACAGGTATGGTAGGATTCTGGATAGTAGAGTCAGAGTGCACATGCTGTGGATTCCATCTCACATTGGTCTTCAGATGCATGATAGAACTGATAAATTGGCTAAGTTTTATGCTTTCAAAGAGGGGATAGATTACAATCTTGGCTTGTCAGTTAGCAGTTTGAGAACAATAATACGAAAAGAACTTCAACTGAATTTTATTGACTTAAGACTCAGGGGGTTTGACACCAGTCAGTCCATCTATCATCATTCTATCATGCAGGAGGAGCCACATGTCTATGGTGCATCCAACAAAATAAGCAGACTCTTGGATGTCACTACCGCCCGCCTCCGGCTGGGTTACAAGTATCTTTGGCAGGTTAAATCACCACCACCAGATGTAGACCAAACAAGATGTAAACTTTGCCAGTTGGATTATTGTCACACCCTGCGTCATTATGTACTGGAGTGCGATAAAATTAATGAATTCAGAGACTACTCATTCAGAAATGTTCAAGATATGTCAAAGTATTTTATCCTCAGTGGTATATTACAGACCATTCTGGAAAAATACCCTGACTTTGCTCCCTGTAAATAAAGCATTGACACGTGTGTGTGTGTGTGTGTGTGTGTGTGTGTGTGTGTATATGTACATGTGTGTATGTGTATGTGTGTATGTATATACATGTATGCGTGTGTATGTGTATATGTATATGTGTGTGTGTGTGACCCAACAATTAAAATTTGCACCAATAACTCATTACAGTTGTGGCTGGGTGTAGACTAATAGATTGCTCATTGCTTTATAATTTGTTCATGAGTGCAACCATGTACAGACGTAAGTAAATTTACTTACATGATTCATTACCTTGTAACTAGTGAATTAATTACCATTGTACCTTGTTCAGCTATCAAAACTTTGGGGCCCAGTCTCTGGACCCTATATATACCTCTGTAATCTGCAAATACCTTTGTAACTTGTCATGATTGTGACCATCTGAGTTCATTACCTTTGTAACTTGCTCAGCTATCAAACTTTGAGGTCCAGTCCCTGGACCCATTATGTACCTCTGTAATCTTTTGACTACCGCCCACAGGATGGGTATGGGGTGCATAATAAAGATATCAAACTAACTAAAACTCTATGAAGCGCCACTTTAAAACGCCACTTGATAAAACTGTTTTACAGAGTCAAACATGACTTGGTAAAGTTCTACACAGTGAACTATGACATGAAGCTCTACACTCTACACAGTGGGAAACATGACAATACAGCATTACACAGAACCATGCATGGCTTGAATATATCTGCACTGAAGAAAACATTATTTGAAAAAGCTCTACATAGAGCGAGACAAGACTTGATAAAGCTCTATACAGAGTGATACTTGACCTGAAGATCGAATTGAAAGATGTATAACTAAAGATGGAAGGAGAATAACAGGTGGCGATGAAAAAAAAAGGAAGTGAATGTGTAAGATGAACTTCAGGAAAAGACCAGAAGATGAAAGTTTAATATGAAGTACAGTTTTATGGCGAACTACAAGTGAATGAGTTCAAATAACTTAGGAAGAATTCAATGACTATCATACGTGAGAAGTTGAACCCAGACAACATTAAAAAAAAACTATTATTTTATTTATTTAAGTAATTTCTCGGTTTTTACTTGTGCAGTATGTCTTGCAAAAAACAAAAACAAAATGAGGAAAATGTTGTACTGATGATCAATGCGAGCATAAGCAGTTTCTTACATAAAAAAAGGAAACTGGTTCTGATTTTAAACTCGACCTGGACATCTTGACGACGACAGCGGCCAACTTCAGTGTCAGGCTACGAGTCTCCCTGAGTGATGAAGGTTTCTAAACACATATATACCTCCATGTCAGTGGTGGCCAGAAGGCTGGTCTGTGCCACCAGTAAACATATATATACCTACATGTCAGTGGTGGCCAGAAGGCTGGTCTGTGCCACCAGTAAACATATATATACCTCCATGTCAGTGGTGGCCAGAAGGCTGGTCTGTGCCACCAGTAAACATATATATACCTACATGTCAGTGGTGGCCAGAAGGCTGGTCTGTGCCACCAGTAAACATATATATCCTCCATGTCAGTGGTGGCCAGAAGGCTGGTCTGTGCCACCAGTAAACATATATATACCTACATGTCAGTGGTGGCCAGAAGGCTGGTCTGTGCCACCAGTAAACATATATATACCTACATGTCAGTGGTGGCCAGAAGGCTGGTCTGTGCCACCAGTAAACATATATATACCTACATGTCAGTGGTGGCCAGAAGGCTGGTCTGTGCCACCAGTAAACATATATATACCTACATGTCAGTGGTGGCCAGAAGGCTGGTCTGTGCCACCAGTAAACATCTCACACACTACTCAGTTATCACTATTATTCAAATTGTTAAATTGATTTACCTTGTTTCTTCTGTCTGGTACCTCACCCTCAAGCTACGAATCTTCCTGGTTAAGGAAAGTTATAAAATCCCTATATACATCCATGTCAGCTGGATGTATATAGGGATGGCCAATAGACAGGCGTTTGGCACCAGTAAAAATTAGAAATACTGCAGAGGTACAATTCCGATAGAGACTGACAGCAGAATTTACAGCTCAGTCTCAACTATCAGTTACACAATTCACTTCTGTCTATATATTTACTTCAGTTGATTTCCACTTTCATCAACTTATTCATCATTGCATCAACCTCTGTTTCAGCTTCTAGACTTCATATTCATGTGTGTGTCAGGGTGGACAACTTGGACATGATCCACCAGTCCCCGACACCATCGGGAGCTAAGAATCTCCCAGTAGAGGACAGACTCCACACAAGACATGTCATCTTTCTTAATCTCCCTCTCTCTTTGATATGACTTATGAAACATTCCTTGCAGAAGATATACAGTTCGAAATATGGGAGAATATTACTCGCGAACATTGCAAACATCGGCAATATTTTGCAAGTTAAAAATGTTTACCAAATCCTAGGTTCTTGACATGATGTTCCAGGTCTTTATTACCCTCACCTTTTCAATATGGAAAGACTTTTTACCACATCGTCTATTTCTTCGTAAAGTAAGGTGACGTAAATTAAGGTGACGTAAATTAAGGTGACGTAAAGTAAGGTGACGTAAAGTAAGGTGACGTAAAGGTGACGTAAAGTAAGGTGACGTAAAGTAAGGTGACGTAAAGTAAGGTGACTTATCTTACGAAGGATGCGTTTTTCGTGAAGAAGAATGAATAAGTTGAATAACTGAGTCCAGTAGATTTCTCAATGCACATTAATGAATCCAGCAACGCAGAAGGTTTATCAATGTTACTTGTGTTTGTGTTTTTTATACATCAATCTTCTATTCAAGAAAATATGTTTATTTGTATACCTTCTATGAAAACAAGAGTGAACAGATAAATTTCATGAAGAACCATGAAATATCCTGAAATTCATGTTCCAGTACATGCACTGATAAAGATGTTCCAGTACATGCACTGATAAAGATGTTCCAGTACATGCACTGATAAAGATGTTCCAGTACATGCACTGATAAAGATGTTCCAGTACATGCACTGATAAAGATGTTCCAGTACATGCACTGATAAAGATGTTCCAGTACATGCACTGATAAAGATGTTCCAGTACATGCACTGATAAAGATGTTCCAGTACTTGCACTGATAAAGATGTTCCAGTACATGCACTGATAAAGATGTTCCAGTACTTGCACTGATAAAGATGTTCCAGTACATGCACTGATAAAGATGTTCCAGTACTTGTACTGATAAAGATGCGACTACGGCTGGAAAAATGTCAGGTACTGTGGCACACATAAATAATATTCATATTTTTTTTAATCAAGCATCAAGTCATACAGTCTCAGGTGAAGAGGCGGCACTCAGGTATGATCCAAGGAAGGGGAGGATAAGTTCAGGTACTTGGATCAAAAGCCCCTCACCAGAATAAAAATATCGATGAGAGGATAAAAAAAATACAGCTCCATATACTGAGTAAAACCATTGTTGACATTATACACTTGTAATTAAATGACTTCCACGAGAACTAAATTATTATTATCATGGGGAGCGCTAAACCAGTAGGGATTACTCATCGCTTGTGGGGTGGAGGGGAAGAGGCATTTAGGTTCAATTCAGGGAACTGAAGCACAGATCCAATTCCCTAGATCAAGAGCCCCTCACCAGCATCCAGGAACCTCCCTTGAGAGGATCACACGAACTAAAATATGTACTCAATGAGGCAGTCAACATTATCAGTTTTATCAATGAAAGAACAGTTTGTTTTTAGGATATTTATAACCCCTGTGATTTAGCGCTTCTATTTGATTATAATAATAATAATAATTTAGGATATTTAGTAAACTGTGTGGAGAACTGGGAAGTTAATATAGAAGACTACTGCTTCATGACCAAGTTTGATGACTGTCTCACGGAAGTGTCTGCTCACTTTCACGAGATACCACAATAGTCGGAAAGTTATAAAATCCCTAAATACATCCATGTCAGTTGGATGTATATAGGGATGGCCAGTAGTCAGGTGTTTAGCACCAGTAAAAATTAGAAATTCTACACAGGTAAAATTGTGATAAAGACTGACAGCAGTTGCACACTTCACTCCTGTCCAGATATTTACTTCAGTTGATTTTCACTTTCATCCACAGTATACTCATCATTGCATCAACCTCTGTTTAAGCTTCTAGACTTTACATTTCATCAGAGAGTTCTATTGAACAGCCATACAAATTATGTATCAAATATTTGACACATAAGGTGGCATACATGGCTGATATATTTATACACCTCAATGAGCGTTTTATTTTAGGCATTTCAACCAAAACTAAATGTTTTAGGTGTGTCTCTATAAAAACATTGAGGGTGACAACAATGTATTATCAAAATCACAAGAGTAAGATAAACAAGAGGAGAAGGTTTAAAATGAACAACAGATGAAGGTGTAAGATGAACAACAGGTGAAGGTGTAAGATGAACAACAGGTGAAGGTGTAAGATGAACCAATGTAGGAAGCACACAGTGAGTGTACATATGAGTGTTACGGTGCTGGACCCAACTCCAGGGTACATCTACACCAATATATCTGTAAGTTTTAACGTAGCTAATGTTTTCACCCTGCAAATAGATGGGTGAGAGATGTCGTTTTCTTGTTTAGGGGTGGTGGTTGTTCAGGGGTGGTGGTTGCTCAAGGGTGTTGGTTGTTCAAGGGTGGTGGTTGTTCAGGGGTGGTGGTTGTTCAGGGGTGATGGCTGTTCAGAGGTGGTTGTAGTTCAGGGTTAGTTAGTTTAATATCTTTATTATGCACCCCATACCCATCTTGTGGGCGGTAGTCAAAAGATTACAGAGGTACATAATGGGTCCAGGGATGGTTGTAGCTCAGGAGTGTTTTAGAGGAAGATATTACGAGGCCTAGTCGATTACAAATTGCTTGAACTTCATTAAGAACGGTACTCATCTTTTTATGCCCTGTTGTATGGATCATGATGTCATCAGCATAGCTTATAGCTATATGTTTAGGTGAGGTAGGTAGAGCATTTAGGAGAGCATTAATCAGAATATTAAATAGCATGGGACTGAGAACTCCTCCCTGCGGTGTACCTAGGGACATTTCTTTAGACTCGCTTCTAAAGCCTTGGTAGAGGACAGACAGGTATCCTATTATCCAGCAGAGTAGACTACCACCAATATTCATTTTGGCTAGTTCACGTAGTATAACAGTTCTGTTCACGATATCAAATGCAGATTTTAGATCAAGAAATGTGGTAAAACTAGTAGAGGTGTGTGCGGTGAGAAAGGTGGAAATACAGTTCTGCACACTTTTACCTTTCATGAACCCATAGAGGGAGGGGGAGAGTTGGTGTCCGATTCTGTAGTACAGTCTGTTAAGTATCATTCTTTCAAAAATTTTACAAAGACAACTAGTTAAGGAGATCGGTCTAAATGTATCAGGCTGTTGGGCTTAGGGATAGGCACAATGAGACTATTGGTCCAGGAAGTAGGAAGAACTCCCTCAATGTAACTGGTATTATACAGTGCCAACAAAGGATTATCAGGCACGTGCCTTAGAGTTCTGAGAATATCATAGGTTATACCATCCTCTCCAGGAGCAGTTGATCGACCTTTAGTTAATGCGTTATCTAATTCATACTCGGTGAAGAGACAATCACTCATCAATATTTTGGCTCATAAAATTAATCAGTTTCAACATTTCTTCAGAAGCACTCTCTAAGATTTTTCTAATATGAGATGGAAGGATTTCATGCCTGGAGATTTTGGACCAGTCATTTATGAGGTCGTTTGCTTTTTTCAAGTGGAAAGGGATGAGCAACATTGCCAGTCTTTTTCCTGGTTATTTTATTTATACCTTTCCATGCCAAACTTAAAGGGGTAGACCTATTTAATCCACTAACGAATTGTTCCCATTCCTGTTGCCTAAGTTCTTGCTTTCTATTTCTTGCATTTGTTAGTGCAGCTTGGAATGTTCTGAGAAGGTCTTGGGTTCTACACTCACGGTATGCTTTACCAATCCTCCTAGCTGCATGTGTTAGATTGCGTAGCTGTGGGTCATTATAGTATTTACATTGGTTTTTATTGTCATTTCTAGTGGAAGGTTTATGTTTTCTTTTCCTGCCCACTTGATCTGTGAGTACAGTCTCAATAGTGGTAACTAGATCATCAATGAATTTTTGTGTGCCAGTGGGCTCGTAATTCTTATACCATTGATCCAAATGGTTAATAAAGTTATCTCTGTGTTCTGGGTTGAGAATAAGTTTCCTCCTTCTTGCTGGAGATATGATCAAGATTGACAGTTGTGAGTCTTGGGAAGTGATCAGATAGAAGATCATCAACTATGACAGAGTCGTGCATCGTATATGATGTATTAAATCCAAGGCACAGATCTAGTATGCCTTTTTGGGGTTTTCCTAGGTAATCAACACATATGCTGCTATGTATGATAATCTATGTAACTATTTGTGTATACTTGAATACACTTATTTAATTACCTGAATAAACTTACACCTGGAAGCAGGGTTCAGTACGGCATAAGCTGTTAGTCGCCCTTACAAACCCAACAAGAAGTAACACATTTAGGTGGTAATAGGCTTACTTTTAGCCAGCTCCATTTTTTCCGCTCTGCGGATAATTATTTAACGGTCTTTGGTGGGAAGCCGGTTGCTGTACTCAGGTGGGGGTGTGGGGGTCCCGCTTTGCTGGGGCTTGGCAAGGGGGTCCACCGGACCTAATCGGAAACTCAAGTTTCTATCTATTTACAAAGGAACTTTTGTTCCTTTTCTTTCATCGCCCAGCCTTGGGCAACAAATCTTCCTCGTACCATCGAGAAGTCGGGCTCGATACGGCTTATGCTGTGAGTGGCCCTATAAAACCCCAACGAAGAAGAAGAAGAAGTTATCATAAATTCTTCAACTTGTCGGTTTTGTAAACCATTTACAATAATGATAATATAATAATATATTTATTTACTACAAGTACATGTACAGGGTATACAGGCCTAGCTGACATCATTAACATACTACTATATAGAAAGCCCCTTGTTATGCAGTGGGGTCCAGACCCTGGACCCATTATGTACTTCTGTGATCTTTTGACTACCGCCCACAAGATGGGTATGGGGTGCATAATAAAGATATTAAACTAAAAGCTAACTATGCAGAGCATTTCGGGCAAATTAGGTCAGTTTTGTCCCAGGATGCGACCCACACCAGTCGACTAACTCCCAGGTACCCATTTTACTGATGAGTGAACATAGATAACCGGTGTAAAGAAACACGCCCAATGTTTCTACCCTCGCTGGGAATCGAACGCAGACCCTCGCCGTGTGAAACGAGAGCTTTAGCCACCAGGCCACATATGTGTAAATTAGCAAGGATAACCCAGAAAAGCCAGACGAAGTGACTTCCATTGGGGGTGATAAATGTGTTCCCAGGTGCCACACCATAATACTGGTATCTCGTAGCTATGGTAGAGCCATTTCGGTTAACCCGGAGGGTTAGCCACCCAGGATTGCCCAAGAAAGTCAGTGCATCATCCAGAACTGTGTTTTATTTCCATTGGGGTCCTTTAATTAATCTTGTCCTTCAGGATGCGACACACACCAGTTGACTAACACCCAGGTGCAGGTGTAAGGAAACTTGCTCAGTGTGTTTCCACCCATGCTGGGATTGAACCACAGACAGTGTGTGTGGCGAGAGCATTGCCAACTGAGCCACGGGACACCCTTGATGTCGGCAAAAAGCCCTTGATCCAAATAATGGAACTAACATCCCTTAGCTTGGATGTATCTGATTGCCTCTCATTTCCCTGGCACTGTAGATCCTTACAGCTTTAGCACTTCTATGAATGTAATTATAATAATAATTATGGTAGAGACCTATGTAGAGGGGTGTCTTGCTGAAATTAAGAATTTTTAATGTGTCCCATTCTCCAAGAGCTATATATCCCCCACATGCTTACCAATTTCCCATGAATATACAGTGGTACCCCGAGTTTCGGCCATAATTCGTTCCAGAAGGCTATTCGAGTGCCGTTACCAAACGAATTTGTTCCCATAATGAATAATGTAAATTAGATTAGTCCGTTTCAGACCCCCAAAAATACACTTACAAAAGCACTTACAATAATACACTTACATAATTGTTCGAATTGGGAGCTGTTCGAAACTCGGGGTACCACTGTACTAAGTCAATAGTATAGCATTCTTCTTACAACCTGAAGTATCCAGGCCTAACACTGGGCAAGGCATGTCTTGACATCCTGTCCGGTTTCATTGCACATAAAGGAGTGATACTGCTTGTTTCACTATGTTCTGTCTCAGCAGATAATTTATTGTTCATCCCATGTTTATCTTGTGAGTGGTAGTGTAAAAGACAGGATTGCGTAGATCAAAATGGGTCTTCCTCTGATGTCATTGGATATAGTTACGACTTAAGATATTATAGCAGTTTTATATATTACAGTCACATTGTCGAGCTAATCATCTTTCCAGTAGTACAATAGAGTATAACTGGTTTTTAGTATAACTGTAGGATGACGCCCGAGTCTCTTTGTCTCCATAGGATAATTAAAGCATGTGATAGCTTTTGTTGAAATTTTAAATAAATTTAGAATTATTTGAATTATTAAAATGCATTAGCCAGCTATAAGTGGCTTCTTCAAAGTCCAGTAGGTTAAGATTATGTTATTTTTCATGAAAGATGTTTCATTCATGAATAATTTATTTGGGTTTTTGATCTTTAGTCTGATTAATTCTTCATTGAACTTAGTCATTACTTCAGTATTTTGCTCATTGCTTTGTTATCAGTGAAAATTCCATTTCCCTTATTCTGTGGCCAATAAATAAAATACTGCATTAGATTGCAATATTAGAATGGTATCAAATAATTCAAAGAAATATTGCAAATCTTAAGGAGAAAAAGGGAAGATTGCTTTTTCAATACAGTGTAGTTTATGACAGAAGTTTCTTAAAATGTTTTAGAATATTATATTGTAACATGACATATTGTTCAGTAATTGTGTATGAAGTACACCTTAAGGGGCTATGGTACCTTTTCAGCTTGCCTGGTTAAAAGAAAAATTGTTCTTTTATCTTCCAATAAAATTGTTATACAGTGGTACCTCGAGTTACGATGGTCCCCAAAATCACCCTTTTATGTAAGTTTATTTTTTTAAATGCTTTTGTAGGTATATTTTTGGGGGTGTAAAAGGACTAGTCTATTTTACATTATTCCTTATGGGGATAAATTCGTTTGGTAATGGCACTTGAACAGCATTCTCGAACGAAAAAATATCGTAACTCGAGGTACCACTGTATCTTGCTTATGAAACCAAGATTCAGCCATATAGAATTCAAGAGGGAGGGATGCAAGATACACAAGAAGAATAAGGACACATCCTACACACTGGTAGACAAAATATTCCATATTCTGGAATTTGAGGTTTTCTTTAGTTTTCTCAAAATAATTTTTTTCCTGGAGTTTACCTGGAGAGAGTTCCGGGGGTCAACGCCCCCTCGGCCCGGTCTGTGACCAGGCCTCATTCTGGATCAGGGACTGATCAACCAGACTTCATATAACAAACCTCTGTATAAAGGACTTGAAAATACAGAACAAAATTTTCTGGGTCAGTCAATTTGAAACACTGGGCAATCTGGCTGTTATAGAATTGCCCATTATTGTTACAATCACAGGAAAAACAATCTCTTCTCTATCCACCACAATTGCCATTACTGGCGACCCACTCCCCTCCTATTTAGTCCATTATATGGAGAGTTTACTGTATATAACTTCACTATTTTTCTATAGATCAGGATGATGATTGAACATAATTGACAAAATTATCTATTACATGCAATATCAACTAAATAAAATCCTTTTTTTTCAGATGTAGTGTGTTGTTTTAGTTAAAAGGATCTTTAAAATTACTCTCAATATGTTCTTGACTAATATTCTGTTGAAGAAAGTCAAATCCAAGTAAGTTAAAAAATTTATCATTATTTTACAGTACAGTGGTACCTCTACTTACGAGCTTAATTTGTTCCAGACGGCTATTCAAGTGCCGATACCGAAGGAATTTTTTCTCATAAGAAATAATGAAAATTAGATTAATCCATTTCAGACCCCCAAAAATACACTTACGAAAGCACCTACAAAAATACACTTACATAATTGTTTGAGTTGTTAGCTGCTCGTAAGTAGAGGTATCACTGTACTGTAAAAACTTATGTTAATTTCTTTCTTTTATAAGCAGTAGTATGGTATTTTCATGGATTCTCCCAATCCTCTCGTGGTTTTCTCAAAATTATTTCATTTACTATCGTATAAATTAATTTATAATTTCAAGTATCTTTGGTTCACCTGCAGTGTCTGCATAATCTGAGTACTTACTGTGTTAGTAGAATATTTTTGTTTAAATAATGCATTAGAAATGGTTAGAACTGCATCCAACTTTACAAAAGTATGTACAGTATATTTCTCCCTGTCCTAAGAAAATGTGCTAGCTTTGAGGTTTTGACCCTTTATAGGGGAATACCTAGATGCTAGTGAAGGGTTCTTGATTAAGGGAATCTGAGCTACATTTCCCTTTCATCAAAATGGTTGCTTCCTATTCATTAGGACTTATATTATTCCTACAGGTTTAGTCCTTCCCCCCAGTTATATTCTCAGTGTATCTAATGGTTGTAATCATAACCATAATTTTTAAAGGGGTGGACCAGTAGGCCAGTGGAAGGCCTCAGTCAGATGACCAAAAGCTCCAGCTGTGGGTCATCATATTGGTTAAGACACTTGTCTTAGCCAATATGATGGTAAGGTAAGGTAAGGTTTGTCCTCTTTCCTGACAAACTTTACCTAACCTAACCACAGTTATAATAATAATAAATGTGGTTCTGGGTCTCCACCTCTTTGACGACATTCCATTATAAATTTATTGTACCGAATGTAATCTACTGATTGCTTCAGTTTCTCTAATTGTTACTTTGACTAATAAGCATTGACTTGGTTTTCTCCATAACAGTACATGGGAGATTTTAATGCTGGTGAATGACTTGATTCATGAAATAAGAGCTAGTCTCCCTTTCCTTGGATCAAACCTGATTATATCCCATTCCCCAGGTGCTACATGATATCCTTTCAGGTTTGACATTTTCCCATAATTATAATAATGTTATTATATTAATGGTATACAATACCAACAAGTAGACAAGTAAGATGCACATGCAGCCGTTGGGTATCTTTATAACCGAAATGTCACCTCTGTATTCAACTGAAGAAGCCTGCAGAGCAGGCAGAATGATTCAGTAATAAAGTTACACAACTGTTGCTCACTAATATTAATTTCCCAATAATTTTGCTATCAGGTGAGCACAAAAATAATTGTTTTCCATTACTGTACAGTATGTTTTATTATGAGTTATTGCAAATAATATACATACTTAAGCTAGCAAGGGTTATGCAAATCCACAAAAGTGGAGATCCAACAGAAATCAGTAGCTACAGGTTAATTTCTGACTTTCCACTATTATAAAAAAATAGTGCATAAATAATTCTTTCATAACTAAACATAATATTTATAACTCTTAACATCTTAGTTTCAGCTCAGGAAAAAGCACCAATGATGCAATAATATAAATGTTTGACTCAGTATACTCATTTATAGAAAACAGTGTACACCCTATAAGCCTCTTTATTGATCAAAGAAAAGCTTTTGATATGGTAGACAACAGCATTCCTGCTTAAACTAGAATATGAGATCAGAGGTCATGTTTGCATAGATGGTGTAGCTGGCATCTAAGCAGTTCACCTCGACTGTGTTAGCTGTAAAGTATACTGGAGCGGTAGCATGCAGGTTACTTAGACACATTGTAAACTAGATCATAGTTTATTGGCTATGGGGTCCACCAGGCACACGAGTGAGGTAGCCAGAGCTAAGATCCTTGGGTGAGTCTGATGTTGTCCTAAGGGCAGTTGGACAAGGAGTGAGGATGAGTGCTGGGCACAAGTACAGACCTAGGTGCCTGCCTCCTGCAAGGCACTTGTCAAAAACAGGCTGTAGGCCAGCAGTTCCTCCCTACCAGGAGGTATGTGAGACAGGTGAGGTAGGCATACTGCCTACAGTCATTCTACATAAAGTCCTACCCTAACAACAAACACCAACCTGTGATCATTAATTACATAACCTCATCAGCTCAACTTGTCAACATAGGGTTGCTGCAGAGCAGGATCCTAGGCCTTCTATTATTACTCATCCACATCAGGGACCTACCTAATGCTTCCCAGGAGCATTAATCAGTTCTGTTCACAGATAACTTTTCTGATATCCATATTTGGTTGTCCTCAGCAACACTTAAAGTTGCTCATAAATATATCTACTAGAATGACAACCTAGAAACTTAAACTCAGTATTGATAAGACCCACTACGTAGTGTTTGGGAATATAATGCCAGAAATATTCAGTTGAAAATAAAGATACAGTAAATTATAAACATATTAAAAGAGGTGATGGGTGGAAAATTCTTAGGTATACACCCTGACAGGAAGCTTCAATTCAACACTGACATACAGCACATATCTAAGAAAATTTCCAAAGCATTGAGTATTTTTTAAAAAATACGTAACTGTGTACCTCAAACATCATTACTCATCCTGTACTTCCTCACTTATATGGTGTATGTGCATGGGTATCTACAACAGCAATTCATGTAAAACCCATCATAATTCAACAAAAATCTGCTATTAGTTTGATTACACTCAACATACAAAACATCCACACTTATTAGTGTTCACAAGTTTCATTTTTAGATAAAAAATTTTTACTTGTGTATAAATTAACTTACTTTTTCCACACACTTGTTGAGTGAGTAATGTCTTGACAGGAAAATAATGGTTGTAGTGGAGAGTATCGTGAGTGGCCACACCTTCAATGTTATCAGGCCACGACTTGCAGAGAAACTGGAGTTCATTGCTTATGATCCCTACAGTAAGTTTTTCACTAGTTTTTTATTTTCTATAGTTGCAAAGTTGTTTTTGAATGTTGCATTCCATATATTAGTGCCTAAAGCATTCTTGTGTGCATTCAGTAAACCAGTTTCAACAATTTAATAATTACAATAGGTATAACCTTTATCCTTATAACACATTTTTGCAATAACGTGGCATTTACAATAAAGTGCTCATTCCTAAAATTCATGCAAAGTATGCTGGGTGCATCCAATCTGTGGCTGTGAAGGACTAAACTGTCAGTAAAATTTTGGAGTGGCAGTGTGGGCAAGCAGCTTCCAGCCCCCTCCCACCCAAAATTTCCCTCATCTCACTTTCAGTGCAAAAGAATGTTACATTTACATTATACAGTGTTAAAATTCTCCCATAAAGCTTTCTTATGAAATTTATTTATCTTAAGATTTGGGTGGTGTGTGTCACTGAACCCCCCATTTTTTTATTTACACAAGGGTTTTACAAGGTTAAGTTAAGAGTTCAAACAAACAAGCAATTTTATTTCTATAAAGTGGAGTACTGTACAGTATACAATTAGGGTAAATGACATATATAAACTACCTTATAGAAAGCTCCTTGTTATGCAAGGCATTTTGGGCAGCCTTAAAACTAACTTATAATTACTAGACAATGAGACATATAGCACATATGAATAAGCATACATAATTTATACTATATTGAATGTATTCAGTAATTCATTAAAAAATTCTAACTAATGATACATTAGGATGAAGCTAGGTACCTGAACTGATACATAAAAATGTCTTTCTAGTAATAAATGAGAGTTGAAGGAATGAAGGAACAAGAACAGGGACAATATTGGATGAAAGACAGGGTTTCAGGATGTTTGGCATAATAAATTGCTGTCAGGATCACATTAAGGTAAGGTGGTTTTTAATAGTACAGGAGGCCTTCCACATTCGCGAGGGTTAGGGGATCAAGAACCTCGCGAATCTTGAAAATTCGCGAATGTTTGGTGCGCAAATATGATGTAGGGAAATATAATAATACAGTGGTCCCTCGGTTTTCATGCATCTCCAAACTCGAACATTTATGTAAGTGTATTTTCGTAAGTGCTGTTGCAAGTGTATTTTTGGGGGTCTGAAATAGACTAACCTACGTGACATTATTTCTTAAGGAAGTAAATTTGTTCGGTAATGGCACTTGAGCAGCATTCTGGAACGAATTTTCAGCGAAAACCAAGGGACCACTGTACTGTACTGTAGCGTTCACAAATGTTTTGATGTGCAAATATATTGTAGGGAAATATAATAATAGCATAATCACTAGCCAACGTATCATACAAAGTCTTTCCCTTTGCATGAATCGCATTGCTGTCTATGGGATTTCCTTTTCTGTTTTGGTCTGAAATTCACACAAATAATGCTGATTCCATCTTAGACATCGCAGTGTTTCTTACTTGTGACACTTGCTTGGCTGAGGGAGGAGCAGTAGATGCTAGTGCTGCCCTTATCTTCACCTCATTTTGCTTGATAGAGCGCACTGTGCTTTCATTTACATTAAATAATTTTCAAATGGAAGAATTGCTCAAATAACCTGCCCTACACTCTCTCTCTCTCTCTCTCTCTCTCTTACACTTGTCTAGCAATTTCACCTTCTCCAGATTCATGACTTACTTTGAGCGCTTAGGGGTTGGCTCATCAATAGCGGTTGCTGCTCGCTTAGGGGCAATACTTGCACCACCACACAAACACATTTGTACGGTAGGGCACGAACAGTAACTGGAGACGACCAACGCGAACAGTAACTGGAGAATGACTGAGTGAGTGGCGGGCTGCCGATTGAGGGGGTAGTAGGGGCGCGGCGGGAAGCGTTTTCCCATACATTTTTCCCGCATTTGTTTGGTAAATATGATTGGGCAGCTGGGCATTCGCAAATGTTCGATGCTCGGGAAAGTGGAGGGCTAGCTGTAGCTTTGAAGTGGTTGGCAAATATTGAGCCTCTGGAATCTTTGGGCAAAGAGTTCCAGGTTTTAGGTCCTTTTATGCACATGAGTTTTTACACAGGTTGAGTCTAACATTGGAAATGTCATAGAGATTTTTGTGTCTAGCAGCTATCAAGAAAGTTTTAGGGCAGGATTGTTATTAGAATTGACTGTCTTGTACTGTATATGTAGTATGCACAGTACTATAAATAAATTTTATGTATATTAAGTAAGTTTAGATTTGTGAAGAGTGGGAAGTGTGTTGCATGGCACTAGACTGGGTGATCATTTGTACAGCTAATTTTTTTAATTATTATTGGCTTTAGGTGATTTGCTGTAGTGGATTCCTGGTCACAAATAGCATAGGTGAGACAGGGATAGCCAAGAGTAGGAAAATGTAAGTAGTGCTGTTTGAGGTACATAGTAATATATCTTAGAGAAGATGCTAACTGATTTGGATACTTTTTTTTATGTGCTGAATGTGGATGTTGAATTTCAAGTTGCTGTCAAGGAGCAGACTTAAGAATTTTCATTCATTTTGTTTTGCAATGGGAGAACAGGTAATCATAACATTTAGTTAGGCATTTGTACTCTGTTCCCAAACATCATGTAGAAGGTCTTGTCAATGTTAAAAGTGAGTTTATTGGTAGTCATCCAGGTTGGCAGTCAGGATGCTGATAGACTGGCCCCTCATGTTTGTGTTCAGTATAACTAAATAGGTGTGCAAGGTGCTTACCCTTGAGACAGGTAGGACACTGGGGCATAGCTTTGTGGTCTTTTATAAACCAGAAAACCACCTGGCAAGCCGCAATAGGAGTAGCTGGGTGGGTGACATGTGTTCACCAGTTCTGAGATCCTGCTAGTGTGTTTGAGAATAGGTCTCTAAAGAACTGGTGTTCCTGTCAAGCTCCTTTTTGTTTTGACAGTGGTCTTCTTGATATCCCCTTTTGTGGCAGTAATTGAACCTGATATCTCACTAACAGTTGTCAGTGGTGTGCTCACTCCGCTGACAATGGGAGCACTGCCTAGGTGCCTGGGAAGGTAGTCTTCTATTTCTTGCACCTCTTGTGTTTTGCTGCTGATTCAGCAGCTGATTTCTCTGTATGTCTTGCTACTAATGAGCCTGATGAATATGTACCTGGTGTATGTTTTCCTAGGGCTTTGTTGATGGGTGGTAAGATGGCTGTAGGTGGCTACCTCTTTCCCTTCCACAACCTCCTCTACATTCTTTTCCCCACCCTCTTCCACGCCCTCATCCAGCTCTATCAGATATATCTCTGCTGCTTGTGCTGTGACCCGACACTTGTTCAGGTACAGTGTCAGTCAACTGACTATTAACTACAGCAGTCTCTGGTGGAAAAGAATCTGACTTGGGGTCAGGTGTACCAGTAAGTGTTGGAACAGTGATGTTAGATGTGTCGTTAAGTGTAGAAGAGGAGCTGATGAATCCAAGCTTACTTCATTGCTGGGTAATGGATCTGTTCCCTCTGCGGTGGCCAAATTAATTGTAATAGTATTTTCAGGTGCGGTGTTTTGAGCTCTTATCTGCCTGCAGAGCCAAGTGCTGACAGATTTCCACTAGTTTTTGGCTATTGTGTTAATCTCAGTGTAAGAATTCCAGGCCTTGTAAATAGTGTCAGCATCATCTGAGCAACTTATGTCACTTGATGTACTCCTGTATGAGGGATCATCCTAGCCTTACAATGCTCCTCTTTTCTCTCTTTCTCTCTCTCCTCTTTTCTCTCTTTCTCTCTCCTCTCTCTTTCTCTCTCCTCTTCTCTCTCTCTTTCTCCTCTTTATTTTCTCTCCTCTTTTTTCTCTCTCTCTTTCTCCTCTTTTTTTTTCTCTCTCTCTCTTTTCTCTCTCCTCTTTTCCCCTTCTCTCTCTTTTCCCCTTCTCTTTCTCATTCTCTCTCCTCTTTTCCCCCTCTCTCTTTTCCCCCCTCTCTCTCTCTTTCTCTCTTTTCCCCTTCTCTCTCTCTTTCTCCATTTCTTTTCCTTCCTGTCCCTCCCTCCTCCTCTCTCTCCCTGTCCCACTTTCAATGTAACTTTAAATTGTTAAGAGAAACTAACCTAATCACTACCTTTGACATAAATTGTTATCAGAAACTAACCTAATGCACTAACTTAGACATAAATTGTTAACAAAAACAAAATTTGTCAAAGTTAGTGCATAAATGCACTAACCTTGACAAATTTTGCACCTACACTAATCCCCGACTCCATTAACCTATATGAGTTTAGTACATTTTTAATATTATTATTATCAGAGTTGGTATAAACTCTGCATTACAGTACTACATGGAAAATAACTAATGGGTCTCCTCTTACTTTTTCAGTTCGGATGGAGAGTGTTTATAGGGAGAAGAAGAAACTCCGAAGTGCATAACATATTTTGTTTCATTTTATTAGAACATTAATTGATTAGGTAAAAAAATAGCAATTGTATATAATGCTTGCTCATTTTTTTTTCCAATAAAATTTGTAGATGTAACTTTCTTTTATTTTATTCCATACCATTAACTTAATTAATCTTGCATTCTTGCACCAAGTACTGCATAGGTAACCTGAACCTAATGTATTCTTAGAGTAAAATCTATATTTGTGTTGCTGAACAGTTTGATACAGTGCACTTAAGGTATTTAGAATAAGTAGTGAGCACAAAGCATTAAATAGAGACCCCCATGAGAGTTGTCTGACCAACAATGTTTGAATTAACATTGGACCTACTGTTTTATGTAGTAGCACAGTGCATTCAATTTTTTTTTCAGACACCTTTGATATCTTGACATGTTTACTTTGTCCTTTATCTTTGACAGTTCCATTTTGTTGCATGAAGTATAATGCCCTCATCCTTTTAGCTGATGACCTTCCCTCAATACCACCATCTCTTTTTTTACCCTTCCTCCTCATCTCTCTTGTTTCCCTTTGATGTGTAATATTGAATGACCCTTACATATTTAGTATTTTTTTAAATAATAATAAGTGGAGGGTAGCATCAGATTTTGCTGTAGCTATGTATTGCTTTCTTTTTATTTTTATAAAGCAGCTACTGATTTTTTTCCAAAGTGCAAATTCATTATCATAATTTGTAAAAGCCAGTTTGAATATACATTACAGTACTGTACAGTACAGTGGAACCTTGGCTGTCAATTGCATTACAGTGGAACCTCGATTTTCATGATTAATTCATTCCAGAAAGTCTTACAGAAACTGAATTGTACGAAAACTGAAGCAATATTTATAATAATAATAATAATATTTTTATTTCATTGCATTTCCCATAAGAAATAATGTACTGTAAATCCAATTACAGTGAAACCCCTAGTAATGATCATTCCAAATAATGATTTGTTCGGGTAACGATTGCTTTTTACGGTCAATAATTTTCTCGTGTAGCGATCTTTACTCGGGTAGCGATACGTATCAGACCTGTCTGCCTGCCCTGCGCTTGCGCGCCTCCGCCCAGAACGGCAGTCTCGCGTTGTTTACACTTGAGTGAACAATACCCAGCGCGCTCTTTCAAACATTCACAATACATTTGTTGTCTTTTTTGGTGGTTTAGTGATTTGAAATAAGTCACCATGGGTCCAAAGAAGCTTCCTAGTGGCACCCCTGTGGTAAAGAGTGAGGAACACAATCGAACTGAAGAAAGAGATTGTTGAAAAATATGAGAGTGGCGTACGTGTGGGTGAACTTGCCAGGATGTACGGAAAAAACCAATCTGCTATCACCACTATCCTGGCAAAGAGAAAAGAAATCAAGGACGCTAATGTTGCAAAAGGGGTTGATATGTTTACGAAAAATAGATCGAAAACAGTGGATGAGGTTGAGAAGTTATTGCTGGTTGCACGCAGATCTTGTCAAGACAATGCCTGCAACCAGTGGCAGAGGCTGGTTTGAGAGGTTTAAGAAACGTAGTGGCATACACAATGTTGTGAGGCATGGTGAGGCAGTCAGCTCAGACAAACGTGCAGCTGAAAAGTTTGTGAGTGAATTTAAGGGGTTTGTAGAGGCTGAAGAATTCCTCCCCCAACAAGTGTTTAATTGTGATGAAACAGGCCTGTTTTGGAAGAAAATGCCCAACAGGACCTTCATTACTCAGGAGGAAAAGGCACTGCCAGGACACAAGCCTATGAAAGACAGGCTAACTCTTATGATGTGTGCCAATGCCAGTGGTGATTTTAAAGTGAAGCCTTTACTGGTGTCACGCAGAAAATCCCAGAGCCTTCAAGAAACACAATGTTAACAGGAATTATTTGTGTGTGTATTGGAAGGCTAACACTAATGCATGGGTCACTAAGGACTTTTTCATGGAATGGTTGACTGGAGTGTTTGGCCCTAGTGTGAAGAAATACCTTCTGGAAAAGAAATTGCCACTCAAGTGCCTCCTGGTACTGGACAATGCTCCTGCTCATCCTCACAACTTGCAAGAGTTGTTGGCTGACAACTTCAATTTCATCAGAGTGAAGTTCTTGCCTCCTAACACCACTCCTCTCATCCAGCCCATGGACCAGCAGGTCATTGCAAACTTCAAGAAACTGTACACCAAAGCAGTGTTTCAGAAGTGCTTTGATGTGACCTCAGACACTGCATTGACCCTAAGAGAGTTCTGGAAAGATCACTTCAATATCATGCATTGCATAGGCCTTATAGGTAAGGCTTGGGAGGGAGTGACTTCCAGGACTTTGAACTCTGCTTGGAGACTACTGTGGCCGGATTGTGTTGAAAAGAGGGATTTTGAAGAATTTGAGGCTGACCCTGACCCTGACCCTAACGACCCTGTGCCTGTTGTGGAAGATATTGTGGCATTGGGGAACAGCCTGGGGTTGGAGGTGAGTGGTGATGATGTGGAAGAGTTGGTGGAGGAGCACAGGGTAGAGCTAACAACTGAAGAGCTGCAAGAGCTGGAACTGGAACAGCATCAGACCAGAGCTGAGGTTATTGCTTCACAGGAGGAGGAAGAGAGAATGAAGGAGGTGCCTTCTTCAGTGATTAAGGAAATGTGGGGAATGTGGAATAGGTTACAAAGTTTTGTTGAAAAACACCACCCTGAGGAAGCTGAAATGAGCCATCTGTGCAACCACTTCAGTGACAGAGCCATGTTGCACTTCAGGAAAGTATTAAAGAGTCGCCAGAAACAGAGGACTGTGGACAGTTATTTCATGAGGCAGGGGTCCAGTGACTCTCAAGCTGGTCCTAGTGGCATTAAAAGACCAAGAAGGGAAGTAACCCCAGAGAGGGACTTGTTACCTGAAGTCCTTTTGGAGGGGGATTTCCCTTCCAAAAACTAACTCCTCCCTATCTTCCAGATGCCAGCAAGTCTCTTCAATAAAGGTAAGTAAATGTTATTTTAAATGTTTATTTCAATATTTATTTATAAATTTAACATTGTATGTAGTATTTGTGTGTGTTTTCTTTATGTAAAACTATAGTTATTCTTTAAAAAATATATTTTTTGTAAATATTTTTGGATGTCTGGAACGGATTAATTGTATTTACATTATTTCTTATTGGAAATAAGGTTTCAAATAACGATTTTTTTTGTGTAAAGGTCTAGCTCCTGGAACGGATTAAGATCGTTAGTCGAGGGTCCACTGTAATCCATTCCAGACACCCAAAAGTATTAAAAAAAATACATTTTATTGAGAATAACTATAGTTTTACATACAGAAAACAATGAGAAATAAATATAAATGACTAATGAAATGGAAAAATGAACATTTAACATCACTTTTACTTTTATTGAAGACTTGGTGTATGGAAGACGGTGAGGACGGGAGAGGGAAGAAGAGAGGTTATTGGTTGGAAGGGGAATTCCCCTCCATAAGGACTTCAGGTATCAAGGCCCTATCCGGGTTTACTTTCCTTTGTCTTTTGCTGGCACTGGACCCCTGTCTCACAAAAAATCTATCCAGAAAAGTCTGTTTCTGGCATCTCTTTAAGATTTGCCTAAAATGGGACAAGGCATTGTCATTGAACATGTTGCAGACATGGCTTGCAACTGCTTTGTTAGGGTGATATTTCTGAACATGTTGCAGACATGACTTGTAACAGCTTTGTTAGGGTGATATTTCTCCACAATACTTTGCAACTCATTCCACTTTGCACACATGTCCTTAATCACTGAAGAAGGCACATTCTCCCCTCTTTCTTCCTCCTCCCCTGAAGCAATTTCCTCAGCTATGGTCTGTTGCTGTTCTAGTTGAAGGTATTGCAGCTCTTCAGTGGTTAGCTCTTCCCTGTGGTCGTCCACAACTCTTCCACATCCTGGCATCGCCAGGATGGAACTGATTGTTGATGAGGACTTCCTGTACATCCTGGCGAGATCGGCCACGCATACACCACTTTCGTACTTTGCTACAACACCCCACTTAGCAGAGCATGGAGGGACATAAATAGAATTAAGGGTAACAGAACTGGTCAGATAGCGCACCCTCAGCCCTTACATAGGGCGAATGAGCTAGTCAGTGCTTGGGCTGTTACATCAAGCTATGAAAATCTTCCCAGTACCACACAGGCGAAATTAAATGACAAATATGATGCTAGGGAGAGACTTGTTTGTTTTATGCTCAGCAAGGAAGATGACTGTAACATTCCTTTCACTGACTTTGAACTTGATGCAGCACTAACTAAGGGCAACTCCACGTCGCCTGGTGAGGATGGTATTACCTACAATATACTAAGATTGCTGTGTTGAGTACCAGGCAATCCTTTACTCGAATTATACAACATGAGCTATGTAACTGGGGAGCTCCCTAAATCTTGGACCAACAGCCTCATCATTCCCATTCCTAAGCCCAATCAACAAAATTCATTTCGCCCAATATCTCTTACTAGCTGCTTATGTAAAACATTTGAGAGGATGATTCTTAATCGTCTCATGTACAGAATCAAACATTTTTTGTCCCCCCGGTTGCATGGTTTCATGCATGGAAGGAGTGTGCACCATTGCATAGCCACCTTTCTCACTCTGCACACTGACAGCTCATACACTACCTTCCTTGACCTTAAATCTGCTTTTGATGTTGCCAACCGACATGTAATCATTAGTGAACTTGCCAGAATGGATGTTAGAGGATGGCTTCTCCGCTGGATTAAAGGCTACCTGTCCAACAGAAAGTCTTCTGTGTTGTTCCAGGGGCATAGAAGTATAACTAAAGACTTTGAATTAGGAACCCCACAGGAAGGTGTGCTCAGTCCCACTCTATTCAATATTCTAATTAATGCCTTACTTAATGCTATGCCAAGCCAGCCCCATCATTATATGATCAGTTTCGCTGATATAACGATTCACACCACCGGATTCTCCAACACCCAAAACATCCTTAACCATGTACTAGCCTCGCCTTGTGTCAGGACCTGGGGTTGATAATCTCTACTGATAAAACAAAGATACTCAATAGGCGTCCTCCTCGACAGAGGCACAGTTCGCCAGATCCAGTTGCATGATGGGTCTCTTCTAGAATATGTAAACAGATACAGGTATCTAGGCTTTGAGGTCCCATTACTTGGACCTGTTGTAACGAGACTTTGTCGTCAATACAAAGAAAGGCTGAGAGCACTTAGAGTTGTGGCAGGGTTTCACCCCAGGTATGGTGCTAATGTTAAAATTGTGAAAATGATGTATCTTGCTTATATTAGATCATTAGTTGATTATGCTGCCCCACTACTTGCTCTTGTGTCTGACTGGAAGCTTGGAGGGCTGGAAAAACTGCAGAATGAAGCAATGAGGATCATTTTAGGATGCCCTCGTACTGCCAAAATTTTAAATATGCAGAAAGAACTTGATATTCCAAGCATCAGAGATCGTGTTACTGAAAGAAATATCCTAATTGGGGTTAATATGCTCAGGCAAGCCCATTCAAACCACTGCACAGAAGCCCTCCAAACTTTCCTCAGCACTGGTGAACATCCCTCCAGATGGATCGAAAAAACTGGAACCGACCTCCGCATGAATCAGATACATGATCTGTGGCAAGTAAGGCAACAGCGGCACTTCTCCGCTCCATGGAATATTTCCCCATTCCAAACTACCATCCCTCCATTTCCCCCCAAACTACTTCTTAAATCACAACCAAAGCTTCGCCTTGAAGCCAAACATGATGCCTTAAGCTGTATTGATAATTTAGCCAAACAGCACACTCTCACAAATTATTTACGTTGATGGTTCTGTTCACCAATCCACTGGTGCAGCTGGTAGTGCTGCTGTTGTCATACAGAGTGATGGCTCTCTTAAAGAAATTGGAGCACGCATCAATAACTGGGCCTCTACCCTTCAGACAGAACTGTTTGCCATACTCCTTGCACTCAATTGCGTCCATGTATCTAAGGTTGACTCTCTAATTGTAACTGATTCTCTGTCATCCATAAATGCTCTCAACTCATCAAGTATAAATTGTAGCATGCTTGTGTCAGAAGCCAGACACAGGTATGGTAGGATTGTTGATAGTAGAGTCAGAGTACACATGCTGTGGATTCCATCTCACATTGGTCTTCAGATGCATGATAGAACTGATAAATTGGCTAAGTTTTATGCTTTCAAAGAAGGGGTAGATTACAATCTTGGCTTGTCAGTTAGCAGTTTGAGAACAATAATATGAAAAGAACTTCAACTGAATTTTATTGACTTAAGACTCGGGGAGATTGACACCAGTCAGTCCATCTATCATCATTCTATCATGCAGGAGGAGCCACATGTCTATGGTGCATCCAACAAAATAAGCAGGCTCTTGGATGTCACTACCGCCCGCCTCCGGCTGGGTTACAAGTATCTTTGGCAGGTTAAATCACCACCACCAGATGTAGACCAAACAAAATGTAAACTTTGCCAGTTGGATTATTGTCACACCCTGCGTCATTATGTACTGGAGTGCGATAAAATTAATGAATTCAAAGACAACTCACTCAGAAATGTTCAAGATATGTCAAAGTATTTTATCCACAGTGGTATATTACAGACCATTCTGGAAAAATACCCTGACTTTGCTCCCTGTAAATAAAGCATTGTCACGTGTGTATGTGTGTGTGTATGTATGTGTATTAGTTACCATTTAATCTTATGCACATGTCGATTGAAAACTGGGCCTGTTGTATGTGCGTGTATGTGTGTGTGTGTACTCACCTAATTGTGGTTGCAGGGGTCGATACTCAGCTCCTGGCCCCGCCTCTTCGCTGTCTGCTACTGGATCTCCGCTCTCCCTGCTCCATGAGCTCTATCATACCTCGTCTTAAAACTATGTATGGTTCCTGCCTCCACTATATCTTTCTCTAGACTATTCCACTTCCTGACTACTCTGTGGCTGAAGAAATGCTTCCTAACATCCCTTTGACTCATCTGAGTCTTCAGCTTCCAGTTGTGTCCCCTTGTTTCTGTGTTCCCTCTCTGGAACATCCTGTCACTGTCTACCTTGTCAATTCCCCGCAGTATTTTGTATGTCGTTATCATGTCTCCTCTGACCCTTCTTTCCTCCAGTGTTGTTAGTCTAATTTCCCTCAACCTTTCTTCATAAGACAGACCCCTGAGTTGTGGAACTAACCTTGTCGCAAACCTTTGCACTTTCTCTAGTTTCCTTACGTGCTTGACCAGTTGTGTGTGTGTGTATGTGTATGTGTGTGTACTCACCTAGTTGTGGTTGCAGGGGTCGATTCACAGCTCCTGGCCCCGCCTCTTCACTGGCCGCTACCGGGTCACTCTCCCTGCGCCATGAGCTTTATCATACCTCTTCTTAAAGCTATGTATGGAACCTGCCTCCACTACATCGCTTCCTAAACTATTCCACTTCCCGACCACTCTGTGACTGAAGAAATACTTCCTAACATCTCTGTGATTCATCTGAGTCTTCAACTTCCAACTGTGTCCCCTTGTTGCTGTGTCCCATCTCTGGAACATTCTGGCTTTGTCCACCTTGTCAATTCCTCTCAGTATCTTATATGTCGTTATCATGTCCCCCCTATCTCTCCTGTCCTCCAGTGTCGTCATGTCGATTTCCCTTAACTTCTCCTCGTAGGACATACCCCTTAGCTCTGGGACTAGTCTTGTTGCAAACCTTTGCACTTTCTCTAGCTTCTTTACGTGCTTGGCTAGGTGTGGGTTCCAAACTGGTGCTGCATACTCCCGTATGGGCCTAACGTACACAGTGTACAGGGTCCTGAACGATTCTTTATTAAGATGTCGGAATGCTGTTCTTAGGTTTGCTAGGCGCCCATATGCTGCAGCAGTTATTTGGTTGATGTGCGCCTCAGGAGATGTACCTGGTGTTATACTCACCCCAAGATCTTTTTCCTTGATTGAGGTTTGTAGTCTCTGTCCCCCTAGACTGTACTCCGTCTGCGGTCTTCTTTGCCCTTCCCCAATCTTCATGACTTTGCACTTGGTGGGGTTGAACTCCAGGAGCCAATTGCTGGCCCAGGCTTGCAGCCTGTCCAGATCGTTTTGTAGTTCTGCCTGGTCCTCGTCCGATTGAATTCTTCTCATCAACTTCACATCATCTGCAAACAGGGACACTTCGGAGTCTATTCCTTCCGTCATGTCATTCACAAATACCAGAAACAGCACCGGTCCTAGGACTGACCCCTGTGGAACCCACTCGTCACCGGCGCCCACTCTGACACCTCGCCACGGACCATGACTCGCTGCTGTCTTCCTGACAGGTATTCCCTGGTCCATTGTAGTGCCTTCCCTGTTATCCCTGCCTGGTCCTCCAACTTTTGCACTAATCTCTTGTGTGGAACTGTGTCAAACGCCTTCTTACAGTCCAGGAATATGCAATGTACCCACCCCTCTCTCTCTTGTCTTACTGCTGTCACCCTGTCGTAGAACTCCAGTAGGTTTGTGACACAGGATTTCCCGTCCCTAAAACCGTGTTGGCCGTCGTTGATAAGCTCATTCCTTTCTAGGTGCTCCACCACTCTTCTCCTGACTATCTTCTCGATGACCTTGCATACTATACATGTCAGTGACACTGGTCTGTAGTTTAGTGCTACGTTCCTGTCTCCTTTTTTAAAAATTGGAACTACATTTGCTGTCTTCCATACTTCAGGTAGTTGCCCTGTGTGTGTGTGTACTCACCTAATTGTACTCACCTAATTGTGGTTGCAGGGGTCGAGACTCAGCTCCTGGCCCCGCCTCTTCGCTGTCCGCTACTGGGTCTCTGCTCTCCCTGCTCCATGAGCTCTATCATACCTCGTCTTAAAACTATGTATGGTTCCTGCCTCCACTATATCTTTCTCTAGACTATTCCACTTCCTGACTACTCTGTGGCTGAAGAAATGCTTCCTAACATCCCTTTGACTCATCTGAGTCTTCAGCTTCCAGTTGTGTCCCCTTGTTTCTGTGTTCCCTCTCTGGAACATCCTGTCCCTGTCTACCTTGTCGATTCCCCGCAGTATTTTGTATGTCGTTATCATGTCTCCTCTGACCCTTCTTTCCTCCAGTGTTGTTAGTCCTATTTCCCTCAACCTTTCTTCATAGGACAGACCCCTGAGTTGTGGAACTAGCCTTGTCGCAAACCTTTGCACTTTCTCTAGTTTCTTTACGTGCTTGACCAGGTGTGGGTTCCAGACTGGTGCTGCATATTCTAGTATGGGCCTGACGTACACGGTGTACAGTGTCTTGAACGATTCCTTGTTTAGGTAACGGAACGCTAATCTTAGGTTTGCCAGTCGCCCATATGCTGCCGCAGTTATCTGGTTGATGTGTGCCTCCGGAGACGTACTTGGCGTTATACTCACCCCAAGGTCTTTCTCCTTTGCCGAGGTTTGTAGCCCTTGTCCACCTAGCCTGTACTCTGTCAGCGGTCTTCTTTGTCCTTCTCAGATCTTCATGACTTTGCATTTGGTGGGATTGAATTCGAGAAGCCAGTTGCTAGACCAGTGTGTGTGTGTGTGTGTGTGTGTGTGTGTGTGTGTGTGTGTGTGTGTGTGTGTGTGTGTGTGTGTGTGTATGTATGTGTGTATGTATGTGTGTGTGTGTGTGTGACCCAACAATTAAAATTTGCACCAAGAACTCATTACAGTTGTGGCCGGGTGTAGAGTAGTGAATTTGTCATTACTTTATAATTTGTTCATGATTGTAACCATGTATAAAAGTAAGTAAGTAAATTTACTTACATGATTCATTACCTTTGTAACTTGTGAGTTCATTACCTTTGTAACGTGTGAGTTCATTACCTTTGTAACGTGTGAGTTCATTAACTTTGTAACTTGTGAGTTCATTACCTTTGTAACGTGTGAGTTCATTACCTTTGTAACTTGTGAGTTCATTACCTTTGTAACTTGTGAGTTCATTACCTTTGTAACTTGTGAGTTCATTACCTTTGTAACTTGTGAGTTCATTACCTTTGTAACTTGTGAGTTCATTACCTTTGTAACTTGTGAGTTCATTGCCATTGTAACTTGTGAGTTCATTACCTTTGTAACTTGTGAGTTCATTACCTTTGTAACTTGTGAGTTCATTACCTTTGTAACTTGTGAGTTCATTGCCATTGTAACTTGTGAGTTCATTACCTTTGTAACTTGTGAGTTCATTACCTTTGTAACTTGTGAGTTCATTACCTTTGTAACTTGTGAGTTCATTGCCATTGTAACTTGTGAGTTCATTACCTTTGTAACTTGCTCAGTTATCAAAACTTTGGGGTCCAGTCCCTGGACCCATTATGTACCTCTGTAATCTTTTGACTACCGCCCACAGAATGGGTATGGGGTGCATAATAAAGATATCAAACAAAAACACAACCATACTGTATCACGCTGAAATAAAATACTATTTTTATTATTATTTATCATGAAGTAAGTGGGTGTAGGGCAAAACCCTTGCTGTACATAATCCTTCCTATGACAACATCCACCCTGATGAAAACACTGCAAGAAAAGTGGGTTAGGTCCTCAAGAGGTTGGGATGCACATGCTTAAGTAATTATCCTATGTGAACTAGTAGTATTAGGAGCTGTATAGCCAATCTACATTCGGGGTAGGGTAGCGATGTCTGGAGGTATATAAAGTATATAAAGGCGGTGTGTAGTAACAAATTATCATGTGAAATATACTTCAGCTTCAGAGGCACACTTCATGACACACACCTCTTGCATGTTGCAGTGCATGTGAACAACTGACCATCAAGCTGTGCTTTCTCCAGACACACCCTGTGCACATATGTCCGTTTGGTGTGGACACTTCCATCCACATTAAGCAGGTACTGTGTGCACTACTAGGGGACACCCCTTGGTGTCCATCTCAGTAACTTTATGCTTTTGTCACTGACTGTTTCAGTGACAAAGATGCAGACAAACTAGTAGCCAGTAACCACCACTGCCATCTAGACTCTCAAGGATAATCCTCCATCCTTCAGGATGGAGTCACCAAGAAAATCCTCACTTATCTCTTTTTTTTTTTTTTTTTTTTTTTTTTGCCCACCCACAAAATGCCTCCAACACAGGAACTTTCAAGAAAGCCGGTATGTGTACACATACCAGAATTTACAATGCCTATGGATAATGTACTCATCCCTGAAACAACCAAGCCAACTGTCATCTCTACTACTTCTAAACCTACTACTGACCCTTCAGTCCCAGGATTATTTAACTGCCATACCTGCCACCTCTTCATCCACTACTGACACCCCAATCCCAGCCTCCCAGAAACTCAAGCCAATACCTCTGGCATCACTGATGCCGCTGAAGCCACTGATACATGTTTCACAGGAACGCAGGTGTTCAATTCATTGTCAATGTTGCATTAGAGTTCATGAAATCTGACGATCACGACTTGGCCTTGACTGGAAAAATCTCAGACAGAAACGCCATGTATTCCCAAGAATTATACACAAGACTGCAGTGAAAGTAAATTTCACCTGCAGCCTATCCTACATCTTCTCAATTTGGTAAGTGATTGCTTTCATCAAATGACATCACCGAAGGTGACATCCCCTCTGACCTATACCACCTGCCCAAGGAAACCTTCAGAAGACTTAGGAATGGTTCCTCAACCATGAATCCAACATTTTTCAAGATCAACACCACTGCCTGCTGAAACACCTTCCCGAGTTCCAGCATCTACCTGTCATCACCATCACTGACTGCTTACTGCTGTGCTGCCCTCGCCTATTGCTATCAACGCTCCGTTGCTGGATTAAGCCCTGGCACTGTTTCTACCGCTGAAAACTCTCCTCTCCAGCGCTCTTCGCCAGTTACCCATTCCCCGCTTTCTCCTTACCTGAGAATCTATGTTCGGTAGTGACAAATGACACAACAAACAGATGGCATCATTCAAGTATCAGGTAAACAAATGTGTTATAGTAGGACTTTTGTAATTATTTCTTACTGGATAAGTGTGATTATTGGTGTAAAATAGCTCTGTACTACGTATTTGTTAAGGTACTATTTTCAGTCATATTTAATCACTTTAATTCCAACACGAAAGCACCCGAAGAGGATGCAGAATATGGTGTGATCCAGCAGCACTTGCAGTAGTGAAGGAAACAGTGAAGTCACTATACTGATCAGCCCTTACATCTTCAGATATAAGCCATTTTCCACACTTTGCTAAAATGTAAGGTAATATTTTTGTATTTTTTTGTTTACCTAATTCATGTCTACATAACTCATTACGATTGTAACTAGATATAAACATGTAAATAGTTCATTACCATGTATAGTAACTTATTTGGCTATCAGAACTTTGCTCTCCAGTCTCTGGACCCGTTATATGCCTCTGATCTTTTGACTGTCACACACACGATGGGTATAGGGTGCATAATAAAGATATCAAACCAAACTAAACTCCCAGTTGATTGATCACGCTCACCCGTTCTAAAAAAAATATTCCTTACGTGTGTATGGTGTACAAACTAGATCATTTAACAACAGGTATGATATGAATTCTTGGCTGGAATATTCAGTTGTGCAGGATTTAATATATTGCTCTGCCTTTCGCCACTTTAGTCAGGAGAATTGGGATCGTAGTGAGACTGCTCTCACTCACACAGTGGCCGACTTCTTTGCCACAGTCAAGAAGCTGCGCAACTTTTTTTCCTGGATCAGCTGTACACAACATGTTTATGAAAATCAGCGGAATCTTAATGCTTTAAAACAGCCGGGAAAATTAAAGAGGATATCTGACCCAGATGGTCCTGTCAGGACACTGCTTGCTCTGCTGTCAAATTAACATTGCCAGCAATTTCTATAACCCGAGTGGATATTAGTGATGAAGATTATACTCGAAATCACTAAGTCACTGTCTGACCACCTTCAGTCCTTTCACTTCCAGCTAGCTTCTGATGTGGATCCTGGTAAATCATTCCTGTCTGACATTCAGGAAAAACGCTGTGAAAATTTGTGGCAGAGTACCTTGTAAGGTGCAGCTCATTTGTGTGCATCGCCTGGCACTGATGTGCAACAAGAAAAAAATGCAACAAAGCTCTTGTTGATTCTCAACTTTAAGAGATGGTCAGATAATGGCTCTCTCTCATGAATTCTGTATACGTGCTTATTTTCCTGTCAAATACACGTTAGTCAGCGAATTAAACAGGCAGTTTTCAAACAACCCACGAAGCATACTAAAAAGGTTTATCATCATTAAATCTTCACAATGCTTTATTTCTAGAGAAATTTTATATTTGCAGATGGTAGTTAACTCTATCAAAGAGGAAAATTTGCATGTTAAGCTTCAAGTGCGGCGTATTCTTGAGAGGAAAAAAAACAGGGTCATACTATCATCCGTCTGTATAAGATTTATATATATATGTCGTGCCGATTAGGTAAAACTGGTCAATTAGCAAGAACTCATCTAAAATTAAGTCCTTTCTAAAATTTTCTCTTATACGTTTAAAGATATATTTTTTTCATTTATGTTAATGTAAGAATTTATAATTTTGTACCAAGAGAAACTTTGAAAACCTACCTAACCTTATTACAACAAGCGCAATTTAATTTAGCCTAACCCAGCTAAATATATTTTAGATACGTTAACATTAATTTAATAAAAAACAAACATAATGAAATATATTTTTTTCGTTATGTTTAGAATGATTTTGGCGAAATTTTTGCATACACAAATTTTCACTTGTCTTATATGGCAAGAAGAGCGTTGCTATTTAAGCCAAAATCGCAAGTTTTACCTAATCGGCACGACATATATATATATATATATATATGCATGCAAGACAACCACTATGAAAAAATAGAAGAATTCCAAGCGCTTTCGTGACTACTCACATTATCAAGGAACTATAAAAGGAAACATGACAAGAAGGCTTATAAAGAGGCAGAATACACCTCACAGTCACATCACACTAACAAAGACTACACCTCACAGTAGCGTAACATCGCACGACTCTGTGAAGAGGAACATAAGAAAGGACCTTCACAGAGTCGTGCGATGTTACGCTACTGTGAGGTGTTGTCTTTGTTAGTGTGATGTGACTGTGAGTGTATTCTGCCCTTTATAAGCCTTCTTGTCATGTTTCCTTTTATAGTTCCTTGATAATGTGAGTAGTCACGAAAGCGCTTGGAATTCTTCTATTTTTTCATAGTGGTTGTTTTGCATATTTTGTTATCACCTGTTTACTGTGATCTTTTTGCATATATATATATACGTAGGGGTTTGGTATTGGACATTGTGTTTATACAGTCTCTGTTATATTTGCTTCCCTAAGGAATCTTGATAGTTCAGTCTCAGTTGTGATAGTATACAACTGACCTACACTTGTTTTTTTCACTAGAATTTTTCCATCCCGAGTGAAACATTGGTGGATTTTATCATTATTCTCTCGCTTAAGTCTTCTGATTCTATACCAGAGGTTCTGACGTTTTTTGGTCAGACACTCATTAATATATACTTGTTTCCTGGCTTTAATAGATCTAATTTTATTTCTTTCTGCTGTATACAAAATGTAGTTTACATGTAATAAAATATTGTTAAGCACAAAAGAAGGTCACTAGCATACTGTGCATTACGGGCAGCCACGGTGTGTATATATATGTGTATATATATATATATATATATATATATATATATATATATATATATATATATATATATATATATATATATATATATATATATATAATCACAACTAGTGCAATACTGAATCTTAATATTTGTTCCATTATAACTTAATACTAATCATAGTAACTTTCCAACCAGTTCTATTAACTAGTTAAATAATAAATCAATTACACTGTAAAGATATATCCTAAACCTCTGTGACTTCTATTCATAAGAACATAAGAAAGGAGGAACACTGCAGCAGGCCTGTTGGCCCATACTAGGCAGGTCCTTCACAATCCATCCCACTAACAGAATATTTGCTCAACCCAATTTTCAAAGCTACCCAAGAAATAAGCTTTGACAATTCTACCCACTCATGCGCGAGTCCCACTCAAATCCAACCCCTCACACTCATGAATTTATCCAACCTAAATTTGAAACTACCCAAGGTCCTAGCTTCAATAACCCTACTAGGCAGACTGTTCCACTCATCAACTACCCTATTTCCAAACCAATACTTTCCTATATCCTATTGCGGGTTCTCTCTTGGAGAGATATCCTCAAGACCTTATTTATATCCCCTTTGTTAATACCCATTTTCCACTTGTATACCTCGATCATGTCTCCCCTCATTCTACGTCTTACAAGTGAATGTAATTTTAGGGTCTTCAATCTTTCTTCGTAAGGAAGATTTCTAATGCTATGTATTAATTTAGTCATTCTACGCTGAATGTTTTCTAACGAATTTATGTCCATTCTGTAATATGGAGACCAGAACTGAGCTGCGTAATCTAGGTGAGGCCTTACTAATGATGTATAAAGCTGTAATATAACCTCTGGACTTCTGTTGCTAACACTTCTTGATATAAATCCCAGTAATCTATTTTCCTTATTACGTACGCTTAGGCATTGCTGTCTTGGTTTAAGGTTGCTGCTTACCATCACCCCCAAGTCCTTCTCGCAATCTGTATGGCTAAGTTCTACGTTATTTAACTTATAAGTGCTTGGGTTATGGACACTCCCGAGCTTCAGAACCTTGCATTTATTTACATTGAACTGCATCTGCCACTTTTCTGACCACGAATTAAGTTTGTCTAAATCTTCCTGAAGTTCTATGACATCTATGTTTGAATCAATTATCCTACCTATCTTCGTGTCGTCGGCGAATTTGCTCATATCACTAGTAATTCCCTCATCAAGGTCATTGATATATATTATAAATAACAATGGGCCTAAGACTGATCAAAAGTCTGTTAATCCAATTAGCTAGAAAAATCAATTGAACAGATATCATATCTTTAAGTCTAGCATTATTCATTGTTCTTAATATTTTTAGAATCTCACTCATATATAAACTTTTGTTTAATTAATTAACTTACTCAGGTGCTAACTCAGGTGCTATAGTTTTAGATTCTTATTAGCTGTAAATTGACTACCTTAGCTCATTCTTTCATTTTTGTAAACATATTCAACGTACTAACTCACGTGCCAAGAAATCCTATTGATTTGTCCTATTCTTAGGTCTACTTGTGTTGTTCTAATTTTAAGTTTAATTATAGAATCACACTAAATCTTATGATTCCAAACATTGATCCTGAAATCAACCTTCTATTAAATGACTTACATGAACCTAACAACAATTGTCATTACTACACAGCAGAACAGGCTAAAACACTACTCAAATCCAACAATAACATAACTATCTTTAATTACAATGTCAGATCTTTAAGCAAACATTTTGATGACCTCACTGCATTATTAAACTCACTTCAGGCCAGTATGTCCATCATTGCTCTCACTGAAACATGGTTAAAGCCTCATACTATAGATATATATGCCATTCCTGGTTACACAGCCATACACAATTGTCGGCCAGACCAACAAGGAGGTGGCACAGCTATGTTCTTCTCAGACCAGCTTGAATGTATTAACAGTACTTGCACAAGAGATGAACATGGAGAATATATAATAGCTAAATTTAAATCCAAATATCTACAAAAACCTCTCACAGTTATAAACATCTATAGATTACCACAGTCAAACATTCAGCATTTTAGTGAAAAATTAGGAAGTATGATTACTGATGCACACATGAACAAAGACCACTTAATCCTCACAGGCGACTTCAATATAAACCTCCTACAAGATCAGGACCCACTAGTAACTGAATTCACAAACACTATGAGCAACTGCTTGCTGCTCCCGACAATAACAAAACCTACGAGAATCTCTGACACCTGTGCCTCTCTATTAGACCATATCTGGACTAACACCATATCCCCATTAAAATCAGGCATAATCACAGACAATACCACTGACCACTACCCGACCTTTCTCATAACAAATCTCGGAAAATTACCACTAGAGACTACTAAAGTTACCTTCAGACTACATAATGAGACAGCAATAAATAGCTTTATAACAGCTATGACAAACATTGACTGGCAAACAGAAATAGACAACTTCCCAGATACTGACTTATGTATTAATAATTTTCTAAAAAGACCCAATACCTCTATAATAAGCACTGCCCTAAAAAAACTAAACAAATCACAACTAAAAGATTAAATAGTCCCTGGCTAACCCCAGCATACTCAAGTCCATTAATATAAAGCACCTATATGAAAAACAGTACAGAATGGGACAAATATCAAGAGAACAAACAAAACGCTACTCATCAAACCTAACGAGCCTGATAAGAAGGTCAAAAAACTGTACTATGAGAACAGATTACATAACTTAAAAGGTGATATAAAAAGACCTGGAAAACCCTATCTGAAATTCTAGGAACAAAAAGATATCCACAAACAGAACAATCAAACTAACAAAACCAGATGAACCCCTACTCCCACCTATTGAAACAGCAAACAAACTCAATGATTTCTTCTCCACCATAGGTAAAAGCTGGCAAGCAAAATCCCAAGTTCTAATATTCCACCTAAACTAACTGCAATGCAATTAATTGTTTTAAATTGTTATCTCACTCAATTAGTTGCATTGCTGCAATAAATTGCTACAATTAATTGATATGTTCAACTTATATTCAAACTTTAAAAGTTAGATAAGCAACTTTACTTATTTTATAAATTATCAACCATAACTTTTTATTATTTTATTATTACTATTGCTTTAATTTGTTTAATCTGATTTAATTAATTTTATAATGAAGACAAAAGTACAAAACTATGTTCAAACTTCATAGCTTAAATACTCACCTTTACTCATTGTATACTATCTACAAAAATTCTTACAATCTAGTTTTAAGTTAATTTTAAGTCTGCCCAAAATGCCCTGCATACTAGGGGCTTTTGGCATGTACACCTCATGTAATCTCAATAACCAAATGTAATTCTTTGTATCATGTCCAAATAAAAATTATTATTATTATTATTATTATTATTAAAGTTTGTTTTTGTTTGTCTAAGATGAACATCATTATTTTGATGAAATATGTATTGATGTGTTTTCATACAGTTATTGTTCTTTTTTTTTACCTGGACAATTGTTTTCTCAGTCTAAAGTGCGAGTAAAGCATACACTTTAAGAAAAAAAACAAGAGTGCTCGTTCTGCAAACACAGAGTCCCCACGCCCTCCCTTCCATCCCACATGATAGCCACCCCTATGGCTACCCAGTAAAAAAAATTTAGCGTCGCCTCTGGTACCAGAGAAGTGGACACAGTTTTGTAGCATCTACAGTAAGTGGCCAGGCCTCAAATACTTTCTGTTGTTGTATTTTTTATATTTTTTATTGTTATTGGAAGAATTAAACCTATGGGGGTCGATCAGTTCATGGAGTAGAGGAGGCATTGTGTCCCGTCCGCCAAACACGAGATAAATATACTCTGTTTATACTGGTGGGCGAAACGTCTTTTAAATAAAGATGCTCAGGTATTAAACATATCTTGTTTATCATCTTGTTATTATATACCTTTGAGGAAAGTGAGTCGTGTGGGGATGTAGCTCAGATGGTAGAGCGCTCGCTTAGCATGTGAGAGGTACGGGGATCGATACCCCGCATCTCCAGGTTTTGTTCTGTTCATTTACTTGCTGTGCTTTATTTTTTGGGTTAAAGCTACCTAAAGTATTCATCGAAGCGAGCACTTTGGGTACCCGTAAAAATAAGTTAGACAACTACACGGTTGGGTGTGCGTGGGACCTGTACTTCAAGAATCCACCTTTCACCCGCGAGTGAAAACTTCCTTGATTCCCAGTTGGGTATCTTTATTGATGAAACGTTTCGCGTACACAGTAGGCTTCTTCAGTCAAATACGGAGGTAGCACGTGTAATAGTAGCGAAATAAAGATGATGTAAACAGTATTTGACTGAAGAAGCCTACTGCGTTGGCGAAATATTTCATTCCTAGCCTGTAGGCATGACCGGCTTCCACATGTGGATTTGTCCATTGTGATATCGCCTACGACTGTTTCACCTCACCTGTCTACAGTATATAAGCCACTTATTCGCGCATATGCTGTATTCGTTTCAAGATTGATGGACTGATTGCATCGACTCCAGGCTGAGGGACTGATTATAATAATAATAATAATAATAATAATAATAATAATAATAATAATAGTTTATTTGGACATGATACAAAGAATTACATTTGGTTATTGAGATTACATGAGGTGTACATGCTAAAAAACCCTAGTATGCAGAGCATTTTGGGCAGACTTAAAATTAACTTAAAACTAAATTGTAAGAATTTTTGTAGATAGTATACAATGAGTAAAGGTGAGTATTTAAGCTATGAAATTTGAACATAGTTTAGATATGACATTTTTTAAACATAGTTTTGTACTTTTGTCTTCATTATAAAATTAATTAAATCAGATTAAACAAATTAAAGCAATATTAATAATAAAATAATAAAAAGTTATGGTTGATAATTTATAAAATAAGTAAAGTTGCATATCTAAGTTATAAAGTTTGAATATAAGTTGAACATATCAATTAATTGTAGCAATTTATTGTAGCAATGCAACTAATTGAGTGAGATAATTTAAAACAATTAATTGCATTGCAGTTAGTTTACGTGGTCATTATAATGTAAGTGTTGTGGAAATAATTAGCTAAGTATGTATTATTCATAACAGGTTTTACATTCATTCATTCGTTCATTCATACATTACATTCAATTGATTAGTCAGGTTTTTACGTTAAGTGATTATTCTACTTTGCTGCGAATGTTTGATATGGAGCAATTAGCTTTGGGTGAGAAGGTGGTTTTTTAGCATCGTTTTGAATTGGGGTTTGATTACCTCAAACTCCTTCTGATCTTCAACATTCTTCTTTGTATTGGACTGATGAAGCCACTGTGGGGCGAAACGTTTCCTCAATAAAGATACCCAAGTGTTGCACATGTCTCAATCTTCAACTTGTCGATATTTTATACTATTTTCAACAATTCCTTGATTCCGGTGAGAGGGCTCTTAATCCAAGGAAATGGGTCTGCTCTTCCCTGCTTTGGATCAAATATGAACGACTCATTCCTTCCATAGGCGCTGCTAGAACCCTACGCGTTTAGTGCTTTCCCATGAAAGTAATAATAATAATTTGGGTAAATAACATACTATTTTTTTACGATGGTTTTGGCAGGCAGATGTTATAGGCACAAAACATACATTATGTAAATTTAACCTTGGATAACCCAATAAAATGTCTTTGTCATGGGCCAGTAGACCTACTATAGTTGTGGAAAAAGACAGGTACAGTTCAGGACATTTATTAAATGAAACATTTCGCCACGAGTGGTTTCTTCAGTCCTAATACAGAGAAAACTAAGAAAATGAGTATATTAAGTAAAAGGACACAAATGCAACTAATGTGACATTTTATTGTGGTAACGTTTCTCTCTCCAGGAGCTTTGTCAAGCTGTTACCTGGAGAGCGAAACGTTGCCACAATAAAATGTCACATTAGTTGCATTTGTGTCCTTTTACTTAACATATTGTCGGTAATTCTACCAATATTATTACAAAATGAGTATATATATATATATATATATATAGTGGCAGGAGTCAGGTGGAGTGTCGCGTGGGTTGAGGTAGTAGTGGTAGAGCTCTGGCTCTTGGGCCTACTTAAGTATTGTTTGACGTAAATTATCTTAATAATAATAATAAGAAGAAGAAACTTAGTTTCTATACAGGGTGACGCCAATAAACTTTAAACCTTATAACCCAGCCAAACATTGGTGGTAAATGATGCAGAATAAAGCAAGCATACCACAAACATGTCAGTGTTGCTTATTTGCAACTAAGTCCTCTAAGATTAGCGTGATTATATTTATGCTTAAACACTTGTATGGAGGCAGCATGTAAGTGTGGTTGGTGTACGTGTGTGTATGCACGTTTGTATAGGTACCCGGGCCCAGCCCAGCCAGCGGTTTAGGCCGCAAACAGGCTAGGCCTATGAGGGTAGGTGAAAATTAGACACATGTGCAACGTCTGTGTATATTTATTGTAGACGTCTACAAAAAAGATACCCAGATGTTGCACATGTGTATAATTTTTATCTTGTCGGTATTGTATACCATTCATGGACATCTATGAAGGTAGGGCTAGGACATCAGCCCTTCCACATTCATCTTCCTTGAGAATTGTCTGCAGGGCTGACACAATCCTGAAACACTACTGGAGGGCTGGGTTCATTGAGATTTATCAGTGGATATGCGTTCCCAGGCAGGCAGTAAGAGCCTAACATGAACACCTGACAAATACACATCCGCCTATCCTGAGGCTGTTAGTTATACATCTACCTGTCACTAGATAACTTAGATGCCAAGCTACACTTTTTGAGTCTTAATATGTGCTAAAGTTATTGGTGCATGGAATTATTTCCTATGCGTATTCGCGCTTGACTGGTTATTGAGTATATGCAAAGTGTTAAAACCTAAAGATGTGAATTAATACTTATTTCGTGGTATTTCTTGTATTACATCTGGTCAGAGATTTCAAGAACTTAACGCGGATGAATAAATACCTGCCCGAACTCTTAAGAAACTTTTAAACAGCGATTAATGAGCGCCACCTGTATAAGGGTGCGTACTTTGACTTATATTAAATGGAAATAGGCAATAGATTTTATACAGAAAATTCGCTACGCTTTGTTAATGGGTTGTAAGTAGGAAAGGTGAGCGGCACTAATTTCTTGTGAGGAGGGTGGTAGTGCGGTCGAGCTCAGTAGAGTTGCTTCTGATGAATTTTATACTTTTTGAACCTTATTTATTAAACTAGGATAATAATATAGCATGATTTTGTTCAAATAAGTACGTAGAATGGTATCAGTTAGTGATAATAAGAGAGAAAGAAAGGGACTTTAAGCGATAAATGTGTGAGAAAACGTAGTAGTAATGTAGTTTGTGGTGTGAGAGTGGTGTTGTGGGGCCGCGGGAGCTGCCTTAATAACACAAGAGTTCACAAGTGTACAGGCATGTGAGGTGACAACACCGAGTTTTCACACAAAATCTACGTGATTTTGTTGTGTTAAATTCTACTTTGCTATACGTATACCCGTCAAGTGTTTTTTTTTGTAGTTAACTAGCTCTTAGAAATTTACGCCTGAAGTGTATATGAAGGAACGCGGTAGGCATCGTAAGAACAGTGTACAAAAAAAAAGAGAGAGAAAAGGTAATGAAGTTTGGTGGATGTTTAAGTGTTGTGTGTAACTAGCGAGGGTTAGTTGTAGGAGCCGCTAGACAACCCTTCCCTCCGTCACACAGGAATGTTTTAAGTTATTCCTGTGACGGGGTCTCAAGGGACGACCCTCCACCCACCAACCATACAATAAGAAACCGCGTGAACACACTACATAAAGTGTACAAGTGTATGTGAGTGTGAGTCAAGATGTCCAACTACAAGTCTGACTGCAGGAAATTTCAACCCAACATCTTCAACAAGAGTAAATGTACCAATTGCTTCCGTCAGCGGGAGGAACACTCTGCAGAGGCTCTTGAATCTAACAGGGTAAGTCACATTTTATTTTTCAAGTCCAGCCCTTCAGTTGCCTGCATGCCGGTGAACAACTCGTGATCCAAGGTAGTGGAGCTTCCCCTTCCTTGTATCAAACTTTATTATCTTTCATTTTCCCAGGCGAAGCATGACAGGCACAAGCTTAACACTTCCAGGTAAGTCTAACACTAAATGTTTAATTTGCTTTGGTTATCGTAGTAAAATCTGCATGGCTTGTCAGCAGTGCATGACTATAACATTCACTGGCACCATTGTGCACATTTATGATGTTTAAAGTCTTGACTTCCAGCTATTCTTAACACTAGGCTCACGCAAGTCCTTAACGGTATCTTATAGTTTTTGTTGTATGCAAGTTTTTATGCTGAGGCTACTCATGAGGTTACTGATGTTTTGCACTAACCTTGCTGATGTTTTGCACTAACCTTGCTGATGTTTTGCACTAACCTTGCTGATGTTTTGTACTAACCTTGCTGATGTTTTGCACTAACGTTGCTGATGTTTTGCACTAACCTTGCTGATGTTTTGCACTAACCTTGCTGATGTTTTGCACTAACCTTGCTGATGTTTTGTACTAACCTTGCTGATGTTTTGCACTAACGTTGCTGATGTTTTGCACTAACCTTGCTGATGTTTTGCACTAACGTTGCTGATGTTTTGCACTAACGTTGCTGATGTTTTGCACTAACCTTGCTGATGTTTTGCACTAACGTTGCTGATGTTTTGCACTAACCTTGCTGATGTTTTGCACTAACCTTGCTGATGTTTTGCACTAACCTTGCTGATGTTTTGCACTAACGTTTCTGATGTTTTACATTAACGTTGCTGATGTTTTGCACTAACGTTGCTGATGTTTTGCACTAACGTTGCTGATGTTTTGCACTAACGTTGCTGATGTTTTGCATTAACGTTGCTGATGTTTTGCATTAACGTTGCTGATGTTTTGCATTAACGTTGCTGATGTTTTGCACTAACGTTGCTGATGTTTTGCACTAACGTTGCTGATGTTTTGCACTAACGTTGCTGATGTTTTGCACTAACGTTGCTGATGTTTTGCACTAACGTTGCTGATGTTTTGCACTAACGTTGCTGATGTTTTGCACTAACGTTGCTGATGTTTTGCAATGACGTTGCTGATGTTTTGCACTAACGTTGCTGATGTTTTGCACTAACGTTGCTGATGTTTTGCACTAACGTTGCTGATGTTTTGCACTAACGTTGCTGATGTTTTGCACTAACGTTGCTGATGTTTTGCATTAACGTTACTGATGTTTTGCACTGACGTTTTATACTGATGTTACTGATGTTTTACTCTGATGTTACTGATAATTTACACTGACGCTGCTGATATTTTACATAACATCAGGAAGGAGCACTGCAGCAGGCCTACTGGCCCATGCTAGGGAGGTCAAAGTCATCTACCTGCCTAAGCTACTGGCCAAAGCCAGTCAGTTGCAAATCACACTGACGTTGTGATAAATAGTTTGAAAACCGACAAGTTGAACTTCTCTCCTTACCATTTCTACTTTGTATTGTACTTATGAAGCCACTGTGTGGCGAAACGTTTCTTTAATAAAGATTCCCATATGTTGCATAAGTGTCTCAAGCCACACTGACGTTGCTGATGTTTTGCACTAACTTTGACGTTGCTCATGTTTTGCACTAACGTTACTTTGACGTTGCTCATGTTTTGCACTAACGTTACTTTGACGTTGCTCATGTTTTGCACTAATGTTACTTTGACGTTGCTCATGTTTTGCACAAACGTTACTGATGTTTACACTAACGTTACTGATACTTTACTCTGACGTTACATAACATAAAGAAGGAACACTGCATCAGGCCTACTGGACCATGTATTAATATTGGTAGAAATACCGACAATATGTTAAGTAAAAGGACACAAATGCAACTAATGTGACATTTTATTGTGGCAACGTTTCGCTCTCCAGGAGCTTTTTCAAGCCGTTACAAACAATACATGGAACACTGCTACAGGCCTTCTCTTTTCCAACCTCCTACATAAATATTTGTCTAATCTGTTTTAATACTACCCAAGTAACTGTCTATCACCTTTTACTCATGTGCAAGTTGATTGTTCTACCTTATTGCATTACTACTACAACTTATATCACTACTACTTCTACCACCACTAGTATTACACCTCACTTTGAGAGTATATATATACCCTCTGTGTCCATGTATTGCTTGTAACGGCTTGAAAAAGCTCCTGGAGAGCGAAACGTTGCCACAATAAAATGTCATTAGTTTCATTTGTGTCCTTTTACTTAACGTACTGGACCATGCAAGACAGGTCCAAGTCACCTACCGGCTTATGCCATTGATCCGACTTAATCAGGTGTAAATGAATGGTTCAGAGAACCGACGAGTTGGTAAATTAGACACATATGCAACACTTGGGTATCTTTATTGAGGAAACGTTTCGCCACACAGTGGCTTCATCAGTCCATACAAAGGAGAATTGTGAAGAACCAGAGGAGTTTGAGGTGGTCAGTCCCTCAATCTTGAGTCGATGAAGCCACTGTGTGGCGAAACGTTTCCTCAATAAAGATACCCAAGTGTTGCATATGTGTCTAATTTACCAACTTAGTCAGGTCCAGGTAAAATCCACTTAAGAAAGGAGCACGGCATCAGACCTACTAGCACAAGCTAGTCAGGTCCAACTCACACCCACTCATGTATTTATCTAACCTATTTTTAAAACTACACAACGTTTTAGCTTCTATGACGGTACTCGGGAATTTGTTCCACCCATCCACAACTCTATTACCAAACCAATGCTTTCCTATATCCTTCCTGAATCTGAATTTTTCCAATTTAAAACCATTGCTGTCAATACTAGATATTTTTAGCACTCTATTTACATCCCCTTTATTAATTCCTGTTTTCCATTTATACACCTCAATCATATCCCCCCTAATTCTACGCCTTTCTAGAGAGTGCAGATTCAGGGTCCTCAGTCTATCCCTGGGAAGATTTCTGATACATGGGATCAACTTTGTCATCCTCCTTTGTACGTTTTCCAGTACATTTGTATTCATTCTGTAATACGGTGACCAGAACTGTGCAGCATAATCTAAAGATATATAGAGTTGAAGAACAACATGAGGACTTCTGTTATTAATACTTCTTGATATGAAGCGAAGGATTCTGTTAGCTTTATTGCGAACACTTATGCACTGTTTTGGTCACCGTATTACAGAATGGATATAAATGCTCTGGAAAACGTACAAAGGAGAATGACTAAGTTGATCCCATGTATCAGAAATCTTCCCTATGAGGATAGACTGAAGGCCCTGAATCTGCACTCTCTAGAAAGGCGTAGAATCAGGAGGGATATGATTGAGGTGTACAAATGGAAAACAGGAATAAATAAAGGGGATGTAAATAGCATGCTAAAAATATCTAGTATTGACAGGACTCGCAGCAATGGCTTTAAGTTGGATAAATTTAGATTCAGGAAGGATATAGGAAAGCATTGGTTTGGTAATAGAGTTGTCGATGAGTGGAACAAACTCCCGAGTACAGTTATAGAGGCTAAAACGTTGTGTAGTTTTAAAAATAGGCTAGATAAATATACGAGTGGGTGCGGGTGGGTGTGAGTTGGTTCTAACTAGCTTGTGCTACTAGGTCAGATGCCGTGCTCCTTCCTTAAGTGAATGTAACCTGACCTGGCTGGGTCGGGGCATTGGCTTAAGCCGGTGGGAGACTTGAACTTCCCTCGCATGGGCCAGTAGGCCTGCTGCAGTGTTCCTTCTTTCTTATGTTGTCTTGGTTTCAGATTACTGCTAACCAGAACTCCTAAATCTTTTTCGTAATCAGTAATATTAAGATCTACATTATTTAGTTTATATGTGTCATGGTTATTTTCCTGTCCAACATTTAGAACCTTGAATTTGTCTATATATATTAAACTGCATCTGCCACTTCTCCGACCACTGCATCACTCTATTCAAATCTTCCTGAAGTGCTCTAATGTCCTCATTAGAATGAATTGGACGGCCTATTTTGGTGTCATCAGCAAATTTACTTATGTAGCTTTATTACTGATGTTTTATTCTGAAGTTACTGTTTTAAATAGCCTAATTATTGAAGGTTAAAAAAAAATCACGTATTGATGACCTACAGCTACCTAGGCCTTCCACGACAGCTATATAGGCCTGCCACTACAGCTTCAAACCTACCATTACAGCCACATTGGTCTACAATTATAGGCTTATTATTACGGCTACATTATCTTATTACAGCATATAGGTCTATTAAACCACATAAGCCTACCACAGCTGCATAGGATTAGCTCTAACGCCGCTTGGGGCTACCACTAGTTAGGCCTATAGTTAACATTACAACTACATAGGCCTACCATTACAAGTGTATATGACTATAGCTATCTAGGCGTACCACTGCAGCTAAATTATTCAACATCTTACCAGAAGATATTAGAAACACTGCATGTATGAGATCAACCAGGTTGTAATCAATATGTGGGGAGTAGGGCCTACAGCAGCAACAGCCTGATTAACCAGGCTAGCATCAGACGAGCCTGGCCCATGGCCGCGCTCCGTGAGTATGAAAACTCGAAACTTATCAAAGGTAAGGTATATCGTGAATTATATAATTGTTTCAATCCCCGCCCCTCCCCCATACACTGACGAGAAGTCAGTATTAAGACTGTACAAGTTGAATCGTGTTTGACTGACAAGCTGTCAAATGCTTATCACAATGTGTTAGTTATCCCATCAGTCATTCAACAAGTGCCCGGAGGTAGGTAGTCGCACTTGGTACGCATCACACTTGACAGGTGTGCAAAGCAAGGTGATGTATCGACGTCTCAAGGTGGTCAGGGTTGTATATGGAGCCGGTAAGGTGTGCCCCACCACCTCTTCAAGATGCTTTAGCAAGCATATTACACCAGTGATGGAGCATCTGATTAATACTAGTCGATGGTAGAAAGGAACCCACAAGCAATGATGTATATTTCCATCTCGGTCTGAGACCCTCATCTTCCTACTTTCGCTGAAAAGGATCTCAGAGATCGAAATATACAGATTCATTTATTTTTCCCTTTGTCTACACGTGGGTTTCTTATTACCGCGTTACACCAACTTCCAAAGAAATACAGAGAAAAGTTTCGGCGTTGGTGTCAAGTTTGGGTGGTTGGAGGGGAGAGAGGTGGTGATAATGTTGAACAGGTTAGCTTGAGAGTATAGAAGAGATGGTGATGCTGCTCCTAGCACCTCCTAGACTCAGTGATCACAATCACCTGGCTTCAAACACCTTGTAATACTCCACACCACACTCACCGTCGTCTCCCATACCGGTTTACCACTTCCCGAATAATAATATAAGAATACGTACATACTACAGTTTCCTACTTATGAAAAATATTAAACCCTACCAAACTCAGCTCTTCTGGGGGGGGGGGTTGATGTTAATGTAGGGTTCTTCGTCGAAGGAATTGGAGCTACCGTCCCATTCTTTGAACCAAACCTAATTCCTCAGCTGCTACATGACCCATACTGTTTTAAAGATTGCAATGACTATAATAATAGGCCTGTTGGAGGAGTCTCGTATGAATGGACTTGACCTGTGCATTAGAACCAAAAATATTTTAAGGCAAATGTACGGTATATACTGAGAAATGTGCACCTCTCAGTTTGTATATAGAGATGCATCCCGGGGTTCAGCGTTTCACTCGAGTTAATAATAATAATAATAATAATAATAATAATAATTTCCTTGTTTAACCTCTGCAATATTATCGGTTGTCCGTGAAATTCCATGCAACTTTTGCTCGTTACATGCGAAATTTTTATTCACTGATAAAGTTTTCAACTTTTTATGAAAATAATTGCAACTCAATAACTCTTGAGATTTACCAGAGGCTGCGTGACCCCTCCGGGTTCAGTGCTGTTAAAACCAGGAATGTTAGGTGCTTGATGTTGCAGGATAACTTAAAGTTGAGGCGCTGTGTGTGTCCCTGAGAAGTGGAAACATCTGGGGCATATGCATGCATGTGTGCACCACACTACCCTGCCAGTTATTGTCTGTGTGTGTGTGTCTCTCTCTCTCTCTCCCTCAAGATTTTGACAGGTGTGGGGTGGGGGAATTGTGTGTAATGAGAGGTGAGGAGGAGTGAGGGAGGTGGTGTTTTGAAGGGGTAGTGCGTAACGAGTGAGATCCCTCAGGGAACAGTATTGGGGCCCCTGCTGTTCCTAATTTTCGCTAATGATCTCCCAGTGGGAATCGAGTCGTGTATATCCATATTTTCTCAGACAGAAGGGGTGATTAGACACGTGGCTACTGGAGTTATGCCCAAACAAATATAGGAGTATAAATTATTTGTAGTCAGACCTAAGACGGCATAACAGCCTTGGGTAAGAGAGGAAAACCTTTGTAAACACATCGCCAAAGGTTCACATATTCTTTGCATCCTCTGTCACATAAGTGAAAATTGCAAATCATGAATCCAAAGGAATTTTAGTTACTGTACACAACGTACCTGAAGACCATGGAGTATGCAGCCCAGCATGGAACATCTACCTACTTAGCATGTGTGTACTCACCTAGTTGTGGTTGCAGGGGTCGAGTCATAGCTCCTGGCCCCGCCTCTTCACTGGCCGCTACTGGGTCTCTCTCCCTGTGTGTGTGTGTGTATTATATAAGGAAAGGTACAAGAGATTTGTGGTGAAATTGAGAGATTGGCCATGGAAGAGTCTACATTATTCTGCACCCCACTATCGTGTGGACGGCCTAGGAATTACGTTGCTAAATGATTCACAGGTGTACATCTGGATATATATATATATATATATATATATATATATATATATATATATATATATATATATATATATATATATATACATATATACATACATACACGTGGTACGTGTGCTTGAATATTCTTTAGTGTTCATTGTAGCGCGTCAAGCACTGAAGGATGATGTTATGGACCGCGGGACTTTCAGGTGGGACACCCTGGGTACGTGATTCATGACTGGACGATGACCGGTCTGTGGTGTGGGGTCTTCTGCGCAGCTCGCTGGTTGGTTGTTTTCTAACGGAGCGTTCTGCGCAGCTGGCTCAGTGGTTGGTGCTATTATGGGGCGCTCTGCGCAGCAACCTGAATGGTTAATTCTCTTAATTGGGCGCTCGGCGTGCTACGTGATTGGTCAGTTTCTAGCTACCTTTCTGATTGGCCGATACTCCCACGTCATTTTCTAGCTGCTATGTCCATTGGTCGATTCAACCACTTTGCTTTGTTTCCCTTTTTGATTGGTCAGTTCTGTCACGGGATGTGCCTTAGTGATTGGCTAATTCTCTTACGAGCACCAGTGCCGATTAATTTATTAACTGGTTGATACACAGTAGTTTGTTGATTGATGTATTTAAGAGATGTGAGGGAAGAGGGAGAGAGAGAGATGTATGGGAAGGGGAGAGAGAGAGATGTATGGGAAGGGGAGAGAGAGATGTATGGGAAGGGGAGAGAGAGAGATGTATGGGAAGGGGAGAGAGAGATGTATGGGAAGGGGAGAGAGAGAGATGTATGGGAAGGGGAGAGAGAGATGCAAGGGGAGGGAGGAGAGAGAGATGTGAGGGGGAGGGATGGGAGAAAGATGAGGGAAAGGGGGAGAGAGATACGTGAGGGAAAGGAGAGAGAGAGAGAGAAAGGGATGTGAAGAGAGAGAGACGAGACAGAGACAGGGAGCTTCAATATTCCAGTATGATAAGTTGGAATCAAGTGAAAAGTGTCATGATTGATTCAGTATTGCTCAACATGACTTGACACATCCCTCATCACATCCTTGTAGCTCATGAACTTGAGATGATAGGTAAATGTTAGGTCTTGTCTCGTGAACTTGAGATGATAGGTAAATGTTAGGTCTTGTCTCGTGAACTTGAGATGATAGGTAAATGTTAGGTCTTGTCTCGTGAACTTGAGATGATAGGTAAATGTTAGATCTTGTCTCGTGAAATTGAGATGATAGGTAAATGTTAGATCTTGTCTCGTGAAATTGAGATGATAGGTAAATGTTAGATCTTGTCTCGTGAAATTGAGATGATAGGTAAATGTTAGATCTTGTCTCGTGAACTTGAGATGATAGGTAAATCTCAGGTCGTGTCTCATGAACTTGAGATGATAGGTAAATCTCGGGTCTTGCATCGTGAACTTGAGATAGGTAAATGTTATGTCTCGTCTTATGAAAGTATAAGATGAGAGGTTATATCTTACATGTAACTCAAACTATTGCGTCATAATCGTGTCAACTGATGGTGAACTTGTATTGCCTTTCTTTCAAAAGAAGTGGGTAACTATTATATAAAATTAAAACTATATAGCTATAAAGCTAGTCGCAATATAAAGGGAAATATGAAAGCCAGCCAGCCATCAGCCAGCCAGCCAGCCATTAGCCAGTCGGCCGGCCATGTCCTTTCTAATTCTAAATTAATCCAACTTAAATCCGTTATTTCTGGTTCTTACCTGGTTCGCGTACTTTATTAATATCACCTTTGTTTATGCCCATCATCCACTTATATACTTCGATGATATCTCCCCTCATTCTACGTCTCTCCAGAGAGTGGAGATTTAAGGCTCTAAGTCTATCTTCATACTGGAGATTCCTTATACACTAAATAATTTTAGTCATTCTTCTCTGTATGTTCTTCAATGAATCTATATTCATCCTGTTGTAAGGAGACCAAAACTGAGCGGCATTATCCAAATGAGGTCTCACTAGTGATGTATAGAGCTGTAAAATAACTTTTGGACTCCCGTTACTTCTTGAAATAAGTCCTAGTAATCTGTTAGCCTTGTTGCGCACACTTAGGCTTTAGATTTCTGCTTCCATGACTCCCAAGTGTTTTTCACATAAGAACATAAGAACATAAGAAAGAAGGAACACTGCAGCAGGCCTACTGGCCCATGCGAGGCAGGTCCAAATCTCCCACCGACTTAAGCCAATGTGTATGATGAAGCTCACCTTGTTTGTAACTTCGCGGGTTATTTTAACACGCTAGTTAATGGCAAAGTTCCATTACCGAGCAACAACTGGCTATCTTTATTATGTAGACGTTTCGCCAAGCAGTGGCTCTATCACTAGAGAAATGGTATGGTGGTACCGACAAGGTGTGAGAAAAAGACAATTATGTACAGTTCAAGACATTAAAGGAAACGTTTCGCCACGAGTGGCTGTATCAGGACTGAAGAAGCCACTCGTGGCGAAACGTTTCCTTTAATAAATGTCCTGAACTGTACGTGTCTTTCCACATCTTCTCGGTATCACCATACCATTTTTGTCAGTTATTTACATCATTTAAGCAATTGCTGAACGCAGGTCATGATGCAACATTCTCGCCTAGCTTCCAGGAGGGGGAATATGGGCCAGATTTAAGGCCTTCCCACTGACTGATATTTAGATTAGATTTCGCCGTCGACGCGGCTAGTTTATTGTGCGCCGCCATATCTGTCCTGTGGAGGATAACGCAAGAGCTTATTATGAAGTTTGAACTGATGTAGATAGTGAAAGTTGAGTGTACACACTGCAGTGGTGTGTACAGAGTAGCCGTCAGGCAGTGTGTTACAAGCGGGTGGTTACGTCACCGTATTTCTGTTACCCACCTCACAGCTGCCCTCCTCCACCAGCACTCATTGCCTCACCAGTGGTGTGTCACTTGCTGTTGTATATATACCTTTCAACAGTGGGGGTCAACTGGTGTTACCTTTCACCAGTGGTGTCAACATTGGTATGTAGGTGAGGATAACACTGATATATGTGTGATATACCTTTGAAGAGTTTCGAGAGTATCTACTCTCTGAGCCCGGCCATGGGCCAGGCTCGTCTGGTGTTTGCCTGGTCAACCAGGCTGTTGCTGCTGGAGGCCCGCTGCCCCACATATCCATCACAGCCTGGTTGATCTGGCACCTGGTGAAGATATTTGTCCAGTTTCCTCTTGAAGGCTTCTACACTGGTTCCAGCTGGTGAGGGGAACACTTGATATATAGGTGAGGGGAACACTGATATATAGGTGAGGGGAATACTGATATATAGGTGAGGGGAATACTGATATATAGGTGAGGGGAATACTGATATATAGGTGAGGGGAATACTGATATATAGGTGAGGGGAACACTGATATATAGGTGAGGGGAACACTGATATATAGGTGAGGGGAACAACACTAGAAACCTAGATAAATTGGTTCACTATCAGCTGGCTGAGCTAGATTATATGTTATCTTATCGCAGGAAGTAGTGTGTTAATCATAGAGTTCTCACCGATTTGTTTACGAGGATCGAGACGACTCCTGGTCCCACCTCTTAGACCACTTTGATCGGCATCACAGATATCTGGCCTCATGGGCCTAATCATATCTGCTCATGAAGCTGTGTATTAAGTTTGTCTCCACTACTGCCTCATCCAAGTCATACCACTTTTCAGCCATCCTGAGTCTAAAGAAATACTTCTTATATAGCTATGGTTCATCAGTGTCTTTAGTTTGCACATGTGTCCTTGATCTTGGTCCTCTTAATTCAAACACACTATCCCTCTCTGCCCTATTTATCCCTCTTAGGATTTGTTTTTTATCATAATTGTGTCTTGTCTTCTACGTCAAGGTTATCATGTTCAGTTCTTCCTCTCCTCGTGGTTCCTTTCCCTCATTTTCGGTCTATCAGGTGTGGTCACCATGCTGGGTCTGTGTACTGAATATATGTCGTGTATAAGGTTGTGTGTGTGGGGTGGGTGGGTGTTCTTAGTGTTGATACTCGGGTGTTTGCGGTAAGGAGGAACCTGCAGCAAGCCATGTGGTGGGAAGCCACATGGTTGAGTGGCTTACGACAATTATGATGGGCTCTAATTGTGACACTGAGAGTTAGGGCGAGGAGGGAAGTGTGTGAGAGAGGCGGGAGTTTATGTAATGTATAGTTCTTGCTCTACGTTAGTCTTTTGCGGCCAGCACCAACAACGTTACTGATCAAGCCATCAACCAGAGTCGGTTTGGGACCGAAGTGCGGAGTGGTGACCTCTGGAGTCGACGACAGGAAACCTCTGTTCACACTCCTTCCCCTGGCAGGGTTTCAGTCCCTCCCTCCCTCACTCTCCATCCCATCAAAGGATCAAGAGTGCGGTGATGGGTGATACTCAAGGGAAAGATTGGGACAGGAGGTGGGGAAGGTGGCAGTGTTGAGGGAGGGTGGGTAGGGAGAGGGAGAACAAAAGTAAGGGAGGAGGGAAGGAAGAGGGAAGGTATTCTTTAACATTGTGTGTACCCAAGTTTTTCCTGTGCATTACGCTTGGAATTCATTCATCCACTCATCCGTCTGTTCAGTCATTTATCCAACTCTCCATTGATCCATTCAGTCATTCATCTGTCAAGTCGTCCAGACCTCCATTGATCCATTTATTTATTCAGTCATTCATCTATTCAGTCGTTCATTTCGTAATTCATGTTTTTCATCCACCTGTTCAGCCATCCATTTCTTGTCATTCATCCATGTATTCATTTGCCCCGCTGATCCAGTCTGCCTCTCCTTCATTATGAATATATCACGTTTTATTGTACACTCAGTGGCCTCTTTATTAGGTACACCTGCTCCTTAATGCAAGTATCTGATCAGCCAGTCAGGTGGCAGCAGGTCAGTGCCTTAAAGCATGCACCATGGTCAAGAGGTCACTTGTTATTCACACCAAACACCAGAATGGGGAAGAAATGTGATGTAAGCAAGATCACCACTCATCTAGATACCCATCAGTTACACAACCCAGGGCAGCATGGGTTTAGAGCAGGTCGCTCCTGTCTGTCCCAACTACTGGACCACTACGACAAGGTCCTGGATAGTCTAGAGGACAAACAGAATGCAGATGTAATAAACACAGATTTTGCAAAAGCCTTTGACATGTGTGACCATGGTGTAATAGCACACAAAATGCGTGATAAAGGAATAACAGGAAAAGTTGGTAGATGGATCTATAATTTCCTAACAAGTAGAACACAAAGAGTAGTAGTCAACAGAGTAAAGTCTGAGGCGGCTACGGTGAAAAGCTGTTCCACAAGGCACAGTACTTGCTCCCATCTTGTTCCTCATCCTCATATCGGACATAGACAGGGATATAAGCCACAGCGCCGTGTCTTCCTTTGCAGATGACACCCGAATCTGCATGACAGTGACCTCCATTGAAGACACTGCAAGACTCCAAGCAGACATCAACCAAATCTTTAAATGGGCCGCAGAAAACAATATGAAGTTCAATGATGAGAAATTTCAATTACTCCGATATGGAAAACGTGAGGAAATTAAAACTTCATCGGAGTATAAAACAAATTCCAACCATACAATACAGCGAAAAACTAATGTCAAAGACCTGGGAGTGATCATGTCAGAAGATCTCATCTTCAAAGACCATAACATTGTATCAATCGCATCTGCTAGAAAAATGACAGGATGAGTAATGAGAACCTTCAAAACCAGGGATGCCAAGCCCATGATGACACTCTTCAGGTCGCTTGTTCTATCTAGGCTGGAATATTGCTGCACACTAACAGCACCTTTCAAGGCAGGTGAAATTGCTGACCTAGAAAATGTACAGAGAACCTTCACGGCACACATAACTGCTATAAAACACCTCAATTACTGGGAACTCTTGAAGTTCCTCAACCTGTACTCCCTAGAACGCAGGCGGGAGAGATACATGATTATATACACTTGGAAAATCCTAGAGGGATTAGTACCAAATTTGCACGCGAAAATCACTCCCTATGACAAGAAAAGACTCTGCAGGCGATGCAACAATACCCAATGAAAAGTAGGGGTGCCACTAGCATGATAAGAGACAACACAATAAGTATCAGGGGTCCAAGACTGTTCAACTGCCTCCCAGCATACATAAGGGGGATTACCAATAGACCCCTGGCTGTCTTCAAGCAGGCACTGGACAGGCACCTAAAGTCAGTACCTGACAAGCCGGGCTGTGGTTCGTCCGTCGGGTTGCGTGCGGCCGACAGTAACAGCCTGGTTGAACAGGCCTTGATCCACCATGAGGCCTGGTCACAGACCGGGCCGCTGGGGCGTTGACCCCCGGAACTCTCAAGGTATATTCCAAGTTAGTGACTTGACCGTGGAATGACTGTTGGCGCCAGACAGACGGGCTGGTTTGTGTCTCAAACTGCCGATCTTCTGGTGCTTTCACGCACAACAGTCTTAGAGTTTATAGAGAACGGTGTGAAAAACAAAACATCCAGAGGGAGGCAGTTCTGTGGGCAAGAAACGCCTTGTTGATGAGAGAGAGAGGTCAGTGGAGAATGACCAGACTGGTTCAAACTGACAGGAAGGTAACAGTAATCTCAACAACCATGCGTTGCAACAGTGGTATGCATAAGAACATCTCAGAATGCACAACACGTCGAATCTTGAAGTATATTACATACAGCAGCAGATCACACCTGTTCCACTCTTGTCAACTAAGAACAGGAAACAGGCTACAGTGGACACGGGCTCACCAAAAACTGGACAGTTGAAGATAGGAAAAACGTTGCCTGCTCTGACGAATCGGAATTTCTGCTGCGACATGCAGATGGTAGGGTCAGAATATGGCTTAATCGTGAATCCATGGATTCATCCTGTCTTGTATCAATGGTTCAGACTAGTTGTGGTGGTCTTGGTGGTGTAATTGTGTTGGGGAATGTTTTCCTGACACACATTAGGCCCCATAATGCCAACTGAGCCTCGTTTAAATACCACAGTCTACCTCAGTATTGTTGCTGACCATATACCTGCCTTCATGGCCACAGTTTACCATCTTCCAGTGACTATTACCAGCAGGATAACGTGTCATGTCGCAAAGCACATGTCATCTCAAGCTGATTCTACGAAGATGACAGTGAGTTCATTGTACTCTAATGGCCTCCACAGTTACCAGATCTCAGTCCAATAGAGCACCTTTGGGATGTGCTGGAACTGGAGATGCGCAGCATGAATGTGCAGCAACTGTGTGATGCCATCATGTCAACATGGACCAGGATCTCTAAGGAATGTTTCCAGCACCTTGTTGAATCCATGCCACCAAGAATTCAGGCTGTTCTGGGGGCTTAGTGGGGACCTAATTAGTACTTGAAGGGTGTGCCTAGTAAAGTGGCCAATGAGTGTATTTCATCTCGTTATTTAATGTTTCTCATTATTCATTATTTGCCGCCTTTGGTTTCAAGTATTCCTTTATTGCGTATTTTCATTTTCCACTTATTCCTTTTCATTCATTCTTTTTTATTGGTTTTTCATTACAGTTCTTTCTTCATACTTCTTTCCATTAATATTTTATATATTTTTTGTTTTGTTTTCTTAATACTCTGTTAATCTCTGTATTTTTAGTCTTCATTAATTACTTAATTATTTTCACTTTTCTTGTTTATTTACAAGCCTAAATACACCCGCAGTGTGCTGCTACACTGTTATATATGATAGTTTCATAGTAGTAACACCAGCAGTGTTATATGATAGTTACACAGTGATAACAGCAGCAGTGTGCTGTTACACTGTTATATATAATAGTAACAGTGGTAACAAAAGCTGGTTATTAGTCCCTACAGGTATACACCTCAGAGCAGGGTAGCCACACAGTGTGATCTTCCCACAGTGTACCTACTGAGGTGGAGGGAGGGATGATATCTGGACGGGGGGTAGGTGCAGAAATTGGGGGAGGGGTTGCTGGTGCTAGGAGGGGAGGAGAGAGAGGGGAAGTGTGGGGTGGTGGTTTATAAATCAACATTCATTATGCTTGACGGACTGCTTGGATGTTTATACTTCAGATTTGTGTAAACAAACTGCGGTCAGGATTTACATAATGTTTGTCTTACAGAGGGAGAATTAGGCCAGGTGGGGAGATGGGGCGGGGGAGGGTGCTTATGGTTATTTGGTGGGTTGTGGTGTGTGTGTGTACACGTTCTCACCTATATGTGGTTGCCGGGGTCGAGTCACAGCTCTTGTGTGTGTGCGTGCATGTTTGCGCTTGCGTGCACGTGACAGGAACGTTACTACATTCACTGCGCGGAAAAAAAAATCCTGGATCTTAGCTGGAAATTACTGGCGGCTACTTTCTCTCTCCAGCGGACCGCAATATATACATTTTTTACTGAAAGTCGTGTGCGAAATTACCTGTGTTCTACATGAAGATTTCCTACCGGTTTTCCTGGGCAATTTAGTGTGCGTGTGTACTCACCTATTTGTGGTTGCAGGGGTCGATTCATAGCTCCTGGCCCCGCCTCTTCACTGATTGCTACTAGGTCCTCTCTCTCCCTGCTCCATGAGCTTTATCATACCTCGTCTTAAAACTATGTATGGTTCCTGCCTCCACTACGTCACTTTCTAGGCTATTCCACTTCCTGACAACTCTATGACTGAAGAAATACTTCCTAACATCCCTTTGACTCGTAGGAGTCTTCAACTTCCAATTGTGACCCCTTGTTTCTGTGTCCCCTCTCTGGAACATCTTGTCTCTGTCCACCTTATCTATTCCTCGCAGTATTTTATGTCGTTATCATGTCTTCCCTAATCCTCCTGTCCTCTAGTGTCGTCAGGCCGATTTACCTTAACCTTTCTTCGTAGGACAATCCCCTTAGCTCTGGTACTAGTCTTGTTGCAAACCTCTGCACTTTCTCTAATTTCCTGACGTGCTTGACCAGGTGTGGGTTCCAAACTGGTGCTGCATACTCCAGTATGGGCCTGACGTATATGGTGTACAGAGTCTTGAATGATTCCTTAGTGAGATATTGGAACGCTATTCTTAGGTTTGCCAGCCGCCCGTATGCTGCAGCAGTTATCTGATTGATGTGTGCCTCAGGAGATGTGCTCGGTATTATACTCACCCCAAGATCTTTTTCCTTGAGTGAGGTTTGCAGTCTTTGGCCACCTAGACTATACTCTGTCTGCGGTCTTCTTTGCCCTTCCCCGATCTTCATGACTTTAAATTTGGCAGGGTTAAATTCAAGGAGCCATTTACTGGACCAGGCTTGTAGCCTGTCTAGGTCTCTTTGTAGTCCTGCCTGATCCTCAACTGATTTAATTCTTCTCATTAACTTCACATCATCTGCAAACAGGGACACTTCTGAGTGTATCCCTTCCGTTATGTCATTCACATATACCAAAAACAGTATAGGTCCTAGGACTGACCCTTGTGGAACCCCACTCGTCACAGGTGCCCACTCTGACACCTCGTCACGTACCATGACTCGTTGTTGCCACCTGTTTGTGATTGCAGGGGTCGAATCACAGCTCCTGTGTTTGTGTCACGCAACACAGGTTCTTCTTGACGTCTCTCACGTTACACCTGTATTAACTTGTTTGGGCAACTTCCTTGCTCACCAGTATCATTTTCTTCGTTCCAGAAGATTTTGTATGTCGTTGTCATATCTCCTTTCGCTGTGCTCTGATACAGTCATAAGGTTCCTACACTCTTAGTTTTATTTTTGGCTCATCTCTAATACCAGCCTACGTACCTCTAGTCTATTCTGGAGGTCGTCGCCCCAGCAGCCCGATTTAAGACCAGGCTTGATAGCCTGATTAATCAGGTTATTGTTGCTAGCAGCCCAGCTAGTCATGATGTGACTTAAACTTACGAAGTGCAGTTATATTTTTGATGATTTAGTGATGTGATGTGTTGACGTGTGTGGAGGTGTGGTGATGTGTTGACGTGTGTGGAGGTGTGGTGATGTGTTGACGTGTGTGGAGGTGTGGTGATGTGTTGACGTGTGTGGAGGTGTGGTGATGTGTTGACGTGTGTGGAGGTGTGGTGATGTGTTGACGTGTGTGGAGGTGTGGTGATGTGTTGACGTGTGTGGAGGTGTGGTGATGTGTTGACGTGTGTGGAGGTGTGGTGATGTGTTGACGTGTGTGGAGGTGTGGTGATGTGTTGACGTGTGTGGAGGTGTGGTGATGTGTTGACGTGTGTGGTGATGTTGGTGATATGTTGACGTATGTGGTGATATGTTGACGTGTGTGGTGATGTGTTAATTGTTTGGTAATATGTTGACGTGTGTGGTGTGTTGAGTGTGGGTTGACTGCTTCTATCTTCAGTGTCTCTCTCGTCTATCTTTGGCTGGGCTTGACTGGCTGTCACGAAGACAGTTTGAATGGCTGTGTCTAGCTGGCTGACAAGTAAAATGACTAGTTGGCTGACTGGCAAGCAGAATGAATAGGCTGGCTGGTGGGCTGGGTGTGGTAGTATTAGGTAGCTCAGTGAATGACCAGTCACCTGATATTTCTATTAAGGTTTTGTCTAGCCCCCCTTCCTTCTTCTGCCTCTTAACTCTTTCCATTACTTAACTTATCCCTCCTCTTTATCTCTTTCCTACCTACATTTGCTCCCTCCCTGTACACACCTCTCTTGTTGAGAGGTGTGTGTATATATATGACACTTAGCAGGTGTTGTGCTGCTCTCCCCGCTCACTCTCCCTCCCTCCTCCCACCTCCTTCCTTCCCCTCTCTCTGCTTCCCTTCCCACCCTCGTGTGTACTTCCCTGCGGTAGTGTACCCTTCTGTATCTGCCGTGGCCACCCTGGCCGGGGGGTGTTGGCACTCTGAGGCTGGCAACAACTATAACGATGTTGCTTCTCTTCTATCACCATTACGGCCTTTGTTTCTCTCTCTCTCTCTCTCTCTCTCTCTCTCTCTCTCTCTCTCTCTCTCTCTCTCTCTCTCTCTCTCTCTCCCTCTCTCTCTCTCTCTCCCCTCTCCCCCTCCTCTCTCTCCCCCTCCCTCTCTCTCCCCCTCTCCCCCTCCCTCTCTCTCCCCCCTCCCTCTCTATCTCCCCCACCCCCTCCCCCTCTCTCTCTCCCCCACCCTCTCCCCCTCCCCCTCTCTCTCTCCCCCACCCTCTCCCCCTCCCCCTCCCTCCCTCCCTCTTAGTTTCAACGTAGTCAAGTGCAAAGTAATAAATTTTGGGTCTAGCAGTCTCATATATAATATACTAATAGGATACAGGCAGGATGGCAGTACAGTATATCTGTGGGACTTGTGAAAAGGCTCTTGGGAAGAAATCCAGAATCACATGCAACCTTTGCTTTTCAAAACATCATGTCACATGTTCAAAAATTAACACAGTAACAAGAAGTGACATCCGTCTAGAAAGGTGTTTCTGGATCTGCAACAAGGATGTGGAACTATGGACAGATATCAGGAAAGCACTCAGGAGGCTAATAAACAATAAGCATGAAAAAAAAGAGGAACTATTGAATAGTCTCCCCGGTATATATAGAACTTGGGAAGATAGGAAAGGGGTAAAGTATAACACACAGAATGACCAGTCTACAACAAGTGACCCAAAAATAAACAGTCATCCACGGGCAAAAACACAGGAGACAAAAACATTAGCTAACTCAGCCCCCAGTCCCAGGACTGACCCAGACCCAGCCCCCAGCCATAGTGAACATCCGGTTTGGTTAAGGACGCCACCACAGCCATAGCCTCTAATACAGATATAGTAGGGAGTCCTCTTCCAGGGAAAATGTTGGCCCCATGTCATCAAAGGAGAAAAGCGCAGATAACGAGGAAAACCAAGGAGTGGAAAGAGAGGAAAAAAACGCAGATAATTCTGCAGATCTTTGGGAAAATACAAAGTCAGTAAATATAGGCAGCCAAAACATATGCAGATTCTATGCTAAAGGTATGTGCCTTTATGGCAGAGATTGTTGGAATAAACACACCAGAAAATGTGCCAACATGTTAAGGAAAGGAAAGTGTCGGTTTAACAAAGAGTGCAGATACTTCCATCCAGTGATGTGTCAGCTTCAACACAGTCAGAGAATGTTATGACATGAGCTGCCCAGACCACCATATAAAGGGAACAGTACGATACAGAGAAAGCAGGGAAAGGGAAAATGAAAAGAACAGCAATCTTTTTAGATATAAGGAGAAACAACCAGATAAAAGAAAGAGACAAAAGGTGGAAATACTACAGAGGGGACAGATGGGCAGAACAGTGGGACAAGACAAGACAGGCACCAGCTCATCAGGGCTGTATAAACAATCAAAGTCAGTACTGGAGAAACCAGGGTATGGGCACCAGGGCCATACCAGGTAGGACATCACCAGTGGTACTAACCAAACACAAAGAAAGACCAAACATCCCAAATGGTAACTCCTGCTTCATATTTGCAAATATTCAGGGTCTGAAATCAAATAAAAATGACAAAGTTAGTTATGTTAGTGGACTCCTATCAGAAGCAAATGCCATGTTTGGGGCATTTACAGAAACACATACAAGGGATGTTTTGGACGGAGAGATTCAGATAGAAAACTATAACATGTATAGATGTGATAGAATTAATAGGTCACAGGGAGGAGTAGGACTCTATATAAAGATACTCTCTGTTGCACAGAAGTTTTGAACGCTACGAATGATATAGTAGAAATTCTCGGCATTAAAGTGGAAAATAAGAATCTAGTAATTATCCCAGTATACAAACCACCATCAGCAACTGCGGAGGAATTCACAGAGCAGTTAAAGAAGATAGATAGCTATCTGGATAGGCTAGAATCCCACCCCAAACATTTTAATCCTTGGAGATTTTAATCTCCCTCATGTAAAATGGAAGATGAGGCACCATAATGTTATACCAGAAATAACTCCTGGAAGCACCCTGGCTCAACAGGCACATACCAGGGAACTAATGAGGCTTTGTGAAAAGTACTCACTAAACCAACAGATAATTGATCCACTAGAAATGAAAATACCCTGGATTTGATATTCACAAACAACGAGGAATTAATCAGAGACATAACAGTTACAAAAACAATATTCTCTGATCATAACATCATAGAAGTTCAAACTAGTATTAACTCAGGGTTAGGTAACTGCGACACTAATGTTAGAGACGGAATGTTCAGTAAGTTTAATTTTAATAACCATAGAATTGACTGGGAAAAAATAAACCAAGAGCTATCAGACATATCATGGGAATCAGACATGAGCACCCTAAATCCCCACCAGTGCCTAGAGAAGCTGAATACAGAAGCATACAAGGTATGTATGAAACACGTACCATTGAGGAAACCCCGAAGAAGATCAGATATAGAGAGAGAGCGTAGGAGATGGTACAGGGAAAAAAACGGGTTACTGAATTGCTGAAAAACACAGTTATGTTGCAACAGAGGAGAGTAGCCTTAACCGAGAGATCACGGAATTAGAGCACAAACTTAAAATGTCATACCTGACAGAAGAAGTACAAAGGGAACAAGAGCCATACAGGATATTGCAAGAAACCCAAAATATTTCTACTCTTATGCAAAATCCAAGCTAAGAACTACCTGTAGAATTGGACCATTATTGAGAGGAGATTCGTATACGGACGATGAACAGGAAATGAGTGAAATGCTAAAAGAACAGTATGAGTCAGTGTTCAGCAACCCACTAAATGACAGCAAGGTAGAAAATGCAGAAATATTTTCCTCCAGCAGAAGGCTGCGCAGACCACCTAACCGACATTAGTACAAATCCCATAGATTTCGAAAAGAAATGGACAACATGCCCACTCACTCAGCACCTGGACCAGATTCATGGAATGCTTTATTTATAAAGCAGTGCAAAGTACCATTAGCAAGAGCCCTTAGTATTCTGTGGAGAAAGAGCTTAGATCTAGGTGAAATTCCAGAGGCCTTAAAGAGTGCAGACATAGCTCCTTTGCACAAGGGAGGTAGTAGAGCACTAGCTAAAAATTACAGACCAGTAGCCCTCACTTCTCACATCATAAAAATCTTTGAAAGAGTGATGAGACGGCAGATTACAAAGTTCATGGACCAGCACAACCAACATAACCCGAACCAGCATGGCTTTAGAGCGGGTCGATCATGCCTGTCACAGCTGCTGAACCATTATGACAGAATTACGGAGGCATTGGAGGACGACCAAAACGCAGATGTGATTTACACAGATTTTGCAAAGGCGTTTGACAAATGCGATCATGGAGTGATAGCGCACAAAATGAGGGCCATAGGCATTACGGGAAGGTAGGCAGATGGATTTTTGAGTTCCTAACACAAAGAACACAAAAAGTAGTAGTGAACAGGGCAAGATCCAGCATCAGCGAGGTCAAAAGCTCAGTGCCCCAAGGCACTGTCCTGGCACCTCTGCTGTTTCTCATCCTCATAGCAGACATAGATAAAAACACCCAGCACACTTTTGTATCATCATTTGCAGATGACACTAAAATAAGCATGAAAGTCACTACGGTAGAGGACACTGAAAAATTACAGGAGGACATAAGCAGGGTCTTCCAGTGGGCAGTGGAGAACAACATGACGTTCAATGGTGATAAGTTTCAGCTGCTTAGGTATGGAAAAAATGAAGAACTCAAAAGGAACACTATATACAAAACGCAAGAGGGTCACCACATAGAACGAAAGGAACACGTAAAGGACTTGGGAATAATTATGTCTGCTGATCTGTCGTTTAAAGACCATAACAAGACAAAGATCACAACAGCCAGGAAGATGACGGGTGGGTATTGAGAACTTTCAAAACAAGGAAATAATGCCGATGGTGACACTATTCAAATCGCTAGTGCTCCCTCACTTAGAATACTGCTCAGTGCTGACGGCCCCGTTCAGGGCAGGAGAAATAGCAGAGCTGGAACAAATCCAGAGATCGTTTACGGCTCACATTGAGCCATTGAAACATCTAAATTGTGGGAACGCCTTCAAGTCTTGAACATGTACTCATTGGAGCGGAGGAGAGAGATACATGATAATACGTATATACATGGAAAGTACTTGAGGGCCTGGTCCCAAATCTGCACACTGCCATAACAACATACTGGAGTGAGAGATATGGGAGAAAGTGTAAAATAAACCCAGTGAGGAGCAGGGGTGCGGTGGGGACAATACGGGAGCACTGTATTAACATCCGGGGTCCCAGACTATTCAACATCTTACCAGAAGATATCCGAAACACGGCTGGAACCAGTGTAGAAGCCTTCAAGAGGAAACTGGACAAATATCTTCACCAGGTGCCAGATCAACTAGGCTGTGATGGATATGTGGGGCAGCGGGCCTCCAGCAGCAACAGCCTGGTTGACCAGGCAAGCACCAGACGAGCCTGGTCCATGGCCGGGCTCAGAGAGTAGATACTCTCGAAACTCTTCAAAGGTATATCAAAGGTATATATGAATACAAAATATTTGGCAACAAACTAACCCAAGCAAGAAAAACACCTTAAGTATACATCGCCCTTTATATTTTGGATCCTTGACCCAGTTATCTTCTGGTTTTTCAATTCAGTGCAAGTTTCCATGGCAGGTTTGTGTTGCTGTTGTTTTGTGGGTCTTGGCAGATGTCTTTTTTTTTGTCAGTTTTGGAAAATCACAAAGAGTGATAGTTATAACTACAACACTGTGTATACCTGCGCAATAAACAGCTAGTTATGTACGTTGTTAAACGAGTTAGAGGAGCACTCACTAGAACACTGTCTAGAACACACACTACGTGGTGCTAGTTCTTACTAAGTGTGACTACAACCTGCCTACTAGAACACACACTTAACCACAACACACTAAGTGCAGTATTTACCTACATTACTTTCAGCAACAGAACCTCTTCAGAAGAACTGTAAAACGGATAACACATCTGCGTTGGCAGCCAGAAAATGATAGCAACGGTGATTACAGCAACGCCTTCAGCAACAGAAACCTGACGCAAAAACCCAAGCTTAATAAGTGCGTTTGTGAAGGTGGACTGTGACGCCTTCTGTTGTGGGCGTTACTTCCGCGTTACCTTCTGTTGTGGGCGTTACTTCTGCTTTACCTTCTGTTGTGGGCGTTACTTCTGCTTTACCTTCTGTTGTGGGCGTTACTTTTCTGCGTTATCTTCTGTTGTGGGCGTTACTTCCACGTTGCCTTTTGTTGTGAGCGTTACATTCTGTTGTGGGTGTTACCTTCTGTTGTGGGCGTTACCTTCTGTTGTGGGTGTTACCTTCTGTTGTGGGCGTTACCTTCTGTTGTGGGTGTTATCTTATGGGCGTTACCTTCTGTTGTGTGCGTTACCTTCTGTTGTGGGCGTTACCTTCTGTTGTGCGTTACCTTCTGTTGTGGGCGTAACCTTCTGCTGTGTGCGTAACCTTCTGTTGTGGGTGTTACCTTCTGTTGTGGGCGTTACCTTCTGTTGTGGGTGTTACCTTCTGTTGTGGGAGTTACCTTATGTTGTGGGCGTTACCTTCTGTTGTGGGCGTTACCTTCTGTTGTGGGCGTTACCTTCTGTTGGGGATGTTAACCTCTATTGTTAGGTTATCTTGTGAGAGTTTGTGGGTGTTGAGCTTCAGCTCCTGGTCTTTAGTCTGATTGTATGTCGAGAGGGGGCGAGGACGCTGGTGTAGTGGTGGTGGTGTGGTAATGGTAGAGTGGTGGTGGTGTGGTAATGGTAGAGTGGTGGTGGTGTGGTAATGGTAGAGTGGTGGTGGTGTGGTAATGGTAGTGTGGTGGTGGTGTGATAATGGTAGAGTGGTGGTGGTGTGATAATGGTAGAGTGGTGGTGGTGTGGTAATGGTAGTGTGGTGGTGGTGTGGTAATGGTAGAGTGGTGGTGGTGTGGTAATGGTAGAGTGGTGGTGGTGTGGTAATGGTAGAGTGGTGGTGGTGTGGTAATGGTAGAGTGGTGGTGGTGTGGTAATGGTAGTGTGGTGGTGGTGTGGTAATGGTAGTGTGGTGGTGGTGTGATAATGGTAGAGTGGTGGTGGTGTGGTAATGGTAGAGTGGTGGTGGTGTGGTAATGGTAGAGTGGTGGTGGTGTGGTAATGGTAGAGTGGTGGTGGTGTGGTAATGGTAGAGTGGTGGTGGTGTGGTAATGGTAGAGTGGTGGTGGTGTGGTAATGGTAGTGTGGTGGTGGTGTGGTAATGGTAGTGTGGTGGTGGTGTGGTAATGGTAGAGTGGTGGTGGTGTGGTAATGGTAGAGTGGTGGTGGTGTGGTAATGGTAGAGTGGTGGTGGTGTGGTAATGGTAGAGTGGTGGTGGTGTGGTAATGGTAGAGTGGTGGTGGTGTGGTAATGGTAGTGTGGTGGTGGTGTGGTAATGGTAGAGTGGTGGTGGTGTGGTAATGGTAGTGTGGTGGTGGTGTGGTAATGGTAGTGTGGTGGTGGTGTGGTAATGGTAGAGTGGTGGTGGTGTGGTAATGGTAGAGTGGTGGTGGTGTGGTAATGGTAGTGTGGTGGTGGTGTGGTAATGGTAGTGTGGTGGTGGTGTGGTAATGGTAGAGTGGTGGTGGTGTGGTAATGGTAGAGTGGTGGTGGTGTGGTAATGGTGGTGGTGGTGTGGTAATGGTAGTGTGGTGGTGGTGTGGTAATGGTAATGTGGTGGTGGTGTGGTAATGGTAGAGTGGTGGTGGTGTGGTAATGGTAGAGTGGTGGTGGTGTGGTAATGGTAGTGTGGTGGTGGTGTGGTAATGGTAGTGTGGTGGTGGTGTGGTAATGGTAGTGTGGTGGTGGTGTGGTAATGGTAGAGTGGTGGTGGTGTGGTAATGGTAGTGTGGTGGTGGTGTGGTAATGGTAGTGTGGTGGTGGTGTGGTAATGGTAGTGTGGTGGTGGTGTGGTAATGGTAGAGTGGTGGTGGTGTGGTAATGGTAGAGTGGTGGTGGTGTGGTAATGGTAGTGTGGTGGTGGTGTGGTAATGGTAGTGTGGTGGTGGTGTGGTAATGGTAGTGTGGTGGTGGTGTGGTAATGGTAGAGTGGTGGTGGTGTGGTAATGGTAGTGTGGTGGTGGTGTGGTAATGGTAGTGTGGTGGTGGTGTGGTAATGGTAGAGTGGTGGTGGTGTGGTAATGGTAGTGTGGTGGTGGTGTGGTAATGGTAGTGTGGTGGTGGTGTGGTAATGGTAGAGTGGTGGTGGTGTGGTAATGGTAGTGTGGTGGTGGTGTGGTAATGGTAGTGTGGTGGTGGTGTGGTAATGGTAGAGTGGTGGTGGTGTGGTAATGGTAGTGTGGTGGTGGTGTGGTAATGGTAGAGTGGTGGTGGTGTGGTAATGGTAGAGTGGTGGTGGTGTGGTAATGGTAGTGTGGTGGTGGTGTGGTAATGGTAGAGTGGTGGTGGTGTGGTAATGGTAGAGTGGTGGTGGTGTGATAATGGTAGAGTGGTGGTGGTGTGGTAATGGTAGTGTGGTGGTGGTGTGGTAATGGTAGTGTGGTGGTGGTGTGGTAATGGTAGTGTGGTGGTGGTGTGGTAATGGTAGAGTGGTGGTGGTGTGATAATGGTAGAGTGGTGGTGGTGTGGTAATGGTAGAGTGGTGGTGGTGTGATAATGGTAGAGTGGTGGTGGTGTGGTAATGGTAGTGTGGTGGTGGTGTGGTAATGGTAGTGTGGTGGTGGTGTGGTAATGGTAGTGTGGTGGTGGTGTGGTAATGGTAGAGTGGTGGTGGTGTGGTAATGGTAGTGTGGTGGTGGTGTGATAATGGTAGAGTGGTGGTGGTGTGGTAATGGTAGTGTGGTGGTGGTGTGGTAATGGTAGTGTGGTGGTGGTGTGGTAATGGTAGTGTGGTGGTGGTGTGGTAATGGTAGAGTGGTGGTGGTGTGATAATGGTAGAGTGGTGGTGGTGTGGTAATGGTAGAGTGGTGGTGGTGTGATAATGGTAGAGTGGTGGTGGTGTGGTAATGGTAGTGTGGTGGTGGTGTGGTAATGGTAGTGTGGTGGTGGTGTGGTAATGGTAGTGTGGTGGTGGTGTGGTAATGGTAGAGTGGTGGTGGTGTGATAATGGTAGAGTGGTGGTGGTGTGGTAATGGTAGAGTGGTGGTGGTGTGGTAATGGTAGTGTGGTGGTGGTGTGGTAATGGTAGAGTGGTGGTGGTGTGGTAATGGTAGAGTGGTGGTGGTGTGGTAATGGTAGAGTGGTGGTGGTGTGGTAATGGTAGTGTGGTGGTGGTGTGGTAATGGTAGTGTGGTGGTGGTGTGGTAATGGTAGAGTGGTGGTGGTGTGGTAATGGTAGAGTGGTGGTGGTGTGGTAATGGTAGTGTGGTGGTGGTGTGGTAATGGTAGTGTGGTGGTGGTGTGGTAATGGTAGTGTGGTGGTGGTGTGGTAATGGTAGTGTGGTGGTGGTGTGGTAATGGTAGTGTGGTGGTGGTGTGGTAATGGTAGTGTGGTGGTGGTGTGGTAATGGTAGTGTGGTGGTGGTGTGGTAATGGTAGTGTGGTGGTGGTGTGGTAATGGTAGTGTGGTGGTGGTGTGGTAATGGTAGTGTGGTGGTGGTGTGGTAATGGTAGTGTGGTGGTGGTGTGGTAATGGTAGTGTGGTGGTGGTGTGGTAATGGTAGTGTGGTGGTGGTGTGGTAATGGTAGTGTGGTGGTGGTGGAGGAAGTCAGGTGAAAGTAGTTTTAGCAGTACTCTTGTGGTACTGGTGGAAGGGCTGGGATGGAGGGAGTACCCTCCAAATCTGCACACTGCCATAACAACATACTGGAGTGAGAGATATGGGAGAAAGTGTAAAATAAATCCAGTGAGGAGCAGGGGTGCGGTGGGGACAATACGGGAGCACTGTATTAACATCCGGGGTCCCAGACTATTCAACATCTTACCAGAAGATATCCGAAACACGGCTGGAACCAGTGTAGAAGCCTTCAAGAGGAAACTGGACAAATATCTTCACCAGGTGCCAGATCAACCAGGCTGTGATGGATATGTGGGGCAGCGGGCCTCCAGCAGCAACAGCCTGGTTGACCAGGCAAGCACCAGACGAGCCTGGTCCATGGCCGGGCTCAGAGAGTAGATACTCTCGAAACTCTTCAAAGGTTTCAAAGGTTTTGGTACTATAGGAGGGGATGGGATGGAGGGAGTACCCTCTTGGTACTATAGGAGGGGATGGGATGGAGGGAGTACCCTCTTAGTACTATAGGAGGGGATGGGATGGAGGGAGTACCCTCTTATTACTATAGGAGGGGATGGGATGGAGGGAGTACCCTCTTAGTACTATAGGAGGGGATGGGATGGGATGGAGGGAGTACCCTCTTAGTACTATAGGTTGGGATGGGATGGAGGGAGTACCCTCTTAGTACTATAGGAGGGGATGGGATGGAGGGAGTACCCTCTTAGTACTATAGGAGGGGAATGGATAGGATGGAGGGAGTACCCTCAAGGGGATGCGTGGAACAATCTTCCGAGTAGGGTGATAGAGGCTAGGACCTTGGGTAGCTTTAAAAAGAGATTGGACAAATATATGAGTAGGAGGGGCTGGGTTTGATTGGTGTTGTGGGTACCGGAGTAAATTCTTGCGTAGCTTTGGGTAGGGGTGGTTTTGATAAGGACCTGCCATGTATGGGCCAGTAGGCCTTCTGCAGTGTTCCTCCATTCTTATGTTCTTATGTTCTATAGGGGGGGGGGGGGATGGGATGGAGGAGGAATTGGAGTCGAGCCTGGCGTGGAGGGGTTTATGGTGAGAGTGACAGAGCAAAGGGAGGGGCGATTAGAGAAGCAGTGGAAGAGGGAGGTGGTGTTGGTGTGACAACAACAACAATAATAATAATCTTTATTTTTACAAGTACATGATACAACTTATACAGACCATACCTGACATCAATGATATATAAAAAGCCCCTTGTTACGCAAAGTATTTCGGGCAAATTAGATCAATTTTCTCCCCAGGATGCGACCCACACCAGTTTTCTAACACCCAGGTACCTATTTTATTGCTAGGTGAACAAGGACAGCAGGTGTCTTAAAGAAACACGATATAATGTTTTCCACCCGTACTAGGAATCGAACCATGGACCTCAGTGTGAGCTGAGTGCGCTAGCAACTCAGCTACGGAACCACGGGGAAGCTGTGAAAGGAGGGAGACGCGAGTAGTATATATTTTAGCTCTTACACTATTGTTATGGTACACTATTATGATACATTATTGTTATGGTAGTTAAATTATTATGGTAGTTGCACTATTATGGTAGTTACACTATTGTTATGGTAGTTACACTATTGTCATGATAATTACACTATTCTGTCATGATAATTACACTATTCTGTCATGATAATTACACTATTGTCATGATAGTTACACTGTTGTGTTATAATTACACATAATGGGTTACATAGTGTTTATGTGTCAGTCTGAGCTGGCAGACTCCAGTAGGTTGATGAGGATGTTGTCAATCATATTGTTGGGGGGTCGGGGGTGAGAGGCAGTAAACCCCCACCTGGTGTGCAGGGTCCACCTGTCGCCTGGGCAACACCAGACATCAGCTGGTAGAAACGTTGCCACCCTTTCAGAAGTGTCGTCACTGCCAGAAACGTTGCCACCCTATCTGAAACGTTGCCATCTTGTCAGAAACGTTGCCAACTTGTCGAAAACGTTGCTGCTACCCTATCAGAAACGTAGCCATCTGTGAGAAAGACTGGTACCGTCAGAAACGTAACCCCTCTATCATACGTAGCCATCTGTCAGGAAGGTTGCCATCTGTCTAACATTTTACCAACTGTCAGCAACTTTGCCACATGTCAAACACGTTTATTTAATAACCTTATAAAAAAAAGAGCCTTCAAAATTCTTTTCTTGTATATGGAAGTTATATTTCTGGGGTACCTGGAGTAGACGATGTATTATTATTATTATTATTTATTGTTGGATACCTACTGGGGGAGAGGGTACCTGTCTGGTCTGAGTTAACTGTAGTGATGGTGGTGGTACCCACTTGATGTGAGTTGACTGTGGTGGTGGTACCTACTTGATGTTAGTTGACTGTGGTGGTGGTACCTACTTGATGTAAGTTGACTGTGGTGGTGGTACCTACTTGATGTGAGTTGACTGTGGTGGTGGTGGTACCTACTTGATGTGAGTTGACTGTGGTGGTGGTGGTACCTACTTGATGTGAGTTGACTGTGGTGGTGGTACCCACTTGATGTGAGTTGACTGTGGTGGTGGTGGTACCTACTTGATGTAAGTTGACTGTGGTGGTGGTACCTACTTGATGTTAGTTGACTGTGGTGGTGGTGGTACCTACTTGATGTGAGTTGACTGTGGTGGTGGTGGTACCTACTTGATGTAAGTTGACTGTGGTGGTGGTACCTACTTGATGTTAGTTGACTGTGGTGGTACCTACTTGATGTAAGTTGACTGTGGTGGTGGTACCTACTTGATGTGAGTTGACTGTGGTGGTGGTGGTACCTACTTGATGTTAGTTGACTGTGGTGGTGGTACCTACTTGATGTGAGTTGACTGTGGTGGTGGTGGTACCCACTTGATGTTAGTTGACTGTGGTGGTGGTACCTACTTGATGTTAGTTGACTGTGGTGGTGGTGGTACCTACTTGATGTTAGTTGACTGTGGTGGTGGTACCTACTTGATGTTAGTTGACTGTGGTGGTGGTGGTACCTACTTGATGTTAGTTGACTGTGGTGGTGGTACCTACTTGATGTTAGTTGACTGTGGTGGTGGTACCTACTTGATGTTAGTTGACTGTGGTGGTGGTACCTACTTGATGTTAGTTGACTGTGGTGGTGGTACCTACTTGATGTTAGTTGACTGTGGTGGTGGTACCTACTTGATGTTAGTTGACTGTGGTGGTGGTACCTACTTGATGTTAGTTGACTGTGGTGGTGGTACCTACTTGATGTTAGTTGACTGTGGTGGTGGTACCTACTTGATGTTAGTTGACTGTGGTGGTGGTACCTACTTGATGTTAGTTGACTGTGGTGGTGGTACCTACTTGATGTTAGTTGACTGTGGTGGTGGTACCTACTTGATGTTAGTTGACTGTGGTGGTGGTACCTACTTGATGTTAGTTGACTGTGGTGGTGGTACCTACTTGATGTTAGTTGACTGTGGTGGTGGTACCTACTTGATGTTAGTTGACTGTGGTGGTGTTTGTCTGTCATCTTGGAAATATTAGTAGCAGATAAATTCGTGAGTCTGCCTTGAGTGTAGCATGTGAGAACATGATAACATGGATGTGATGTGAGGAACTAAAGTGTACATTGTGTTTATGGTAGTGGAGGTACTGGTAGTTGTTGTTGCTTCTTCATGCCAGACCTTGGTATGTGTACTTGCAGGTAACAGTACTAGTGAAAGTAATTTGACGATGGTATCTTATCACCTTGATACCGAGCGTGGAGCAGCGGGGAAGCTGACACCCAGAGACGGTCACTCTACTCTCATAAGGTTTGTCAGGAAACAAGACAGCTGTTTCCTGACTCTGGTCGTATGGTGACCCGCAGCTGGAGCTTGGGGGTCATCTGACCGAGGCCTTAATGATTATTAGCATTAAGTAACGCTGTTGTAGGGTCCTGCACTGGTGCGGCTACTACAGCACCACTCGCATGTAGTGACCAGTACCTCAGTCATCGCCCCTCTCCTCCTTATTCACTCCGCCACTCCTGAACTGATAAGAATTATTATTGCGGTCAAAACTAAGCGCTAAACCCACAAGGGTCACGGTCTACACTACCAGACCAGACCATCCTCCCTGTCTACACTACCAGGCCAGACCATCCTCCCCGTCTACACTACCAGGCCAGACCATCCTCCCTGTCTACCAGGCCAGACCATCCTCCCCGTCTACACTACCAGGCCAGACCATCCTCCCTGTCTACGAGGCCAGACCATCCTCCCTGTCTACCAGGCCAGACCATCCTCCCCGTCTACACTACCAGGCCAGACCATCCTCCCTGTCTACCAGGCCAGACCATCCTCCCCGTCTACACTACCAGGCCAGACCATCCTCCCTGTCTACCAGGCCAGACCATCCTCCCCGTCTACACTACCAGGCCAGACCATCCTCCCTGTCTACCAGGCCAGACCATCCTCCCCGACTACACTACCAGCCCATATCATCCTCCCTGTCTACACTACCAGCCCAGACCATCCTCCCCGTCTACACTACCAGCCCAGACCATCCTCACCGTCTACACTACCAGCCCAGAGCATCCTCCCTGTCTACCCAGGCCAGACCATCCTCCCAGCCTACACTACCAGGCCAGACCATCCTCCCTGCCTACCAGGCCAGACCATCCTGTCTACACTACCAGGCCAGACCATCCTCCCTGTCTAAACTACCAGGCCAGACCATCTTCCCTGCCTACACTACCAGGCCAGACCATCCTCCCTGCCTACACTACCAGGGCAGACCATCCTGTCTAAACTACCAGGCCAGACCATCCTGTCTAAACTACCAGGCCAGACCATCCTCCCTGTCTACACTACCAGGCCAGACCATCCTCCCTGCCTACACTACCAGGCCAGACCATCCTCCCTGCCTACACTACTTTCCAGACCATCCTGTCTAAACTACCAGGCCAGACCATTATCCCTGCCTACACTACCAGGCCAGACCATCCTGTCTAAACTACCAGGCCAGACCATCCTCCCTGCCTACACTACCAGGCCAGACCATCCTGTCTAAACTACCAGGCCAGACCATCCTCCCTGTCTACCAGACCAGACCAATTCGGTCTTGCACGTCATCACAAGGGCAAAGGCTCTCATCCGTAAGGTACAAGGTTCTATTCCCAGGCACAACAACAGGAACAGCATCATCATCAGTAGCACAGCAGCAGCACATCAGAAACAGCAACAACACAGCAACAGGAACAGCAGCAGCACAGCAACAGCAACAGCAGCACAAGTGCAGCAGCAGCAACATCAGCAGCACCAAAAGAACGCCCATCAACAACAGAAGCCGATGCAACAGTAAAAACAATAGTAACAAAAACAGCAGCAACAGGAGTAACGGTAACGGTAGTGGTCACCATTGTTTACCTTACAGTATTTGTGTAACGTGGCTGTTAGTTGTGTCCCACTTAAATATTTAGGTAACGTCGCGCGCTTCAGTGGCCCACCTTACCTGGCGTAGCTTACTTGTGTCGTGTCTGGCGTAGCTTACCTGTGTCGTGTCTGGCGTAGCTTACATGTGTCGTGTCTGGCGTAGCTTACCTGTGTCGTGTCTGGCGTAGCTTACCTGTGTCGTGTCTGGCGTAGCTTACCTGTGTCGTGTCTGGCGTAGCTTACCTGTGTCGTGTCTGGCGTAGCTTACCTGTGTCGTGTCTGGCGTAGCTTACCTGTGTCGTGTCTGGCGTAGCTTACCTGTGTCGTGTCTGGCGTAGCTTACCTGTGTCGTGTCTGGCGTAGCTTACCTGTGTCGTGTCTGGCGTAGCTTACCTGTGTCGTGTCTGGCGTAGCTTACCTGTGTCGTGTCTGGCGTAGCTTACCTGTGTCGTGTCTGGCGTAGCTTACCTGTGTCGTGTCTGGCGTAGCTTCCTGTGTCGTGTCTGGCGTAGCTTACCTGTGTCGTGTCTGGCGTAGCTTACCTGTGTCGTGTCTGGCGTAGCTTACCTGTGTCGTGTCTGGCGTAGCTTACCTGTGTCTGGCGTAGCTTACCTGTGTCGTGTCTGGCGTAGCTTACCTGTGTCGTGTCTGGCGTAGCTTACCTGTGTCGTGTCTGGCGTAGCTTACTTGTGTCGTGTCTGGCGTAGCTTACCTGTGTCGTGTCTGGCGTAGCTTACCTGTGTCGTGTCTGGCGTAGCTTACCTGTGTCGTGTCTGGCGTAGCTTACCTGTGTCGTGTCTGGCGTAGCTTACTTGTGTCTTGTCTGGCGTAGCTTCCCTGTGTCGTGTCTGGCGTAGCTTACCTGTGTCGTGTCTGGCGTAGCTTACCTGTGTCGTGTCTGGCGTAGCTTACCTGTGTCGTGTCTGGCGTAGCTTACCTGTGTCGTGTCTGGCGTATCTTACCTGTGTCGTGTCTGGCGTATCTTACCTATGTCGTGTCTGGCGTAGCTTACCTGTGTCGTGTCTGGCGTATCTTACCTGTGTCGTGTCTGGCGTAGCTTACCTGTGTCTGGCGTAGCTTACCTGTGTCGTGTCTGGCGTAGCTTACCTGTGTCGTGTCTGGCGTAGCTTACCTGTGTCGTGTCTGGCGTAGCTTACCTGTGTCTGGCGTAGCTTACGTGCGTCTAGTGTAGGTCTCAGAAACGTGAAGGAAGTTTCAAGAACCTGGCGTAGGTGAGTATCATCTCTCTCTCTCTCCCCCTACATCCCTGCCTGCTGCACATGGGAGGAGAGAAGCTGCAAATATTAGAAAGTGTAAAGGATCTGGGGGTGAATATAATACCAAGCATATCTCGAGGATTTTCACATATATCTTATAACGTCGTCGGCATATGCAAGATTAACAAACCTCAGAATAGCATTCAGAAACTTGAATAAACAACCCTTCAGAACCTTATACACGACCAATGTTAGGCCAGTCATTGAGTACGCAGCCCCAGCATGGAGCCCCCACACCTGGGTCAAGCATGTGGAGAAATTGGAAGAGGTCCACAGGTTTGCAACTAGACTAGTACCAGAACTGAGGAGGACATGATTACAACGTGTATAATACTAAGAGGAATTGGTAAGGTTGATAAGGACAGGTTTGAATTAAGAGGACCAGGATCACGGAGACACAGGTGGAAGTTGAAGACGCAGGATGGTTGAAAAGTGGAATGGCTTGGATATAAAGCACAAGAGGCGGGGCCCAGGAGCTGAGCCTCGGTGAGCAGACACACACAGGGGGCCAGGAGGTATGACCCGAGCCCTGCAGCCATAATTAGGTGAGCGCACACACATAATAGGAAAAAGTATAGTAATAACGGTAAATTTGTACGGAGGAAGAGCTGGCAACCATGGAGGAATTCCGTTCACTGAACTGGCTGCGTTGTGTGTGCGCACACGCACCGTGATCATGTGCGTTATCACACGCACATGCGCGTGTGATACACACACACACATACATCACATCGGGTGTTTCTCGCCAAGTTAAGGTGTCCCAAGAAAGGAAACACGTTGACCATCACTCATTCAGTAGCTTGTAAGAAGTATGTGTACACTGTAACTGTGCTAACATCTGAAGTGCTCAGGTATGGAAAGAATGAAGACCTCTGACTAAGCGCAGGATACACAACATATGAGCATCTCTCAGAGTGACTAGAACACATGCCCCAGCATGTAGTGAGCACAATGACTAGTACACATGCCCCAGCATGTAGTGAGCACAATGACTAGTACACGTGCCCCACCATGTAGTGAGCACAATGACTAGTACACATGCCCCAGCATGTAGTGAGCACAATGACTAGAACACGTGCCCCACCATGTAGTGAGCACAATGACTAGTACACATGCCCCAGCATGTAGTGAGCACAATGACTAGTACACGTGCCCCACCATGTAGTGAGCACAATGACTAGTACACATGCCCCAGCATGTAGTGAGCACAATGACTAGTACACGTGCCCCACCATGTAGTGAGCACAATGACTAGTACACATGCCCCAGCATGTAGTGAGCACAATGACTAGAACACGTGCCCCACCATGTAGTGAGCACAATGACTAGAACACATGCCCCACCATGTAGTGAGCACAATGACTAGTACACATGCCCCACCATGTAGTGAGCACAATGACTAGTACACATGCCCCAGCATGTAGTGAGCACAATGACTAGTACACGTGCCCCACTATGTAGTGAGCACAATGACTAGAACACGTGCCCCACCATGTAGTGAGCACAATGACTAGTACACATGCCCCACCATGTAGTGAGCACAATGACTAGAACACATGCCCCACCATGTAGTGAGCACAATGACTAGTACACATGCCCCACCATGTAGTGAGCACAATGACTAGAACACATGCCCCACCATGTAGTGAGCACAATGACTAGTACACATGCCCCACCATGTAGTGAGCACAATGACTAGAACACATGCCCCACCATGTAGTGAGCACAATGACTAGAACACGTGCCCCACCATGTAGTGAGCACAATGACTAGAACACATGCCCCACCATGTAGTGAGCACAATGACTAGTACACATGCCCCACCATGTAGTGAGCACAATGACTAGTACACATGCCCCACCATGTAGTGAGCACAATGACTAGTACACATGCCCCACCATGTAGTGAGCACAATGACTAGAACACATGCCCCACCATGTAGTGAGCACAATGAGGCAGGTGCCACATATACCGGAAAAAATGATGTTGTAAATAATGACAACTTTCAAAGCAAAATAAACAACGCCCGTGGTGACACTCTCAGATCATTTGTGCTCTCTGGCCTAGACTATTGTTCAGTGTAGACGGCTCCCTTCAAGGCAGGAGAGGTATTAGAGCTGGAATATTTGCAGCCATCGTGTGTTGCCTGCACACAGCTAATGTATCATTTAAATTGCTGGAAACACCTCAAGTATATAATATTTCGACGATTCAGTCCAGTTTCAATTATTTTCTGACAAACATTAATTTTTTAGCTAAGATATGCATATATGCTACTTAAAAGAAATGTGATTTGGCTTACTTTTCCTATAAAATGCAATTGTATCAGCAGTTTCTATTAATATATTCTGTTCTGGAGAGAGAAAAATGAGATTAAATGTAAAATAAACGCACTGAAATGCTGGGTGCCATGGGCACAATAAAAGAATACAGTGTCAACATACAGACTATCCAGCCTAGTCCCAGCACATATCAGAAATATTGCTGGAATAAGTATGTAGAAGTTTTAGAGGAAACTGGATCACCACCTTTGCCGAGTGCCAAATCAACCAGACAGTGATGGATATGTGGGCCACCAGACCCCCAACAGCAAGTCTGGTTTAACAGACAATTAATAAAGGGTATTAAGGCCTCGAAACCAGTCACAGGTAAACTCCCTCACCCCCTTCTTCAGAGTGTAGGTAGGAGCTGTACTTCCTACACCCTTAACCCCAGTCGGCTGTCAGTTTCCCCTGAATCATTTCAAATGATATCTTTCACACAGAGGAACTGGTCCCAACTCTGCACATAGAAATAACTCTACGAAAGCAAGAGGCAGACTCCAATATACCCTCAGTTAGAAGTAAAGGCGCCATGAGTACACAGAGAGAGCACAATAATTCTAAGGGGCCCAAGACTATTCAACAGCCTCCCATCATACACAAAGAGGTGATTACCAATAGAGCCCTTGCTGTCGTCAAAGGAGAACTGGATAAGTTCCTTAAGTCAGTTCCTGACCAGCCAGGAACGTAGAATTGAGTGCGGACAGCAGTAGCAGCCTGGGAGATTAGGCTATCTCCCAGGAGGCCTGATCATTTCCGGGCCGCGGGGGCGTTGACCCCCGGAACACTCCAAGATAAACCTTACTCGCATTCCAACAACACATCAAATATGTTACCTTACTCCAACAACACATCAAATATGTTATCTTACTCCAACAACACATCAAATATGTTATCTTACTCCAACAACACATCAAATATGTTACCTTACTCCAACAGTACATCAAATATGTTACCTTACTCCAACAGTACATCAAATATGTTACCTTATTCCAACAACACATCAAATATGTTACCTTACTCCAACAACACATCAAATATGTTACCTTACTCCAACAACACATCAAATATGTTACCTTACTCCAACAGTACATCAAATATGTTACCTTACTCCAACAGTACATCAAATATGTTACCATATTCCAACAACACATCAAATATGTTACCTTACTCCAACAACACATCAAATATGTTACCTTACTCCAACAACACATCAAATATGTTACCTTACTCCAACAGTACATCAAATATGTTACCTTACTCCAACAACACATCAAATATGTTACCTTATTCCAACAACACATCAAATATGTTATCTTACTCCAACAACACATCAAATATGTTACCTTATTCCAACAGTATATCAAATATGTTACCTTATTCTAACAACACATCAAATATGTTACCTTATTCCAACAACACATCAAATATGTTACCTTATTCCAACAGTATATCAAATATGTTACCTTATTCTAACAACACATCAAATATGTTACCTTACTCCAACAACACATCAAATATGTTACCTTATTCCAACAACACATCAAATATGTTATCTTACTCCAACAACACATCAAATATGTTACCTTATTCCAACAGTATATCAAATATGTTACCTTATTCCAACAACACATCAAATATGTTACCTTACTCCAACAACACATCAAATATGTTATCTTACTCCAACAACACATCAAATATGTTATCTTACTCCAACAACACATCAAATATGTTACCTTACTCCAACAGTACATCAAATATGTTACCTTACTCCAACAGTACATCAAATATGTTACCTTATTCCAACAACACATCAAATATGTTACCTTACTCCAACAACACATCAAATATGTTACCTTACTCCAACAACACATCAAATATGTTACCTTACTCCAACAGTACATCAAATATGTTACCTTACTCCAACAGTACATCAAATATGTTACCATATTCCAACAACACATCAAATATGTTACCTTACTCCAACAACACATCAAATATGTTACCTTACTCCAACAACACATCAAATATGTTACCTTACTCCAACAGTACATCAAATATGTTACCTTACTCCAACAACACATCAAATATGTTACCTTATTCCAACAACACATCAAATATGTTATCTTACTCCAACAACACATCAAATATGTTACCTTATTCCAACAGTATATCAAATATGTTACCTTATTCTAACAACACATCAAATATGTTACCTTATTCCAACAACACATCAAATATGTTACCTTATTCCAACAGTATATCAAATATGTTACCTTATTCTAACAACACATCAAATATGTTACCTTACTCCAACAACACATCAAATATGTTACCTTATTCCAACAACACATCAAATATGTTATCTTACTCCAACAACACATCAAATATGTTACCTTATTCCAACAGTATATCAAATATGTTACCTTATTCCAACAACACATCAAATATGTTATCTTACTCCAACAACACATCAAATATGTTACCTTATTCCAACAACACATCAAATATGTTACCTTACTCCAACAACACATCAAATATGTTACCTTATTCCAACAGTATATCAAATATGTTACCTTATTCCAACAGTATATCAAATATGTTACCTTATTCTAACAGTACATCAAATATGTTACCTTATTCTAACAACACATCAAATATGTTACCTTATTCCAACAGTACATCAAATATGTTACCTTATTCCAACAGTACATCAAATATGTTACCTTATTCCAACAGTACATCAAATATGTTACCTTATTCCAACAGTACATCAAATATGTTACCTTATTCCAACAGTACATCAAATATGTTACCTTATTCCAACAGTATATCAAATATGTTACCTTATTCCAACAGTATATCAAATATGTTACCTTATTCCAACAGTACATCAAATATGTTACCTTATTCCAACAGTACATCAAATATGTTACCTTATTCCAACAGTATATCAAATATGTTACCTTTCTCCAACAGCACATCAGATTGTTACCTTGCTCCAATAGCACATCATATGTTACCTTACTCACTCCAACAGCACATCAAATCTCATAATCACTTGTCTTCAATGTGTGGGTAATTTGTGAATTGTTGCGTCACGGTGTCGTGTGGGGTTCTTGACGATGGATTTGGTAATAAACACAACGCAGCTTGGTTGGTGACTTATATTAGTGGAAATATATGGGTAGCACTCAGAGCCTGTGCCTGTCTACTCTGCTATCCTGACTTGAACTGCCGCTTCCGTGAGCGAGGGGCGCTCATATTCAAAGGATGACCCTTGACACGGCTTGGTCAGCAGAAAGGCTAGTAACGGACAGTGATCACGTGAAAGGCTTGTGACTCAACTAACGGTTGGTAAGTTACAATTACTACTACTGAACAGAAGTACTACTACTGACAACGGTGCTGAATTTTATTCTTTGAGATGAGAGACCTCAACATTGTTACTATCATTTTTCTTGCTGTTGCGATAGACTGGATGAACAGAACCTTCAGAACTAAAGATACCAAGCCAGTGATGATACTCTTCAAGTCACTTGTTGTCTCTAGGCTGGAGTACTGATGTACTCTTAACAGCTTCGGTCAAGGAAGACCAAACTAGACTTGGAGAATGTGCAGAGAACCTTCACTGCTCACATAGATGCAGTCAAGCAACTAAATTACTGGGAGAGTTTGAAGTCCCTCGATTTGTACCCCTTGGAACGTAGGCGAGACAGATACATTATATTCCACACCTGGAAAATTCTAAAAGGATTGGTTCCAAATCTACTCACAAAAATATTTCCCCATGAAAGTAAGAGGTTTAGCAGGCGGTGCAAAATACCCCGAATAAAAAGCAGGAGTACAGTGAGTACACTGAGAGAAAACTCAAAAAAGTGTGAAGGGACCAAGACTTATGAATATCCAACAGACTCCTGGCAGTCTCCAAGTAAGAATTAGATAAGTTTATAAAGTAAGTGCCTGATCAGCCGGGCCGTGGTGCTTATGTTGTACTCGTGCGGCTAGCATCAACAGCCTAGTTGATTGAGGTCATCCACCGAGAGGCCTGGTCTGTGACTGGGCCGCGGGGGCGTTGACCCCCGGCACACCCACCAGGTGGACCTCTAAGGACCCTGGGCGGATTAGCAAGCGTAACGGTGTTTACTTATTTTTAACTTAATATTTTCCCGGCGAGACTTGGAATGTTGAGAGTTTATTTCCGGTGTTGTGACAGTGTCTGTGGTGGAACACGCAGCGCACACTAGCGCTGTGGTGGAACACGCAGCGCACACTAGCGCTGTGGTGGAACACGCAGCGCACACTAGCGCTGTGGTGGAACACGCAGCGCACACTAGCGCTGTGGTGGAACACGCAGCGCACACTAGCGCTGTGGTGGAACACGCAGCGCACACTACGCTGTGGTGGAACACGCAGCGCACACTAGCGCTGTGGTGGAACACGCAGCGCACACTAGCGCTGTGGTGGAACACGCAGCGCACACTAGCGCTGTGGTGGAACACGCAGCGCACACTAGCGCTGTGGTGGAACACGCAGCGCACACTGGCGCTGTGGTGGAACACGCAGCGCACACTGGCGCTGTGGTGGAACACGCAGCGCACACTAGCGCTGTGGTGGAACACGCAGCGCACACTGGCGCTGTGGTGGAACACGCAGCGCACACTGGCGCTGTGGTGGAACACGCAGCGCACACTGGCGCTGTGGTGGAACACGCAGCGCACACTGGCGCTGTGGTGGAACACGCAGCGCACCTGGCGCTGTGGTGGAACACGCAGCGCACACTAGCGCTGTGGTGGAACACGCAGCGCACACTGGCGCTGTGGTGGAACACGCAGCGCACACTGGCGCTGTGGTGGAACACGCAGCGCACACTAGCGCTGTGGTGGAACACGCAGCGCACACTAGCGCTGTGGTGGAACACGTAGCGCACACTGGCGCTGTGGTGGAACACGCAGCGCACACTGGCGCTGTGGTGGAACACGCAGCGCACACTGGCGCTGTGGTGGAACACGCAGCGTACACTGGCGCTGTGGTGGAACACGCAGCGCGCACTCCCGCTGTGGTGGAACACGTAGCGGGCACTCACACCAGTAAGGGACCTGTGATGTACCTCTGATCTGTTGTGAAAGTTGACCTTCTCTTACGCCCACCTGTGGGTTATTAACGCCGGATGGTTAATATTAGATTTTGCCGCCGAAACGGCTGATGTATTGTGCACCTCATACCCATCCTGTGGAGGGTAGCGCAGGAGCATATTGATACACAAAGGGCCTAGAAACTAGGCCCCCATAAGGGTTTACAAAAGTACATCTGTATTTATATCTACAGTTCACTTATCTCTTGCAAACAAATTTAGGAAACTTGCTTAATATATCTATAATCTTATTTTCATTAAGATGACATATCTCATAGGTTATTATACTGTCAACAATCCAAGATAATCCACGAAACGACTCGTTCATTTGCCCTGTGGTCTTCCCCGTGTATATACTATACCAAGTGTCCACTAATCCCAAGGTATTTATCTATCTACTGCTAGGTAAGGGCGGCAGCAACAGCCTGGCTGACCAGGCCTAGTGTGAGAGCAGGCAGCGGGAGTCATGCTCCACTGAACTATTAAGAGGCACGTAATAGTAGACAGAGTTAAAAGTCGGAGGCAGCCATAGTGAAAAGTTGGGTGTTTACCAGCGCTTGTACCCATCTTTTTCGTCATCCTCATATTGGACAAACAGACTTAAATCATACCACCGTATCATGCTTTGCAGGAGATACTAGGATTTGTACGAAAATTGCATCCATGGAGGATATAGCAACTCTCCAAGCAGATATAAACCAAATCTTCCAGTGAACAACAATATCATGTTCAGCTACTCTGTTGTGGAAAAAAATGAACAAATAAGAACTAGAACAGAGTAAAACTCTAATCACTCAATGTAGCAATAACTGCCGTGAAGGATCGGATAGATAATGAGAACCTTTAAAATTGAGATGCCAAGGCAATGATGATCCTCTTAAACTCGTTCTCTAGGCTGGAATAATGTTCTACATTAACACTCCCTTTAGAGGCAGGCGAAATTGCAGACCTGAATAATGTATAGAGAACCTTCACTACTCGTATAAATTCAGTCAAGCACCTAAATTACTGGGAACGTTTGAATTCCTTCGACCTGTACTCCTTGGAACGCGGGCGAGAAATATCATGATTTACACCTGGAAAATCCTAAAGGGACTGGTCCCGATCTGCACACACAAATCGCTCCCTACGAAAGCAAGAGGCTCGGTAGACGGTGCAAAATACCCCCAATGAAAAGCTAGGGTGCCATAAGTACCCTGATAACACAGTAAGTGTAAGGGGCCCAAGACTCAGCCTCCTACCATACATAACAGGTATTACCAACAGGCCCCTGGCTGTTTTCAAGAGGGAAGTCAATAAGTCGGTTCCTGATCAGTCGAGCTACGATGTAGTTCGTACGTCGGACAGCATGCAGCCGGCAGTAACAGCCTGGTTGATCGGAACTTTATGCACCAGGAGGCCTGGTCTGGGACCGGTCCGAGGGGATGTTGACTTCCCCGCAATCATCCTTCAGGAATCCTCAGGTAGTAAAGCAAGACGTTCAGTACTCCACGATTTAACAGGTAAGGACCTGGCACCTTGTTTCTCAGCCTCAGCACACAACCAGTAGTCACAGCTTCGCATAATCCTTCACGAATGATACCAAAATAAACATGAAAGTCGTCACTGTAGAAGACACGGAAAATTTGAAAGCATGTGTCAAGTTTTGCAGTGGGCAGTGGAAAATAACATATTGTTCAATGGTGAGAAATCCCAACTGCTTAATACGGAAAGAATGAAGACCTCAAAAGGAGCACTGGATACAGAACACAGGAGGACCATCTCAGAACGTAATAATAATAAAGACACATGACCTATCATTTAAAGAACACGGAAAGGCAAATGCCGCGAAAGCAAGAGCAGTTAATGAGAACTTCTAAAACGAGAGAAATAATGCCAGCGGTGACAATGTTGAAATCACATGTGATAATGTTCGGTGTTGGCGCCTCCTTGCAAGGCAGGAGAGATATCAAAGCTGAAAAAGGTGTTGTGATTGTTTATAGCCCGCATACAGGCAATAAAGCATTTATATTATTAGGGACGCTCTGTTGGAAGCGGAGAGTGAGTGAGTGAGTGAGTGTGTGAGTGAGTGAGTGAGTGAGTGAGTGAGTGAGTGAGTGTGTGTGTGTGTGTGTGTGTGTGTGTGTGTGTGTGCTGATAAAATATATACATGAAAGATAATTGAGGGTCTAGCTCCAAATCTTCTCACTGTCAGAACAACGTACTGAAGTGAGAGATAGGAAGTGTAAAATAAACCCAGTGAACAACATGGACACCGTAGGCTCAATAAGAAAACACTGCGTCAACATCCGTGGTCCAAGACTGTTCAACACAGACCGTGCTGCCACAGACAGACAGACAGACCGTGCTGCCACAGACAGACAGACAGACAGACCGTGCTGCCACAGACACACACCCAGTCCAGTAAGTCACAAAAGGAGAAAAAACTTGTTGAAGAGTGAACAAAGGATTGAGTTTGTGCGTCTGGCAGCATGACTGAATGATTCCTATCCCAGCCCCCTCCCCCTCTCTCTCTCTCTCTCTCACTCTCACTATACATATACACCCATATGGGTTTACCGCTCCGTTTTTTAATGTAATACTAAGAGTCAACCTAAGACAAACTAACCTAGCAAATTTAAGCAATTTTTAAGAAATACGTTATATTGTGCAGAGTAAAATAATCATCATCATCGTTTATGAAGAGTTAAATCCGTGAGGGACCTTCAGCGCTTGGGAGAAATAGCAGGCAACCAGGTTTGATCCAAGGAAGGGGAGGTTAACTCCAGTTCCTTTTATCAAGTGTGATTGATCAAGAAAGTCCTCTTGCTCCCACCTTGAAGACCACAACAGTGTGAGTTCCAGTGGGTGAGCTAGACACTGTACACACTAGTTCACTAGCCTAACATAGTCTTGCAAAATGTTGCACATGTTGACAGTTATGGCGGCAGACTCGGCTCTGACATATATACTGCAACACTCAAAATACGCTTCCCAGTATATATTAGCCCAGGAATCTGTGCGTACAGGAAGGCCCCGCTTTACAGCACTCCAATTTACAGTGCTTCGCTAATGCAGCGGTTTTCAATTATACACATTCATTTATTCAGACTTCTTACAATAAATACACTCGCCACACTATAGGCAAAGAACGAAAATATTTTAAGGTAAGTAATGTGTGCTGTATATGCATTTTTTAGGCCTAGCTCTATTGCTCACCTCACATGTGATAATGTAAACATAGTATCAGGCTTTTTACGCATTTGAAAGTGGAGAAAAGAAACAACGTTTCACTTTACAGCGATTTTCGCTTTATAGCTGAAGCCTGGAACCTAACCGGGTGAGACGGTGGTGCAGGACCGTCTCAGCCTACCCAGCATGCTCTACCTGACTCCACACTGTATATACTCATGTTATTGTTTACCCAGCTACATCTGTCTGTGACTTGAAGTTTATTGTGTGGGCGAAACGTTATCAATACAGGATCGCATTATACTTCATTTGTAAAGAAAAAACAATACCGTGACTGGAACAATGCACAAATGACCCGCACGTAGAGAGGAGATACGACGATGTTTCGATCCGACTTGGACCATTTACAAAGTCACTGTTTTTGTAAATGGTCCAAGTCGGACCGAAACGTCGTCGTAAACTCCTGTGTTCGGGTTGTGTATACCGCATTTGTGTTCAGTTTTTCCACCCTGTCGGTATTTTATACCATTGTTCAGCGTTCCTCTCTTGTGTTGGACCCAAGAACCCTCTGGCTGGCGAAACGTTTCCTCGATAAAGACTCCCAAGTGTTACACCAGTGTCTCATTCTTGGTTGCCTGGTCTGGGGCCGAACCGCGGGAGCGTTGACCCCAGACCACACTCCAGATAGTGCGCTAAGTGCAAAGGCGGGGTCCAAGAACTATAGTTCAACCATAGCCGACACAACTAGGTTAGTACGCGCGCACACGCAACCTAAGTTGATGTGCTTGTATACACTGCCACGCCCACGCCCATTGAGGTGGCTCACGCCCTTGCTAGAGGTACACACGGCATGACGAGCGTGCTAACACGTAACCTAAACTGACCCCCTTACACTTCCCCTTGGCCCTTTGTTGATAGCCTTCTTAATGTGTTACTGGCCCCCCTTAGTGTGTTGATGGCCCCCTTAGTGTGTTGACCTCTTTAGTGTGTTGATGGCCCCCTTAGTGTGTTTTTTTGCCCCCGTAGTGTGTTGCTTCCTCTCTTACGGTGTTTGGCCCCTTAGTGTGTTGTTGCCCCCCTTAGTGTATTACTGGCCCCCTTAGTGTGTTACTGGCCCCCTTAGTGTGTTACTGGCCTCCTTAGTGTGTTGCTGCCCCCCTAGTGTGGTGCTGCCCCCTTAGTGTGTTTCTGACGTCCTTATAGTAGAATGGCTGTCGTGTGTCAGGGTGTCTTCAGAGTGTACGTCAGCAAAGTTGTCTTTTAAGTCTAAATTTTGGAAGACACTTCACTGTCAGACGTGTCTAGTCAGTTTCTGTAATTTATTGTTGTTTACCTGTGCGCGTGTGTGTGTACTCACCTAATTGTGGTTGCAGGGGTCGATTCACAGCTCCTGGCCCTGCCTCTTCACTGGTCTCTACAAAGCAACCAGTGTGTGTGTGTGTGTGTATACTTATTATTATTTTCATTATTAACATGTTAACACCCCTCCTCCAGAGTGCAGAAACTGTACTTCCCATCTCCAGGACTCAAGTCCGGCCTGCTTCCCTTCGTAAATGTTACCTTGCTTACACTCCAACAGCACGTCAAGTCCTTTATATTATATATAATAATATATTTGTTAAATTAGACACATATACAACACTTGGGTATCTTTATTGAGGAAACGTTTCGCCACACAGTGGCTTCATCAGTCCAATACAAAGTTGAAAGTTGTAAGAAGAGGAGAAGTTTGAGGTAATCAGTCCCTCGGCCTGGAGTCGATGTGTTCAGTCCATCAATCTTGAAGTAAATACAGCATAAGGCAAATAGAAGTTGCTTATATACTGTAGACAGGTGAGACGAAGCAGGAGGCGGGGGGGTCATAGTGGTACCATCCACTACTTTCAACTTTGTATTGGACTGATGAAGCCACTGTGTGGCGAAACGTTTCCTCAATAAAGATACCCAAGTGTTGCATATGTGTCTAATTTACCAACTTGTCGGTTCTCTGAACCATTCATCTACAATAATATATTTATATTATATAAGTGATTTTGAAAAGAGGGGCTGGATGCGATTGGTGTCGTGGGTACGGGAGTAAATTCTTGGGTAGCGGTGATAAGGACCTGCCTTGTATGGGCCAGTAGAGCTTTTGCAGTGTTCCTCCATTCATATGTTCTTATGTTAATGAAAAGGACACTTGTGCAACATTTAGGTATCTTTATTGTAAGAACGTTTCGCCAACCAGTGACGAAACGTTTCCACAATAAAGATAGACAAATGTTGCACAAGTGTCTCAATCATAGGTAAAACTTGTGATTTTGGCTTAAACAGCAACGCTCTTCTTGCCGAATTAGACAAGCGAAAATTTGTGCATGCAATAAGTTCACAAAAATAATTCTGAACCTAACTAAAAATATGTATTTCATTGTGTTTGTTTATTATTAAATTATTGTAAACTTATCTAAAATATATTTAGTTGGATTAGACTAAATTAAATAGCGCTTGTTGTAATAAGGTTAGGTAAGTTTTTTTTTTGTACAAAATTATTAATTTTTACATTAACTTAAATAAAAAAAATATATCTTTAAACGTATAAGAGCAAATTTTAGAAAGGACTTAATTTTACATGAGTTCTTGCTAATTGACCAATTTTACATGTTAGGCTCCCCTCCCCTCCCCCCCCCCCACACACAGTTACAAGTGGAAAGGGTAACAGGAGTAGGATGGGAGCATATTGGTGAAAGCCTTGCTGCCCTGCGGTTTTAGCACTCCGTGAATATATTGCTAGAACGGGTTCAACCAACTCATTTTATTACACTGACTAACGTAATGAGGTGACCGACGCTAGAATATGAAGGGTTCCTGTAAACTTACAAAGTGCCCTTCATGCGTTCAAATCTGCTGTTATAAGGTAGGTTGTATTGACTTAAATAACAAAAAAAGGCACAATACAATAGTGTTAGGCTTGCCGACACTAATAATGCTCTTTTCTGTCATGTCAGAGATCACGGTCATCTTATTGATTGTTCTTCTGCTAAAACTGTCTACCCTACGTCTAACTTTCATAGTCGCCGTCTGGTTGAATCCTCCCTTATACACAACTTTCCCTGTATGAATCTTAGCCCTGGCTTTGTCTCTGTTGATGCTTTCCTCTCTCATTACATTGTTAAATGCTCCAAACTTCAGAACACCCGTGACTTAACCTGATTCCTTCCCCTTCTATCTCTTCCCCCTTCTCCTCTTTCTCCTTTTTCCTCTGTGTTTTCTTTCTTTTCTTTTGCCTTGTATTTGTCCTTCTTTATTTTATTTTAATTTCATTTTTTCCCTCTGTGTTGTCCTTACCCTATGCGGGCCGCCAGCTTCATTGCAGTGCTCCTTTCCTAGAATATGACTGTCTCCACCACCACCACTACTACTACTACTACTACTACTACTACTACTACTACTACTACTTCCATTATTACCCCTCCACCACTTTCTTGTGCCCTCCCCTGTCTGCCTGCCTATAAATACCCCTTCTACCTGTCCTGTGTGTTAGTGTGACTTTGTTAAATATACTCTGAACCATTCATCTACATAGTGTGACTTTGTAAATGGTCCAAGTCGGACCGAAACGTCGTCGTAAGCTCCTCTCTTTTTTATATGTGCGGGTTGTGTGTGTATTATATTAACTTCCTTCATGATGGAGTGACGCTACTAGCTCTCTCTCTGGCCCTTCCTGGTCCATCCTGCTTAACTCCCTGGTCCTTCTTGGTCCATCCTGCTTCCTACCTAGTCCCTCATGGTCCCTCCTGATCCATCGTGGTCCCTGGCGTAGGTCATCCTCAAATATAGTAAGTACCGGGTAATAGTAACTCCATGTCCGCTGCTACCAAACCTTCGACGCTGCTCTAGTTGTTGTACCCTGACTGACGTGACTGATGACATCCTTATTACCCTTACTGAAATCTCTCAGCTCAGATAAGAAAAACTTCATCTGTGATGACAAATGACAGGGAAACATAACTAGCTCTTGTTCCCAGTAGAAATAAGTCACTTGGACTTCATTTTTTGGTTATCCTTGGTAATTTTCACTGTGTATGATGCGTAAATGAACTTACTGTCATGCAGCGTAAGGTAGCAGCACACTGCTGATGTGCTTAATTCAAACCATAATGGTGGTAGGGAGGGAGGTCAGGTTAGGAAAGGTTTGTCAGGAAACAGGACGAAGTGTTTTCTGACGCGGGTCTAAATCATATGATGACCCGTACCTGGAGATTTTGGTCATCTGACCGAGGCCTTCCGCTGGCTTACCGGTCTCGGGTGAGGGGTGAGTGTGGCTTGTGTAGCGACCCAGCCTTACATCACACTCTTAACCTGCTTACACAAACACTCATTTTCTTAACCTGGTCTTGCTTGCCTTGAGGAAAATCGTACACAAATAAACGCCACATAGAAGAGAGGAGCTCACCTCGACGTTTCGGTCCCACTTGAACCATTTACAAAGTCACGGTATTGTGCCTTTTGTTCTTGAAGAAATTCGTAAGTTACGAGAAGCGTTAAGAAGGGGACGTTGTGAACCTCTTGTGGTGGTCACTGTACACCTGCTTCAGTGTGTGCGTGGAGAAATATACACACTGCGGTGGTCACTGTGTACATCTGCTTCAGTGTGTACGTGGAGAAATGTACACACACTGCGGTGGTCACTGTGTACATCTGCTTCAGTGTGTACGTGGAGAAATGTACACACACTGCGGTGGTCACTGTGTACACCTGCTTCAGTGTGTACGTGGAGAAATGTACACACACTGCGGTGGTCACTGTACACCTGCTTCAGTGTGTACGTGGAGAAATGTACACACACTGCGGTGGTCACTGTGTACACCTGCTTCAGTGTGTACGTGGAGAAATGTACACACACTGCGGTGGTCACTGTGTACACCTGCTTCAGTGTGTACGTGGAGAAATGTACACACACTGCGGTGGTCACTGTACACCTGCTTCAGTGTGTACGTGGAGAAATGTACACACACTGCGGTGGTCACTGTGTACACCTGCTTCAGTGTGTACGTGGAGAAATGTACACACACTGCGGTGGTCACTGTGTACACCTGCTTCAGTGTGTACGTGGAGAAATGTACACACACTGCGGTGGTCACTGTACACCTGCTTCAGTGTGTACGTGGAGAAATGTACACACACTGCGGTGGTCACTGTGTACACCTGCTTCAGTGTGTACGTGGAGAAATGTACACACACTGCGGTGGTCACTGTACACCTGCTTCAGTGTGTACGTGGAGAAATGTACACACACTGCGGTGGTCACTGTACACCTGCTTCAGTGTGTACGTGGAGAAATGTACACACACTGCGGTGGTCACTGTACACCTGCTTCAGTGTGTACGTGGAGAAATGTACACACACTGCGGTGGTCACTGTGTACACCTGCTTCAGTGTGTACGTGGAGAAATGTACACACACTGCGGTGGTCACTGTGTACACCTGCTTCAGTGTGTACGTGGAGAAATGTACACACACTTGCACGAAGATACCAACTGGAGTTCGGCTGAAAAACAAGTTTTTCTTAAATGTAACTCAGTGTTGTGTGTGACAGTCTTGTGTTCTCAGAGAACACTTCTTGATGACTCAATGTTCATGGAAATGTTAATTACTGACTGCAATAAAACTTTTAAAGAAATACGAAGTTTCCATCTCCTGTTATGCATATTTACACTATATATATATATATATATATATATATATATATATATATATATATATATATATATATATATATATATATATATATATATATATATATATAATACATACATATATTGTGTGTGTGTCGTGCCGAATAGGTAAAACTTCCTATTTTGGCTTAAATAGCAACGCTCTTCTTGCCGAATAAGGCAAACGAAAATTTGTGTACGCAATAATTTAGCAAAAATCATTCTGACCCTAACGAAAGATATATATTTCATTGTATTTGCTTATTATTAAATTATTGTAAACTTATCTAAAATATATTTAGTTGGATTAGGCTAAATTAAATTGTGCTTATTATAATAAGGTTAGGTAAGTTTTCTAAGGTTCTTTTGGTACAAAATTATTAATTTTTACATTATCGTAAATGAAAAAATTTTTGTATTTAAACGTATAAGAGAAAATTTTAGAAAGGACTTAATTTTAAATGAGTTCTTGCTAACTGACCAGTATAATAGTTTTCTTGGCTTTGTATGTAGGTACGTATGTATGTACATAAGTATGGGAGAGTTGAATGTTTTGTACATGAAGGTTGTGGGTGTTTAAGTGTATGGTAGAAGAGGGCGTGTGCGTGTGCGTGTGCGCATGAGCACAAGCTGGTAGTGATGCGGGCGGTCAGCAGCACGCCAGCTTACTGTGCTACTGCCCCAAATTGTTCTCCCTTAACCACTCCCAGTTACCACCACCACTCCCAGTTACCACCACCACTCCCAGTTACCACCACCACCACTCCCAGTTACCACCACCACCACTCCCAGTTACCACCACCACTCCCAGTTACCACCACCACTCCCAGTTACCACCACCACCACTCCCAGTTACCACCACCACTCCCAGTTACCACCACCACTCCCAGTTACCACCACCACCACTCCCAGTTACCACCACCACCACCACTCCCAGTTACCACCACCATCACCACTCCCAGTTACCACCACCACCACTCCCAGTTACCACCACCACCACTCCCAGTTACCACCACCACTCCCAGTTACCACCACCACTCCCAGTTACCACCACCACCACTCCCAGTTACCACCACCACTCCCAGTTACCACCACCACCACTCCCAGTTACCACCACCACTCCCAGTTACCACCACCACCACTCCCAGTTACCACCACCACTCCCAGTTACCACCACCACTCCCAGTTACCACCACCACCACTCCCAGTTACCACCACTACTCCCAGTTACCACCACCACCACCCCAGTTACACCACCACTCCATCACCACTCCCAGTTACCACCACCACCCAGTTACCACACACTCCCAGTTACCACCACCACTCCCAGTTACCACCACCACTCCAGTTACCACCACCACTCCCAGTTACCACCACCACTCCCAGTTACCACCACCACTCCCGTTACACCACCACTCCCAGTTACCACACCACCACCCCAGTTACCACCCCCTCCCAGTTACCACCACCACTCCAGTTACCACCACCACCACTCCCAGTTACCACCACCACTCCCATTTACACCACCACCACTCCCAGTTACCACCACCACCACTCCCAGTTACCACCACCACCACTCCAGTTACCACCACCACCACCCCAGTTACCACCACCACCCCAGTTACCACCACCACCACCACTCCCAGTTACCACCACCACCTCCCAGTTCACCACCACCACTCCCAGTTACCACCACCACCCCAGTTACCACCACCACCACCCCAGTTACCACCACCACTCCCAGTTACCACCACCACTCCCAGTTACCACCACCACTCCCAGTACCACCACCACCCCAGTTACCACCACCACCACCAGTTACCACCACCACTCCGACCACCACCACTCCCGTTACACCACCCAGTTACCACCACCACTCCCAGTTACCACCACCACCACTCCCAGTTACCACCACCACTCCCAGTTACCACCACCACCACCCGTTACCACCACCTCCCAGTTACCACCACCACCCTCCCGTTCCCCACCACCACCACTCCCAGTTACCACCACCACCACTCCCAGTTACCACCCCACCCGCCACCACCACTCCCAGTTACCACCACCACCACTCCAGTTACCACCACCACTCCAGTTACCACCACCACCACTCCCAGTTACCACCACCACTCCCAGTTACCACCACCACCACTCCCAGTTACCACCACCACCCCAGTTACCACCACCACTCCCAGTTACCACCATCCGTCCACCACCCTCCCAGTTACCACCACCACCCCAGTTACCACCACCACTCCCAGTTACCACCACCACTCCCAGTTACCACCACCACCCCAGTTACCACCACCACCACCCAGTTACCACCACCACCCAGTTACACCTCATTCCACCACCACTCCAGTTACCACCACCACCCAGTTACCACTCGTTCCACCCTACCCACCCTCAGTACCACCACACCCTCCAGTTACCACCACCACTCCCGTCCACCACCACCACTCCCAGTACCACCACCACTCCCGTCCCCACCCCCAGTCCACCACCACCAGTTACACACCACTCCCGCACCACCCCAACCACCACCACCACTCCAGTTACCACCACCACTCCAGTTACCACCACCACTCCCAGTCCCCACCACTCCCAGTACCACCACCACCCCAGTTACCACCACCACCACTCCCAGTACCACCACACCCAGTTACCACCACCACTCCAGTTACCACCACCACCACCCCAGTTACCACCACACCACCCAGTTACCACCACCACCCAGTTACCACCACCACCAGTTACCACCACCACCCCAGTTACCACCCCACTCCCATTACCACCACCCTCCACCACCCCATCCAGTTACCACCACCACCACTCCCAGTTACCACCACCACTCCCAGTTACCACCACCACTCCCAGTTACCACCACCACCACTCCAGTTCCACCACCACTCCATACCACCACCACTCCAGTTACCACCACCACCATCCAGTTACCACCACCACTCCCAGTTACCACCACCACTCCCAGTTACACACCACCACTCCCAGTTACCACCACCACTCCCAGTTACCACCACCACCACTCCAGTTACCACCCACCACCACTCCCAGTTACCACCACCACTCCCAGTTACCACCACCACTCCCAGTTACCACCACCCCACCACCACTCCCAGTTACCACCACCACCACCCTCAGTTACCACCACACTCCCAGTTACCACCACCACTCCCAGTTACCACCACCACACTCCCAGTTACCACCACCACCCCAGTTACCACCACCATCCACCCCCCATAGTCACCACCACCCCAGTTACCACCACCACCACTCCCAGTTACCACCACCACTCCCAGTTACCACCACCACCCCAGTTACCACCACTCCAGTACCACCACTCCCAGTCCACCACACTCCATTACCACCACCACCTCTCCCAGTACACCACCACCTCTCCCAGTTACCACCACCACTCCCAGTTACCACCACACCACTCCCAGTTACCACCACCACCACTCCCAGTTACCACCACCACCACTCCCAGTTCCACCACCACCACTCCCAGTTACCACCACCACTCCCAGTTACCACCACCACCACTCCCAGTTACACACCACCACTCCCAGTTACCACCACCACTCCCAGTTACCACCACCACCACTCCCAGTTACCACACCACTCCCAGTTACCACCACTACTCCCAGTTACCACCACCATCACCAACTACCCAGTTACCACCACCACCACTCCCAGTTACCACCACTCACCACTCCCAGTTACCACCACCACTCCCAGTTACCACCACCACTCCCAGTTACCACCACCTACCACTCCCAGTTACCACCACCACTCCCAGTTACCACCACCACCACTCCCAGTTACCACCACCACCACTCAGTTACCACCACCACCACTCCCAGTTACCACCACCACCACTCCCAGTTACCACACCACCACTCCCAGTTACCACCACCACCACTCCCAGTTACCACCACTACTCCCAGTTACCACCACCACCACTCCCAGTTACCACCACCACCACTCCCAGTTACCACCACCACCACTCCCAGTTACCACCACCACCACCACTCCCAGTTACCACCACCACCACTCCCAGTTACCACCACCACCACTCCCAGTTACCACCACCACCACTCCCAGTTACCACCACCACCACTCCCAGTTACCACCACCACCACTCCCAGTTACCACCACCACCACTCCCAGTTACCACCACCACTCCCAGTTACCACCACCAACTCCCAGTTACCACCACCACTCCGTTACCACCACACACTCCAGTTACCACCACCACTCACCCAGTTACCACCACCACCACTCCCAGTTACCACCACCACCACTCCCAGTTACCACCACCACTACTCCCAGTTACCACCACCACTCCCAGTTACCACCACCACTCCCAGTTACCACCACCACCTTCCCAGTTACCACCACACTCCCAGTTACCACCACCATCACTCCCAGCTACCACCACCATCACTCCCAGCTACCACCACCATCACTCACAGCTACCACCACCATCCTTGTAGCCTAGTATCACCATCATCTCCTGGGTTGTGTCACCACCACGTCTTACCTACACTCTCTGCTCTCCTTGTCTAGTCACTCTCATTGTTCTTACGAGTCCCACTTGTAGTCTCTGTACTCACCTATATGTAGTTACAGGGGTCAAGTCACAGCTTGTGTGTGTGTGGATAGGTGGGTTTATGGCCGGGTTGGTGTGTGTACTCAACTATTTGTGGTTGCAGGGGTCGATTCGTAGCTCCTGGCCCCGTCTCTTTGCTAGTCTCTACTAGTTCATTTTGTGCATTGTAGTCACGTCACCTTTGGTCCTTCTGTCCTCTGGTGTCGTCAGGTTTAGCTCATCTTTCCTCTCCTCACAGTGTCAGTAGTGTTACTGTGTACTTGTGTAGTATACTTAAATAATCCCAGCTACTTTATAGATAGGCTCCCTTGCTAGCTGTGATGTCACCAGATCCTCACATGTCAGCAGTAGGCCAGTGACCTCACTCTCAGTCACGGAGTCCCACGCTAGGCATAAACTAGACAAGACAGGCAGGCTTGGGCTATCCTCAACACTCTTACTTATACGCCTCCAAGACATCCAACGTGTGTATTTCTTACTCCAATATCTCCTCACGAACCCCCACGACAACACGTCTTACCTCTCAGCTCTGGGACTAATATCGCTGGTAATCTTACACACACGATAAGACTCCAAGAGCCTTATCGTGTGTGTGTACCATCTTCATGGTGACATGGACGCATATAACTGTGCAGATGTTTGCAGGTTCGACGTGGGCGGGGTAAGAGTAGTGGGTGTGGGCGGGGAAGCTACTCCAAGGTGAAGGAGTTGATGTGGAGTCCTCGCTTGCGTCTCCGGCCACCCACGCCCGCCCACACCAGCAGCAGCTCCACCAGTCATGCTTCGCCCACACCTGACACCTCCACACCAGCGGTAACGCCTGCTCTGGTGTGCCTCCCTCTCCTGTGGGCGGGGTCCCGTGGGCGGGGCTTGTTTGAAGGGATCCTTTGGGATAGGGTGCTGTGGGCGTAGTGTCATGGGCTGGGTGTTGCTGTTTTCCCGTGTTGTGTTGTTGCTGTGTTGCTAGGTCTAGCATGCTGTGTTGCTAGGTCCAGCATGCTGTGTTGCCAGGTCCAGCATGCTGTGTTGCCAGGTCCAGCATGCTGTGTTGCCAGGTCCAGCATGCTTTGCTAGGTCTAGCATGCTGTGTTGCCAGGTCCAGCATGCTGTGTTGCTAGGTCCAGCATGCTGTGTTGCCAGGTCCAGCATGCTGTGTTGCCAGGTCCATCATGCTGTGTTGCCAGGTCCAGCATGCTGTGTTGCCAGGTCCAGCATGCTGTGTTGCCAGGTCCAGCATGCTGTGTTGCCAGGTCCAACACTCGTAGTAGTCGTAAATGAACTACAAGTTTGCTAATAAACATTTCTGTAGCCTCGTGGTGGTTAGTAGAAACTGTGCTGATGTGGTGGAGGAAGGCTCCATACACCGCTTTGAGAATAGGCATGACAGGACAAGAGACTTAGCGTGGGTTTTTGCCTTCATTTGTGTGTGTGTGTGTGTGTGTGTGTGTGTGTGTGTGTGTACAGCGCCTCTGGCATTTATATATATATATATATATATATATATATATATATATATATATATATATATATATATATATATATATATATATATATATATATATATATATATATATTAGTTTTAAAGTATTTCGTTGTATTGAAGTGTTTGCATGTACCTTTACTTGCTGAAATGTCAGTTTTGTAGCATAGTTTAGTCATGTTAATAAATCATGTTATCATGTTTCGCCAAGATATACTTGGTCTTAAAATAATTGGATTATCTCTGCGCATTATAGCAAATGTCTGGAAGTAAACAGTGATCCTGGTGGATAAGGAAGACCATAGTGGAATTAAATCCTCTAACCTGCATGAAGTATATCATTTATAGAGAGTATCACAGCTAGTCATGGGAGGTGCAGTCTTGGGAGGTGTTGCCATGGGAGGCGCAGCCTTGGGAGGTGTTGTCATGGGAGGTGCAGTCATGGGAGGTGCAGTCTTGGAAGGTGCAGTCTTGGGAGGTGCAGTCTTGGGAGGTGCAGTCATGAGAGGTGCAGTCATGAGAGGTGCAGTCATGGGACTGCACCTCTCAGACCATCCAAGAAGGTCCTCACTATTTCCTTTCTTCAATAAAAGTAAAAAAAACTGGCGAAGAACAATTTTCTCGTATAATTGTTGGTAAGTAAATTTGAAAGATGCCACAGAGGGGCGGGGATGTAAACAGAGCGCTGAGTGTTACGTCTGTTCCCGCTCCAACTTCCTCAGATAACTATAGCAACCATGTTAATTTAAACCAGTGGTCCCCAACCTGTGGCCCGAGGGCCGCAAGTGGCTCTTTAGGAAGTGTGATGTGGCACTCACATGAAGTTATGAATTCACTTTTATATAGGTTTCACACTGCACGGTGTTTCACACTGCACGGTGTTTCACACTGCACGGTGTCAATAGTTGCATAATATTATTGTTATTATTCATAAAAATTACAAAAAAAATGTGGCCCAGCTTTTAATCTGGCTTTTCAAACTGGCTCTTTCATACTAAAATGTTGAGGACTACTGGTTTAAACACTAGATTTAACAACTGTACTTCTGAATTATAAGCTGAATTGTTTGCCATCGTAATAACATTCAAATTACTATTGATTGCTGTCATCACTGAATGCATTTGACTCGCGTGATAACTTAGCAACATGCTCTGTGTTGACACCAGGTATCAATATTATTATAAAATCAGAGAGCAAGGAATAACTAAAATGATGATTCTCCATTGGGAAGTGGAGAAGAATCCTTCCTCCGTAAGCCATGCCTGTCATGAGAGGCGACTAAAATACCGGGAGCAAGGGGCTAGTAACCCCTTCTCTGGTATACCTGGAGGGTGTTTCGGGGGTCAAGGCCCCCGCGGCCAGGTCCATGATCAGCGCCTGATCAATCAAGCTGTTACTGCTGGCCGCACGCAAACCGACGTACGAGCCACAGCCCGACTGGTCAGGTACGGACTATAAGTGCCTATCCAGCTCCTCCTTGAAGACAAGCCAGGGGTCTATTGGTAAATCACTAAATTTAAAAAGAAAGAAAACTTTCGTGTCTTTTTCGGGTCACCTGTCTCGGTGGGTGACAGCTGATGTGTAAAAAAACAAAATATGATTCTTCCCACACTATCTCACATGACAAGGTTATTAAATCAAAAAGTCTTGAAATTGTTTTTTGTTTTGAAGCCTCAGAAATGTTGTTACAGGTAAATAACATAGCTACTATCACCTTCATAGGTTAGCACTGGCCCTTGTGGCCAGGTTCTGTAGGGTCGTAAGGGCCATGCAGCGTCTGGGGAGGGAGGTTATCAGGTTTGGTCAGAGGAAGAGGAAGGTAGGTTCAGAAGACCTGCAGCAGCATTCTCAACTCTTTTGAAGGAGATACAGTTAGAAGTCTGGATACATCTATAACTATGATAATGTGAACCTGGGTTCATCTATAACTATGATAATGTGAACCTGGGTTCATCTATAACTATGATAATGTGAACCTGGGTTCATCTATAACTATGATAATGTGAACCTGGGTTCATCTATAACTATGATAATGTGAACCTGGGTTCATCTATAACTATGATAATGTGAACCTGTATACATCTATAACTATGATAATGTGAACCTGTATACATCTATAACTATGATAATGTGGTAAATGGACACAGGTGCCACTAATGTGACATTTTATTGAGGCAACGTCACATTAGTTGCATGTCTGTCCATTTTCCTAACATTGTGTCGGTAATTCTACCATTATCACTCAGCTATGATAACATCTGGCTGCTCCAACACACCTGCGCTATGTAAGTCACTTCTGCCAGCATGTGCTGTACTTTTCTCAAGACTCTGATGGACTCAACACATCGACTCGAGGCTGAGGGGACTCGTTACCTCAAACTCCTCCTCATCTTCCACCGTTATTCTCTGTAATGGACTGAAGAAGCCACTGGCCGGCGAAACGTCTCCCAAATGTTGCATTTAAGTGTTTCAATCTTCAACTTGCTGCTCTTCTAAACATTATAATGTTAGCGTTACAACGAAGTCTGATTTGTACTTAGATGATATAAGTCTTAGCAAGCTAAATTACAGTTATACAAGTATATGATGTACTGACAGTCTGAAGTAGTTGTAGCTTAAGACTGATTACGAGTGCTGGCAAACTAAATATACAGTATACAGGTTACCATATAGACTGTGCAGACGTGCATGTGCGCGTGAATGTAGTTGCTTGCGTGCGCATGGGTGCTGGGGACGGAGGGGGGACAGATCACGTTGGTATATTGACCACAGGATTATCATGTCTGAGGTAGCCTGATCTCTACTCAGCGGTGTGGGGAGGTTTGTGGGGTTGTTGCAGTAGTGGTGGAGGTGATGGGTGTTGGTGGGAAGGATTGTGGTAGTGTAGGGAAGATATTGGTGGAGTGGTTGTGATAGTGAGGGCGTTTGTTGGGTGGTTGTATTGTGGGGTCGAGGGGTAGAGGCAATAGGGTGAGAGGGCAGGTGAGGGAGGGTCAGTGGAGGTGAGAGGTCAGGTGGTGAGAGAGGCGAAGCTTCGTTCTTCCTGAACATGTGGCCGTCTTCCTCTCCCCTACCCTCCCTCCCCCTCCCTCCCTCTCTCTCTCTCTCTCTCTCTCTCTGTATCGAGTTATCAGTATTATATAAGAAGTAAAGTAAACAACATATAAGTGTTGACACTGACTTATAAGTGAGTTGATTGAGTTGTGATCCCCTCAGTCTATCCGAGGATAGACTGAGGACACTGAATCTGCACTCTGAAAAAGCGTACAATTAGGAGGGATACGATTGAGGTGTATAAATGGAAGACAAGAGTAAATAAAGGGGATGTAAATACCGTGTTTAAAATACCTAACCATTGAGTTCAAGATGGAAAAAAAAATATATTTAAGAAGGATATAGGAAAGCACTGGTTTGGTAATAGTTGTGTATGAGTGGAACCTGGCGAGTAGCGTCACTGAAGGGAACCCTTGTTTGTAACAGTAAGTTAGACCAGTACATGAGTGGGTGTGGGTTAGACCAGTACATGAGTGGGTGTGGGTTAGACCAGTACATGAGTAGGTGTGGGTTAGACCTAACATAGGCCAGTAGGCCTGCACCACTCCTCTTCCCTTTTTATGTTCTTAGAGGGAGAAAGAGGAAAGGGGGGAGAGAGAAGGAGGAAATAGAGAGGAGGAGAGAGGAAGAAAGAGGGGAGAGAGAAAGAGTCTAAATAAAGATCATCAGGAAGCGAGAGGAATTGTAAGTGCCGTTAACATTGTAAGTGTCCAACTTGTGTTAAGAGCCTCGACGCGAGAAATGATGTGAGTGCTGGAGGCGACTTGTTACTTTCTGAACCCCCGAGGCAGGAGCACCACACCTGAGCCCTCGTCAGATGTGAACCTGCTCACCCAGAGGTTCACAAGCAGAAGTGTACTCGCCTAACTGTGTTTGTTGGGGGTCGATTTATATCTCCTGGCGGCTCCTCTTGTCTCTTATCTGATTCCTAACCTCAAAAACGTACCTAATCTTGAAACAATGTATAGTATTTGTCTCAGCCACCTCTTTGTCTAGTGCATTCCACTTAGTGCCTAAACACTACGTTCTGATGATTAAAACACACATGCAACGGTTCGATATCTTTATTGTAGAAACGTTTCGCCTACACAGTAGACTTCTTCAGTCGAACACAGAGACGGCACTACAAGCAGTGTAAAGACCATGCAATCACTTCATTACCTTCCAAGACGTAGTTTTGAGGTGGTCAGTCCCTGGATGAGGGACTGACCACCTCAAAACTACGTGTGGGGGAGTGGAGGAGAATGTTGGGTTGGTAGGTGTGTGGAGGTGTAGAGGGGAGGGTTGGATTGGTAGGTGTAGAGGGGAGGGTTGGATTGGTAGGTGTATGGGGGTGTAGAGGGGAGGGTTGGTTTGGTAGGTGTGCGGAGGTGTAGATGGGGAGGGTTGGATTGGTAGGTGTGCGGAGGTGTAGATGGGGAGGGTTGGATTGGTAGGTGTATTGGGGTGTAGAGGGGAGGGTTGAATTGGTAGGTGTATGGGGGTGTAGAGGTGAGGGTTGGGTTGGTAGGTGAATATGGGGTGTAGAGGGAGGGTTGGGTTGGTAGGTGTGTGGAGGGAGAGTTTGGTTGGTAGGTGTGTTCGGGTGTAGAGGGTAGGGTTGGGTTGGGTTGGTAGGTGTATAGGGAGTGTAGAGGGAGGGTTGGGTTGGTAGGTGTTTGGGGGTGTAGAGGGTAGGGTTGGGTTGGGTTGGTAGGTGTATAGGGAGTGTAGAGGGGAGGGTTGGGTTGGTAGGTGTTTGGGGGTGTAGAGGGAAGGGTTTGGTTGGTAGGTGTATAGGGGGGTGTAGAGGGGAGGGTTGGGTTGGTAGGTGTTTGGGGGTGTAGAGGGAAGGGTTTGGTTGGTAGGTGTGTTGGGGTGTAGAGGGAGGGTTGGGTTGGTAGGTGTGTTGGGGTGTAGAGGGGAGGGTTGGGTTTGGTTGGTAGGTGTGTGGGGTGTAGAGGGAGGGTTGGGTTGGTAGGTGTGTTGGGGTGTAGAGAGGAGGGTTGGGTTGGGTTGGTAGGTGTGTTGGGGTGTAGAGGGAGGGTTGGGTTTGGTTGGTAGGTGTGTTGGGGTGTAGAGGGAGGGTTGGGTTGGTAGGTGTGTTGGGGTTTAGAGGGAGGGTTGGGTTGGTAGGTGTGTGGGGGTGTAGAGGGGAGGGTTGGGTTGGTAGGTGTGTGGGGGTGTAGAGGGAGGGTTGGGTTGGGTTGGTAGGTGTGTTGGGGTGTAGAGGGAGGTTGGGTTGGGTTGGTAGGTGTGTGGGGGTGTAGAGGGAGGGTTGGGTTGGTAGGTGTGTTAGGGTTTAGAGGGGAGGGTTGGGTTGGTAGGTGTGTGGGGGTGTAGAGGGGAGGGTTGGGTTGGTAGGTGTGTGGGGGTGTAGAGGGGAGGGTTGGGTTGGGTTGGTAGAAAGTTGGGAGTAATAAAGGTTGCTGTGTCGAGAATGAACAATGTTAATGATTATAGAAGATATAATGTGTGTGTGTGTGTGTGTACTCACCTAATTGTGGTTGCAGGGGTCGATACTCAGCTCCTGGCCCCGCCTCTTCGCTGTCCGCTACTGGGTCTCTGCTCTCCCTGCTCCATGATCTTTATCATACCTTGTCTTAAAACTATGTATGGTTCCTGCCTCCACTGTATCGTTCGCTAGACTATTCCACTTCATAACTACTCTATGGCTGAAGAAGTGCTTCCTAACATCCCTTTGACTCATCTGAGTCTTCAGCTTCCAGTTGTGTCCCCTTGTTTCTGTATTCCCTCTCTGAAACATCCTGTCACTATCTACCTTGTCGATTCCCTGCAGTATTTTGTATGTCGTTATCATGTCTCCTCTAACCCTTCTGTGCTCCAGTGTTGTTAGTCCTATTTTCCTCAACCTTTCTTCATAGGGCAGTCCCTTGAGTTGTGGAACTAACCTTGTCGCAAACCTTTGCACTTTCTCTAGTTTCTTTACGTGCTTGACCAGGTGTGGGTTCCAGACTGGTGCTGCATATTCTAGTATGGGCCTGACGTACACGGTGTACAGTGTCTTGAACGATTCCTTGTTAAGGTAACGGAACGCTAGTCTTAGGTTTGCCAGTCGCCCATATGCTGCCGCAGTTATCTGGTTGATGTGTGTCTCCGGAGACGTGCTTGGCGTTATACTCACTCCAAGGTCTTTCTCCTTTGATGAGGTTTGTAGCCTTTGTCCACCTAGCCTGTACTGTGTGTGTGTGTGTGTGTGTGTGTGTGTGTGTGTGTACTCACCTAATTGTGGTTGCAGGGGTCGAGACTCAGCTCCTGGCCCCGCCTCTTCGCTGTCTGCTACTGGGTCTCTGCTCTCCCTGCTCCATGAGCTTTATCATACCTTGTCTTAAAACTATGTATGGTTCCTGCCTCCACTATATCTTTCTCTAGACTATTCCACTTCCTGACTACTCTGTGGGTGAAGAAATGCTTCCTAACATCCCTTTGACTCATCTGAGTCATCAGCTTCCAGTTGTGTCCCCTTGTTTCTGTGTTCCCTCTCTGGAACATCCTGTCACTGTCTACCTTGTCAATTCCCCGCAGTGTGTGTGTGTACTCACCTAGTTGTACTCACCTAGTTGTGGTTGCAGGGGTCGAGACATATCTCCTGGCCCCGCCTCTTCACTGGCCGCTACTGGGTCACTCTCCCTGCGCCATGAGCTTTATCATACCTCTTCTTAAAGCTGTGTATGGTGTACGGGTTGTACTTATAACGGCTGCATCACGGCTGTTCACGTGATTTCCAACCTCTGCCCATGTGATCTGGCATCAGCCAATGATAGGCCTGCCTTTTGAATGCCTCAGCGCCAGGCGGCCTAGTGTTGAGTTACCACCCAGACTCAGTGCAGGACAGACACACAGGCATAGGCTCTCAGCTCCCATATATCCAACGCCTCATTAAACGCTACCAAAACCCAAGCTCATCGTCTGTTAATATTACCAAATCTATGAAAAGAACCCCACAACACAATGGAACCTGCCTCCACTACATCGCTTCCCAAGCTATTCCACTTCCCGACTACTCTGTGACTGAAGAAATACTTCCTAACATCCCTGTGATTCATCTGAGTCTTCAACTTCCAACTGTGTCCCCTTGTTGCTGTGTCCCATCTTTGGAACATTCTGTCTCTATCAACCTTGTCAATTCCTCTCAGTATCTTATATGTCGTTATCATGTCCCCCCTATCTCTCCTGTCCTCCAGTGTCGTCAGGTCGATTTCCCTTAACCTCTCCTCGTAGGACATACCCCTTAGCTCCGGGACTAGTCTTGTGTGTGTGTGTGTGTGTACACGTTGTTGCATGGAGTGAAGCCACTCTGTGAGGGAAAGTTAAGGCACACCACGCTGACAATAACACTGACGTGATGGTAACGTGACGGTGCTGACGTGATGGTAACGTGAAGGTGCTGACGTGATGGTAACGTGACGGTGCTGACGTGATGGTAACGTGACGGTGCTGACGTGATGGTAACGTGACGGTGCTGACGTGATGGTAACGTGACGGTGCTGACGTGATGGTAACGTGACGGTGCTGACGTGAAAGTGCTGACGTGATGGTAACGTGACGGTGCTGATGTGACGGGAGCCCGGAATCCGCGCACTCTCCAAAAAACTTAGAATGGAGACAGTATTGACATACCAGTGTAAAAGAGGAAGTGTATAGTGCCGGATAATTGGGAAACGACAAGTGTGATACCAACCTACAAAGCGGGAGATACTGTAGGTCCTTAGCTTCGACTCATACAAGAGTTAGGCAACCTCTGTTGTGAGGAAATTGATGGAATAAATAATTGCCGAAGCAGTTTGAAGCAACATTGAAAGATATAAATTGATAAAGGAATCTCAACACAGATTTGCAAAGGAGAGTTCTTGCCTTATGAATTAACCAAGTTTTGCACTAAGGTATTGGAGGGTGTGGACGTGATATTGTGTGAAGGACCTGAGTAAGGTCTCTGATACCACTCACTTGCCACGAGTTCTAGCTCCTCCTGTACCGTGGTTTGCCTTTGATAGAGTTCCACGCAGGAGATTGTTGAGGAAAGTAAAGGTACATAGAATAGGAGGGAAAGTTTCCTAGTGGATTACGGCTTTGTTGACAGGCAACAGAGTCTATAAATAAGAAAGTCAGAGTGGTGACGCGTCACAAGTGGTGTTCGACTCTTAAGATTCACAATCTACATAAACTACATAGATGAGGGAATAAATAGCGACATAAGCAAGTATACCTGTGAAGAGTTAGACACATCTGCAACATCTGGGTATCTTTATTTGTAGACGTTTCGCCAACCAGTGGCGAAACGTCTACAAATAAAGATACCCAGATGTTGCACATGTGTCTAATTCATCATCTTGTACATAAATGGTATAGAATATCGACAAGTATACCTGTGGCACTGATGTAAGTCCTCAGATCACTACTGACTCTGCAGTGCTTTACGAGCACTGCACCTTGATGGCACTGCTCGGATAAGTGCCGGATGCAGTGTAATGTAAGATGTTAACTCTGGGAAAAGAGAATAACCATGGCAGTTGTAAATTAAATAATGTTGATCGCAATAAAACTAACATAATTCTTGGCCTCGTATCAAGAAGTATAAATAACAGGAGTCCTCAGGTTAAACTTAAGCTTTATATATCCTTGATAACACCTCTTTCAGATTTAGATGACGAAGTAGATGCTATGTATCAGAAACCTTTGCTAGTAGGATACCTGAAGGACAGTCTGGTGGATCAAGGCCTGATCAACTAGGATGCTGCTGCATACAGTGCAACATACGAACGAACAATAGCCCGGCTTGTCAGGAACCGATTTCAGGAACTTGTCCGGTTCCCTTTTGAAGATAGCCAAAGGTTCGTTGAAGAGTCGGGGACCTCCGACACTCATGGAGTTTTCTCTTAGTGTACTCGTCGCTCCCCTGCTTTTTATTTGAGGTACTCTGCACCGTGGGCCAAGTTTATTGCTTCCACGTGGAGTGATTCCTGTGTGCAGGCTTGGGACCAGTTCCTCCAGTACTCCATCATGGGTTCATCAGTTCATCCAGTACTCCATCATGGGTTCATCAGTTCCTCCAGTACTCCATCATGGGTTCATCAGTTCATCCAGTACTCCATCATGGGTTCAGCAGTTCCTCCAGTACTCCATCATGGGTTCATCAGTTCCTTCAGTACTTCATCATGGATTCATCAGTTCCTCCAGTACTTCATCATGGGTTCATCAGTTCCTTCGGTACTTCATCATGGATTCATCAGTTCCTCCAGTACTCCATCATGGGTTCAGCAGTTCCTTCAGTACTTCATCATGGGTTCATCAGTTCCTCCAGTACTCCATCATGGGTTCATCAGTTCCTTCAGTACTTCATCATGGGTTCATCAGTTCCTTCAGTACTCCATCATGGGTTCATCAGTTCCTTCAGTACTTCATCATGGGTTCATCAGTTCCTCCAGTACTTCATCATGGGTACATCAGTTCATCCAGTACTTCATCATGGGTTCATCAGTTCCTCCAGTACTCCATCATGGGTTCATCAGTTCCTTCAGTACTTCATCATGGGTTCATCAGTTCCTGCAGTACTCCATCATGGGTTCATCAGTTCCTTCAGTACTTCATCATGGGTACATCAGTTCATCCAGTACTTCATCATGGGTTCATCAGTTCCTCCAGTACTCCATCATGGGTTCATCAGTTCCTTCAGTACTTCATCATGGGTTCATCAGTTCCTTCAGTACTCCATCATGGGTTCATCAGTTCCTTCAGTACTTCATCATGGGTTCATCAGTTCCTCCAGTACTCCATCATGGGTTCATCAGTTCCTTCAGTACTTCATCATGGGTACATCAGTTCATCCAGTACTTCATCATGGGTTCATCAGTTCCTTCAGTACTCCATCATGGGTTCATCAGTTCCTTCAGTACTTCATCATGGGTACATCAGTTCATCCAGTACTTCATCATGGGTTCATCAGTTCCTTCAGTACTCCATCATGGGTTCATCAGTTCCTCAAGTACTCCATCATGGGTTCATCAATTCCTAAAGTACTTCATCATTGGTTCATCAGTTCCTTCAGTACTTCATCATGGGTTCATCAGTTCATCCAGTACTTCATCATGGGTTCATCAGTTCCTCCAGTACTCCATCATGGGTTCATCAGTTCCTCCAGTACTCCATCATGGGTTCATCAGTTCCTTCAGTACTTCATCATGGGTTCATCAGTTCCTCCAGTACTCCATCATGGGTTCATCAGTTCCTCCAGTACTCCATCATGGGTTCATCAGTTCCTTCAGTACTCCATCATGGGTTCATCAGTTCATCCAGTACTTCATCATGGGTTCATCAGTTCATCCAGTACTTCATCATGGGTACATCAGTTCATCCAGTACTCCATCATGGGTTCATCAGTTCCTCAAGTACTCCATCATGGGTTCATCAATTCCTAAAGTACTTCATCATTGGTTCATCAGTTCCTTCAGTACTCCATCATGGGTTCATCAGTTCATCCAGTACTCCATCATGGGTTCATCAATTCCTAAAGTACTTCATCATGGGTTCATCAATTCCTAAAGTACTTCATCATTGGTTCATCAGTTCCTTCAGTACTTCATCATGGGTTCATCAGTTCATCCAGTACTCCATCATGGGTTCATCAGTTCCTTCAGTACTTCATCATGGGTTCATCAGTTCCTCAAGTACTCCATCATGGGTTCATCAGTTCCTTCAGTACTTCATCATTGGTTCATCAGTTCCTTCAGTACTTCATCATGGGTTCATCAGTTCCTTCAGTACTTCATCATGGGTTCATCAGTTCCTTCAGTACTTCATCATGGGTTCATCAGTTCCTTCAGTACTTCATCATTGGTTGATCAGTTCCTTCAGTACTCCATCATGGGTTCATCAGTTCCTCCAGTACTTCATCATGGGTTCATCAGTTCCTTCAGTACTTCATCATTGGTTCATCAGTTCCTTCAGTACTTCATCATGGGTTCATCAGTTCCTTCAGTACTTCATCATGGGTTCATCAGTTCCTTCAGTACTCCATCATGGGTTCATCAGTTCCTTCAGTACTTCATCATGGGTTCATCAGTTCCTTCAGTACTCCATCATGGGTTCATCAGTTCCTCCAGTACTTCATCATGGGTTCATCAGTTCCTCAAGTACTCCATCATGGGTTCATCAGTTCCTTCAGTACTTCATCATGGGTTCATCAGTTCCTCCAGTACTCCATCATGGGTTCATCAGTTCCTTCAGTACTCCATCATGGATTCATCAGTTCCTCCAGTACTTCATTATGGGTTCAACAGCTCCTCTAGTACTCCATCATGGGGTTGAAAAGCTCCAGTACTCCATGGGTTCAACAGTTCCTCCAGTACTCCATGGGTTCAACAGTTCCTCCAGTACTCCATGGGTTCATCAGTTCCTCCAGTACTCCATCATGGGTTCAATGATTCCTCCAGTACTCCATGGGTTCATCAGTTCCTTCAGTACTCCATCATGGGTTCAACAGCTCCTCCAGTACTCCATCATGGGGTTCAAAAGCTCCAGTAGTCCATGGGTTCAACAGTTCCTCCAGTACTCCATGGGTTCATCAGTTCCTTCAGTACTCCATCATGGGGTTCAAAAGCTCCAGTAGTCCATGGGTTCAACAGTTCCTCCAGTACTCCATGGGTTCAACAGCTCCTCCAGTATTCCATCATGGGGTTCAAAAGCTCCAGTAGTCCATGGATTCAACAGTTCCTCCAGTACTCCATGGGTTCATCAGTTCCTTCAGTACTCCATTATGGGTTCATCAGTTCCTTCAGTACTCCATTATGGGTTCATCAGTTCCTTCAGTACTCCATGGGTTCATCAGTTCCTCCAGTACTTCATCATGGGTTCATCAGTTCCTTCAGTACTCCATCATGGGTTCATCAGGTCCTTCGGTACTCCATCATGGGTTCATCAGTTCCTTCAGTACTTCATCATTAGTTCATCAGTTCCTTTGGTACTCCATCATGGGTTCATCAGTTCCTCCAGTACTTCATCATGGGTTCATCAGTTCCTCCAGTACTTCATCATGGGTTCATCAGTTCATTCAGTACTCCATGGGTTCAACAGTTCTTCCAGAACTCCATCATGGGTTCAGCAGTTCCTCCAGTACTCCATCATGGGTTCAATGATTCCTCCAGTACTCCATCATGGGTTCAATGATTCTTCCAGTTCTCCATCATGGGTTCAACAGTTCTTCCAGAACTCCATCATGGGTTCAACAGTTTCTCCAGTACTCCATGGGTTCAGCAGTTCCTCCAGTACTCCATCATGGGTTCAATGATTCCTCCAGTACTCCATCATGGGTTCAATGATTCTTCCAGTTCTCCATCATGGGTTCAACAGTTTCTCCAATACTCCATGGGTTCAGCAGTTCCTCCAGTACTCCATCATGGGTTCAATGATTCCTCCAGTACTCCATCATGGGTTCAATGATTCTTCCAGTTCTCCATCATGGGTTCAACAGTTTCTCCAGTACCCATGGGTTCAACAGTTCCTCCAGTACTCCATTATGAGTTCAACAGTTCCTCCAGTACTCCATCATGGGTGCAACGGCTTCTTCATTACTGTGGGAATGACTCCAAGCAGTTGGGGGGTGTCTTCCCACCCCTAGGATCAAACCTCATTACCTCCCATTCCCCAGGTGCCGTGTCACCCCCTACGGCTCTAGCACTTACCCATGAATATAGAAGTAATTCAGCACTGTGATGTTCTCAGTCTCACACTGACACTATTTTTTAAAATGTCTGAGATCAGTGATGTCAGTATAGTGCCAGTGTTGTCGGTAGTGTCAGTGTTGTCAGTACAGTGTCAATGTTGTCGGTAGTGTCAGTGTTGTCGGTAGTGTCAGTGTTGTCGGTAGTGTCAGTGTTGTCAGTACAGTGTCAGTGTTGTCGGTAGTGTCAGTGTTGTCAGTAGTGTCAGTGTTGTCGGTAGTGTCAGTGTTGTCAGTACAATGTCAGTGTTGTCAGTAGTGTCAGTGTTGTCAGTACAGTGTCAGTGTTGTCGGTAGTGTCAGTGTTGTCGGTAGTGTCAGTGTTGTCGGTAGTGTCAGTGTTGTCAGTAGTGTCAGTGTTGTCGGTAGTGTCAGTACAGTGTCAGTGTTGTCAGTAGTGTCAGTGTTGTCAGTTCAGTGTCAGTAGTGTCAGTAGTGTCAGTGTTGTCGGTAGTGTCAGTGTTGTCGGTAGTGCCAGTGTTGTCAGTACAGTATCAGTGTTGTCGGTAGTGCCAGTGTTGTCAGTACAGTGTCAGTGTTGTCGGTAGTGCCAGTGTTGTCAGTACAGTGTCAATGTTGTCGGTAGTGTCAGTGTTGTCGGTAGTGTCAGTGTTGTCAGTAGTGTCAGTGTTGTCGGTAGTGTCAGTGTTGTCAGTGTCAATGTTGTCGGTAGTGTCAGTGTTGTCGGTAGTGTCAATGTTGTCGGTAGTGTCAGTGTTACTGTAGTATAGTGTCAGTGTTATTGTAGTATAGTGTCAGTGTTATTGTAGTATAGTGTCAGTGTTATTGTAGTATAGTGTCAGTGTTATTGTAGTATAATGTCAGTGTTATTGTAGTATAGTGTCAGTGTTATTGTAGTATAGTGTCAGTGTTATTGTAGTATAGTGTCAGTGTTATTGTAGTATAGTGTCAGTGTTATTGTAGTATAGTGTCAGTGTTATTGTAGTAAAGTGTCAGTGTTATTGTAGTATAGTGTCAGTGTTATTGTAGTAAAGTGTCAGTGTTATTGTAGTATAGTGTCAGTGTTATTGTAGTAAAGTGTCAGTGTTATTGTAGTATAGTGTCAGTGTTATTGTAGTATAGTGTCAGTGTTATTGTAGTATAGTGTCAGTGTTATTGTAGTATAGTGTCAGTGTTATTGTAGTATAGTGTCAGTGTTATTGTAGTATAGTGTCAGTGTTATTGTAGTATAGTGTCAGTGTTATTGTAGTATAGTGTCAGTGTTATTGTAGTATAGTGTCAGTGTTATTGTAGTATAGTGTCAGTGTTATTGTAGTATAGTGTCAGTGTTATTGTAGTATAGTGTCAGTGTTATTGTAGTATAGTGTCAGTGTTATTGTAGTAAAGTGTCAGTGTTATTGTAGTATAGTGTCAGTGTTATTGTAGTATAGTGTCAGTGTTATTGTAGTATAGTGTCAGTGTTATTGTAGTATAGTGTCAGTGTTATTGTAGTATAGTGTCAGTGTTATTGTAGTATAGTGTCAGTGTTATTGTAGTATAGTGTCAGTGTTATTGTAGTATAGTGTCAGTGTTATTGTAGTATAGTGTTAGTGTTATTGTAGTATAGTGTCAGTGTTATTGTAGTATAGTGTCAGTGTTATTGTAGTATAGTTATCTGAGGTTTTTAAAGTTATTTTAAAACTAGTTATTTTTGTCTTATATTAAGAGTAAAAATTTCTCTTAGGATGGCGACAGTGACACAGCGATTTATATTGTGTCTTTAACCCTGTTGAGAGAGGGGGGGGAGGGGGGGCAGGTTTTAAAATCTTTAAAGAAGTAAGGAAAAAATCCACGGAGGAATTTAGAATAGATTGAATGAAAGTTAAGATGAAGTGAGTGAAGATGACATGACAAGAAAACGAAGTGAATACGAAGGTGTGAAGCCAGGGAGGAAAATAAGAGAGGTTCATTACACTTGTGTGTGGTGGGAGAGAGGGAGAGGGAGGGAGGGGGAGGGAGAGGGAGAGGGAGAGAGAGGGAGAGGGTAGGTTACAAGGATGGAGGAAAGAAGTTATGAAAAATTAAATACATACGCAGTGTGCTGCTACACTAAGATAGTTAAACAGTGGGAACAAAAGCCATCTGTGTTTCCCTGTTATATTCCAGCACTCATGGAAATGTGTCAGCCTGAGCTGGGAGACTTCTGTAGTGTCAGCCTGAGCTGGGAGACTTCAGTAGTATCAGCCTGAGCTGGGAGACTTCAGTAGTGTCAGTCTGAGCTGGGAGACTTCAGTAGTGTCAGTCTGAGCTGGGAGACTTCAGTAGTGTCAGTCTGAGCTGGGAGACTTCAGTAGTGTCAGTCTGAGATGGGAGACTTCAGTAGTGTCAGCCTGAGCTTGGAGACTTCAGTAGTGTCAGCCTGAGCTGGGAGACTTCAGTAGTGTCAGCCTGAGCTGGGAGACTTCAGTAGTGTCAGCCTGAGCTGGGAGACTTCAGTAGTATCAGTCTGAGCTGGGAGACTTCAGTAGTATCAGTCTGAGCTGGGAGACTTCAGTAGTGTCAGCCTGAGCTGGGAGACTTCAGTAGTGTCAGCCTGAGCTGGGAGACTTCAGTAGTGTCAGCCTGAGCTGGGAGATTTCAGTAGTATCAGTCTGAGCTGGGAGACTTCAGTAGTGTCAGCCTGAGCTGGGAGACTTCAGTAGTGTCAGTCTGAGCTGGGAGACTTCAGTAGTGTCAGCCTGAGCTGGGAGACTTCAGTAGTATCAGCCTGAGCTGGGAGACTTCAGTAGTGTCAGCCTGAGCTGGGAGACTTCAGTAGTGTCAGTCTGAGCTGGGAGACTTCAGTAGTGTCAGCCTGAGCTGGGAGACTTCAGTAGTGTCAGCCTGAGCTGGGAGACTTCAGTAGTATCAGCCTGAGCTGGGAGACTTCAGTAGTGTCAGCCTGAGCTGGGAGACTTCAGTAGTGTCAGCCTGAGCTGGGAGACTTCAGTAGTGTCAGCCTGAGCTGGGAGACTTCAGTAGTGTCAGTCTGAGCTGGGAGACTTCAGTAGTGTCAGCCTGAGCTGGGAGACTTCAGTAGTGTCAGCCTGAGCTGGGAGACTTCAGTAGTGTCAGTCTGAGCTGGGAGACTTCAGTAGTGTCAGTCTGAGCTGGGAGACTTCAGTAGTGTCAGCCTGAGCTGGGAGACTTCAGTAGTGCGGTAAGATATGGTCAAGTGTTTCAGCAAGGCTTCATCAGCTACGGCAGCTTCAAAGGTTTCCTTCCAGCAGAGCTGAAGTTACCATCACTTGAGTTACCATCACTTGAGTTACCATCACTTGAGTTACCATCACTTGAGAGTTACCATCACTTGAGTTACCATCACTTGAGTTACCATCACTTGAGTTACCATCACTTGAGAGTTACCATCACTTGAGTTACCATCACTTGAGTTACCATCACTTGAGTTACCATCACTTGAGTTACCATCACTTGAGTTACCATCACTTGAGAGTTACCATCACTTGAGAGTTACCATCACTTGATAGTTACCATCACTTGAGTTACCATCACTTGAGTTACCATCACTTGAGTTACCATCACTTGAGTTACCATCACTTGAGTTACCATCACTTGAGTTACCATCACTTGAGTTACCATCACTTGAGTTACCATCACTTGAGTTACCATCACTTGAGAGTTACCATCACTTGAGTTACCATCCGAGTCATCTTGAGTTACCATCACTTGAGTTACCATCACTTGAGTTACCATCACTTGAGTTACCATCACTTGAGTTACCATCACTTGAGTTACCATCACTTGAGTTACCATCACTTGAGTTACCATCACTTGAGTTACCATCACTTGAGTTACCATCACTTGAGTTACCATCACTTGAGTTACCATCACTTGAGAGTTACCATCACTTGAGAGTTACCATCACTTGAGAGTTACCATCACTTGAGAGTTACCATCACTTGAGAGTTACCATCACTTGAGAGTTACCATCACTTGAGAGTTACCATCACTTGAGAGTTACCATCACTTGAGAGTTACCATCACTTGAGAGTTACCATCACTTGAGAGTTACCATCACTTGAGAGTTACCATCACTTGAGAGTTACCATCACTTGAGAGTTACCATCACTTGAGAGTTACCATCACTTGAGAGTTACCATCACTTGAGAGTTACCATCACTTGAGAGTTACCATCACTTGAGAGTTACCATCACTTGAGTTACCTACGGAGTTACCATCACTTGAGAGTTACCATCACTTGAGAGTTACCATCACTTGAGAGTTACCATCACTTGAGAGTTACCATCACTTGAGTTACCATCACTTGAGTTACCATCACTTGAGAGCTACCATCACTTGAGAGCTACCATCACTTGAGTTACCATCACTTGAGTTACCATCACTTGAGTTACCATCACTTGAGAGTTACCATCACTTGAGAGTTACCATCACTTGAGAGTTACCATCACTTGAGAGTCTATCACAATGGAGGGAAGGAGAGTTTTATCTGATAGATGTTTCAGGGGGGTTAACGCCCCTGGGAGCCCGGTCTAAGATCAAGCCTGTTCAACCAGGCTGTTACTGCTGGCCTCACTCCTGGCTGATCACGCGCTGATTGTAGGAATTTATCCGGTTCTCTCTTGAAGAGAGCCACGGTCTAGTCTAAACGAGTTTATACTATTCTGCGTTGCTCTTATCTCGCCAGCTGCCACGCTATTTCAACCCGACAATCACGGATAAAGTGGAATGTTCCATACCAGCTTCTCTATCACAGACGTTTTAATATCCAGACCTCAAGAAGATCAGTGCTGTCGAGCCACCAATAAAGTTTACACTGGAACTGGAAAAAAGATGACAAATTTCCTTTCGTCGACGTCCTCATGTAGAGGTCTCCCGACAGTGACAAACTTCTACACCGCCTTTACATCCTCACCAACCAGCACCAGACAAGCCTGGCCCAGGGCCGGGTTGCGAAAGTAGGAAAATCGAGACCCGTCAAAGGAATAACCAGGCTGTTGGGGTCAGTCCCTTAGTTTAACGTAGGAACCACAACCCGATCCATCAGGAACTAACTTGAACTTATACAGTTCTCCTTTGAAAACGCTCTGGGGTCTCTTGGTAATTCCCCTTATGTATAAAGGGAAGGCGTTGAGTTTTGGGTCTCTTTACACTTGGCGGCGGCGGCGGCGGCAGCAGCATCAGCAGCACCACCAGCACCACCGGCAGCAAACCACTGGAGCAGGAGCAGCAGGAACTACGGGAGATGAACTAGGGAACACCAATCTCCCTCAGTGTTTACACGGGTCCTGTGAACAAAGAAAAATACATTTCCGGAGAATGTTTGCCTGGAAGCTCCCAAAAGCTTGTGGAAGCTCCTGTCTACCTACCTGGTGTCTACTTGGAGGGTGTTCCGGGGGTGAACGCCCCCGCGACACAGTCCTTGACTAGGCCTCCCTGTTCTGAGTTCTGTGTTCTCGACGTGCTCTTCTTTGCCATTGTCTTCGGAGACTCTGGCTTTCGTAGGAGTAATTACAGTGAACATATTTGGTACCAATTACTCCAGGATTTTCAGTGTGTAAATTATGATGGATCGTTCTCACCTACCTTGCCATGAGTACACTTCAAAGGAGCTTAGAATTTCCCAATAATTTAAGGGCTAGACAGACTTTATGAGGGTGAAAGTTCTACATTTTCTAGATCTGTACTTTTTTTGGCTGTTGGTGTTGGTATTCCAGTTTAGAGAGAACAACTGACTAAAAGTACACGAATAATTGGCACCGACACGTCGTCATAAATATCCGTCTCCTCAGTGGGAGTTATTGTGGTGTTTCAGCCACGGTGTTGTGACTTCACATTCTTTAAGCTGCCAAGAGTACATCAACATTGGCTTGGTATTTCTTGTTTCATATGTTCTAGTTATCCATCCTACTATTTTTCTTTAGGGTGCTTGAGGTTGTTCCTTAAGGTTTTATCTTGAGGTTGTTCATTGAAGTTGTTCCTTAAGGTTTTATTTTGAGGTTGTTCCCTGAGGTTGTTCATTGAGATTGTTCCTTAAGATTATATCTTTAGGTTGTTCCTTGAGGTTATTTCTTGAGGTTGTTCCATGAGGTTGTTCCCTGAGGTTGTTCCTTGAGGTTATTTCTTGAGGTTGTTCCATGAGGTTGTTCCCTGAGGTTGTTCCTTGAGGTTATTCCTTGAAGGTATTCCTTGGGGTTCCTTGAGGTTGTTCCTTGAGGTTGTTCATTGGAGTTGTTTCTTGAGGTTATTCATTGAGGTTGTTCCTTGGGGTTGTTCCTCCTTGAGGTTATTGATTGAGGTTGTTCCTTGAGGTTATTCCTTGAGGTTCCTTAAGGTTATTGATTGAGGTTGTCCCTCCTTGAGGTTGTTCCTTGGGGTTGTTCCTTGAGGTTATTCCTTGAGGTTGTTCCTTGAGGTTGTGGTACTAACACTTGTGATTCTTGAACTTTAGTTCCTTACATTAAAGTTTTGTTCTGTTTCTTAAACTGAGTTTGTTTGATACTTCTTTCCAGTTTTTATTTCAGTTTTTTCCATGATAAATCTGAGTAACTGAAACTTGTCCTCATTGATCATCATATTGTTTTCTGTGGCTCACAGGAAGACTTATATCTGCTTGGAGGATATGCTCTGTCCTCAGTGAAAGTCACTCTCATGCATATTCTAGTATCATCTGCCAATGATACGGTATTGTGATTTATGTCTGTGTCGGATACGAGAGTGAGAGAGAATTTGGGGCGAGTACTGTGCCTTGGGAACAGAACTTCACCGTGGCAGCCTCTGATTCTACTCTATATACTACTCTCTGGGTTCTGTTAACAAGTTTAAAAGCCATTCCCTTTGCACGCATTTTGTAAACCATTGCACCATGACGACACTTGTCGAAGACTTTCGCAGAGTTTGTGGTCGAAGTGGTGCAGCAGTTGTGGAAGGCAGGAGCAACATGTTCTAACCCATGTTACCCAGCGTTGTTGCATAAGTGTTATGCTGGCGGATTAGCAATCTTACTTTTTAAGCTCTCACAGATTTTCATAATGTGGGACGCCAGCGCTACAGATCTATACTTTTTTTGCGATTGCTTTGTTGACACCATTGTTGAGTGGGACTATATCCGTATTTTTATTAATGACTGTTGGATAACTGCTGTGTCTAGACTCAGCCGCCATAGCATATTCATGTGTCTCAATTTCTCATAATTGCATCACCTCTGCCTGTGTCTTTTATTATAATTTCCCTAAATCTGTGTTTCTGCTTTGGTCGTGGTCTGTGTTGATGAAGGTGACGTCATTCTCTCTAGTTCCGCATTCACTTGTCTTAACCAACACTTGTTGTCTCCTCCTCCTCCCTCATTTTCACTGCCCGCACCGCCCTCTGTAACCTTCCAAGTTAAGAAAAACATTACCCCCCTCCCTCCCTCCCCACCCATTACTCATCTTCATTTCTTCCCTCCTTTTCCTCCTGTCTTTTCTCCCATTCATTTCTATATCCTTTCTATATCCTTATCACTTTTCATCACCCTTTGCACCTCCGTATCTTCCTTCTCTTCATCTCCCTTCTCCTCCCCTTCTTCCTCTTCCCCTCTCCACCCCCCTCCCCCTCATCTTCATCTGTTTTTCCACTTTTCGTCTGACCTCCTCCTCTACATCCTTTTGGTGCTTTCTGATTCATTCTGCAGCTTTCCTTCCTCCTCTGCTCTTTCTTGTGTCATCTTGTATCATCATCTCTACCTCATTGCTCTTCTTGCACTTCAATTATGCCTCTTTCCTTCGTTCTTACAGTTCTTTGCTCTGTCGTTGGCATTCCTTTCCTCCATACTTCAGTATTTCTTCAAGTTGATTATACAGGAAGACAATACGTGATATAAGACATTATCTGGCGAGTGTGTCTCAAGCAACTCCCTGACTTCGCCTTCGGTATCAAGAATGGGACAGCAACTTTGCATTCACTCCCCGAACCCGTCTTCGGCTTACCTGCCTGCCTGGAGTCTACCTGGAGGGTATTCCGGGGATCAACGCCCCCGCGGCCCGGTCCACGACCAGGCCTCCCGGTGGATCAGGGCCTGATCAACGAGGCTGTTACTGCTGGCCGCACGCAGTCCAACGTACGAACCACAACCCGGCTGATCCGGCACCGACTTTAAGTATTTGTCCAGCTCCCTCTTGAAGACAACCAGGGGTCTACTGGTAATGCCTCTTATGGCTGTTGGGAGACTGTTGAACAGTCTTGGGCCCCGGACACTTATTGCGTTTTCTCTTAGTGTACCAATGACGCCCCAACTTTTCACTGGGGGTATGTTGCATCGCCTGCCAAGTCTTTTGCTTTTGTAGGGAGTGATTTCTGTGTGCATATTGGGAACCAGTCCCTCCAGAATCTTCCAGGTGTAGATTATGATATATCTCTCTCGCCTGCGCTCCAGTGAGTACAATTCAAGTGCTTCCAGGCGTTCCCAGGACAGCAACTTTGCATTCACTCTTATAAATCCTTGCTAGCAGTTACTGTGGCGGAAAAATGTGGAAAATGGTTATTGTGCTCACCTGGTGGTGATGGCAGGAGTTGATTCATAGTTCTTGGCCCTTCCTCTTGAGTTTTGTCGGCCGGTTTCATTGATTTCTGGCTTCTATAAGTTGATTAGTGTATGTCAACACTGCGTCGCCAAACTTTGTTAGGTATAAGGCAGTGTTTGTCTGGTCTCCAGTAAGGCATAGACCAACATTGTTTATCTAGTCTTCAGTAAGACATAGACCAACATTGTTTATCTAGTCTTCAGTAAGATATAGACCAACATTGTTTATCTAGTCTTCAGTAAGACATAGACCAACATTGTTTATCTAGTCTTCAGTAAGACATAGACCAACATTGTTTATCTAGTCTTCAGTAAGACATAGACCAACATTGTTTATCTAGTCTTCAGTAAGACATAGACCAACATTGTTTATCTAGTCTTCAGTAAGACATGAACCAACATTGTTTATCTAGTCTTCAGTAAGACATGGACCAACATTGTTTATCTAGTCTTCAGTAAGACATAGACCAACATTGTTTATCTAGTCTTCAGTAAGACATAGACCAACATTGTTTATCTAGTCTTCAGTAAGACATGAACCAACATTGTTTATCTAGTCTTCAGTAAGACATAGACCAACATTGTTTATCTAGTCTTCAGTAAGACATAGACCAACATTGTTTATCTAGTCTTCAGTAAGACATAGACCAACATTGTTTATCTAGTCTTCAGTAAGACATAGACCAACAGTGTTTATCTAGTCTTCAGTAAGGCATAGACCAACATTGTTTATCTAGTCTTCAGTAAGACATAGACCAACATTGTTTATCTAGTCTTCAGTAAGACATAGACCAACATTGTTTATCTAGTCTTCAGTAAGACATAGACCAACATTGTTTATCTAGTCTTCAGTAAGACATAGACCAACATTGTTTATCTAGTCTTCAGTAAGACATAGACCAACATTGTTTATCTAGTCTTCAGTAAGACATAGACCAACATTGTTTATCTAGTCTTCAGTAAGACATAGACCAACATTGTTTATCTAGTCTTCAGTAAGACATGGACCCAAATAGCGTACTACTGATAATATCAGCGAAAAGATAGGTTGCTTTACCAACTTTTATTGGGATAACTTGTCACTCTCTGTAGAGCTTTTATCAAGTCACGCCTTGATAAAGCTCTACAGGGAGAAACTCTGCCCCCACACGCTTGTTCTGCAATGTGTCTTTAATTCAGTAAATCATCTTACTGAAGACAGAGAAACGTGAAAGTGGCGACACACTATTTTGGAGAATGTTTCAACTGGTCCACACATGATGCCAACAGACAGCGATGAGTTTACGTACATGTGCAGTTTACGTACATGTGCAGTTTACGTACATGTGCAGGAATGAGTCACAAGTGAGGTTCCACATGGGTCGGTGCTGCCCACCTGCTTCTTCCCACTTAAATATCAGTAACTTCACTGATGGGTTAATTATTATAATCATGGGGGAGCGCTAAATTCGTAGGATTATACAGCGCATGTGGGAGGGGGGATGGAAGGTATTCAGGTTGGACCAGGATGGTGTGGTGGTTGGACCAGGATGGTGTGGTTGGACCAGGATGGTGTGGTGGTTGGACCAGGATGGTGTGGTGGTTGGACCAGGATGGTGTGGTGGTTGGACCACGATGGTGTGGTTGGACCAGGATGGTGTGGTGGTTGGACCAGGATGGTGTGGTGGTTGGACCAGGATGGTGTGGTGGTTGGACCAGGATGGTGTGGTGGTTGGACCAGGATGGTGTGGTTGGACCAGGATGGTGTGGTGGTTGGACCAGGATGGTGTGGTTGGACCAGGATGGTGTGGTGGTTGGACCAGGATGGTGTGGTGGTTGGACCAGGATGGTGTGGTTGGACCAGGATGGTATGGTGGTTGGACCAGGATGGTGGTGGTAGTTGGACTAGGATGGTGTGGTTGGACCAGGATGGTGGTGGTGGTGGTTGTACCAGGATGGTGTGATGGTTGGACCAGGATGGTGTGGTGGTTGGACCAGGATGGTGTGGTGGTTGGACCAGGATGGTGTGATGGTTGGACCAGGATGGTGTGGTGGTTGGACCAGGATGGTGTGGTTGGACCAGGGTGGTGTGGTTGGACCAGGATGGTGTGATGGTTGGACCAGGATGGTGTGGTAGTTGGACCAGGATGGTGGTGGTGGTTGGACCAGGATGGTGTGATGGTTGGACCAGGATGGTGTGGTGGTTGGACCAGGATGGTGTGGTGGTTGGACCAGGATGGTGTGATGGTTGGACCAGGATGGTGTGTTGGTTGGACCAGGATGGTGTGGTGGTTGGACCAGGATGGTGTGGTTGGACCAGGATGGTGTGGTGGTTTGACCAGGATGGTGTGGTGGTTTGACCAGGATGGTGTGGTTGGACCAGGATGGTGTGGTGGTTGGACCAGAATGGTGTGGTGGTTGGACCAGGATGGTGTGGTGGTTGGACCAGGATGGTGATGGTGGTTGGACCAGGATGGTGTGGTTGGACCAGGATGGTGGTGGTAGTTGGACCAGGATGGTGTGATGGTTGGACCAGGATGGTGTGGTGGTTGGACCAGGATGGTGTGGTGGTTGGACCAGGATGGTGTGGTGGTTGGACCAGGATGGTGGTGGAGGTTGGACCAGGATGGTGTGATGGTTGGACCAGGATGGAGTTGTGGTTGGACCAGGATGGAGTTGTGGTTGGACCAGGATGGAGTTGTGGTTGGACCAGGATGGAGTTGTGGTTGGACCAGGATGGAGGGGTGGTTGGACCAGGATGGAGTGGTAGTTGGACCAGGGTGGAGTAGTGGTTGGATCAGGATGGTGTGATGGTTGGACCAGGATGGAGTAGTTTTTGTACCAGGATGGTGTGATGGACCAGGATGGAGGGATAGATACACCAGGATAGAGGGGTGGTTGCACCAGGAGAGAGGGGTGGTTACACTAGGATAAGAGGGGTGGTTACACCAGGATATAGGGGTGGTTACACCAGGATAGAGGGGTAGTTACACCAGGATAGAGGGGTAGTTACACCAGGATAGAGGGGTAGTTACACCAGGATAGAGGGGTAGTTACCCCAGGATAGAGGGGTAGTTACACCAGGATAGAGGGGTAGTTACACCAGGATAGAGGGTTAGTTACGCCAGCATAGAGGGGTAGTTACACCAGGATAGAGGGGGTTGTTACTCCGGTGTTAAGATGTAATTTCAACAAAATTGTACATATACATCCATACATTCATACAATGGACGGGAGATCCGCTGCACTGCTCCTGTTGTCTTCACTGTGTATTTCTAGCTGCTGTCTCCCTCCCATCTTCCCTTCCAACAACTAGCTTTTTCTGCCTCAACCTCTTCCTTCATCCTTCTACCTCCATGTTGTTTCAGCCTCACCCCTCTACCACCATCATGTTGTTTCAGCCTCACCCCTCTACCACCACCATGTTGTTTCAGCCTCACCCCTCTACCACCACCATGTTGTTTCAGCCTCACCCCTCAACCACCACCATGTTGTTTCAGCCTCACCCCTCTACCACCACCATGTTGTTTCAGCCTCACCCCTCTAACACCATCATGTTGTTTCAGCCTCACCCCTCTACCACCACCATGTTGTTTCAGCCTCACCCCTCAACCACCACCATGTTGTTTCAGCCTCACCCCTCAACCACCATCATGTTGTTTCAGCCTCACCCCTCAACCACCATCATGTTGTTTCAGCCTCACCCCTCTACCACCACCATGTTGTTTCAGCCTCACCCCTCTACCACCACCATGTTGTTTCAGCCTCACCCCTCTACCACCACCATGTTGTTTCAGCCTCACCCCTCTACCACCACCATGTTGTTTCAGCCTCACCCCTCAACCACCACCATGTTGTTTCAGCCTCACCCCTCTACCACCATCATGTTGTTTCAGCCTCACCCCTCTACCACCATCATGTTGTTTCAGCCTCACCCCTCTACCACCACCATGTTGTTTCAGCCTCACTCCTCTACCACCACCATGTTGTTTCAGCCTCACCTCTCTACCACCACCATGTTGTTTCAGCCTCACCCTCTACCACCACCATGTTGTTTCAGCCTCACCCTCTACCACCACCATGTTGTTTCAGCCTCACCCTCTACCACCACCATGTTGTTTCAGCCTCACCCCTCTACCACCACCATGTTGTTTCAGCCTCACCCTCTACCACCAATATGTTGTTTCAGCCTCACCCTCTACCACCACCATGTTGTTTCAGCCTCACCCTCAACCACCACCATGTTGTTTCAGCCTCACCCCTCTACCACCATCATGTTGTTTCAGCCTCACCCCTCTACCACCACCATGTTGTTTCAGCCTCACCCCTCAACCACCACCATGTTGTTTCAGCCTCACCCCTCTACCACCACCATGTTGTTTCAGCCTCACCCCTCTACCACCACCATGTTGTTTCAGCCTCACCCCTCTACCACCACCATGTTGTTTCAGCCTCACCCCTCTACCACCACCATGTTGTTTCAGCCTCACCCCTCTACCACCACCATGTTGTTTCAGCCTCACTCCTCTACCACCACCATGTTGTTTCAGCCTCACCCCTCTACCACCACCATGTTGTTTCAGCCTCACCCCTCTACCACCATCATGTTGTTTCAGCCTCACCCTCTACCACCACCATGTTGTTTCAGCCTCACCCTCTACCACCACCATGTTGTTTCAGCCTCACCCTCTACCACCACCATGTTGTTTCAGCCTCACTCCTCTACCACCACCATGTTGTTTCAGCCTCACCCCTCTACCACCACCATGTTGTTTCAGCCTCACCCCTCTACCACCATCATGTTGTTTCAGCCTCACCCCTCTACCACCACCATGTTGTTTCAGCCTCACCCCTCTACCACCACCATGTTGTTTCAGCCTCACCCCTCTACCACCACCATGTTTCAGCCTCACCCCTCTACCACCACCATGTTGTTTCAGCCTCACCCCTCTACCACCACCATGTTGTTTCAGCCTCACCCCTCTACCACCACCATGTTTCAGCCTCACCCCTCTACCACCACCATGTTGTTTCAGCCTCACCCCCTAACGCCTGGTCCCAGACCGGGCCGCGGAGGAGTTGATCCCCGAAACCCTCTCCAGGTATAATCCAGGTATACCTCCATCATATTCACCTTCCCTCTCGCCCAGTCTCCCCCCCCCCTCCCGTGATTGTGTGTGTGTGTGTGTGTGTGTGTGTTGGGTGAGCACTTGTCTTCACTGTTTATCTCACACACTCTCTTTTGTTATTAAGGAAAACACTGCTTCTGGCCCCTCTGTTTGGGACCTCTGTCTGGGCCCTCTGCCTGGGTCATTTCCCCCCCCCCCAGGCTCTGTATGATCCCTCTGGGTTTAGTGCTTCCACATGCTGTGCAATAATAATCTTGCATACAAGACATGTTACAGTAATGTCTTTCCTGAGTTGAACATATTGGCTGAGATCATTGGTACAGTGTTCAGCTCACAACTGAAAGGACACAGATTCAACCCTGGGCGGGGCGAGACGTACGGGCAGGTCTCCTAACACCTAATGCTCATTTTCACATAGAAGTAATTAGACACCTATAGTGGGTGTAAGAAGGCTGTCATGGGTCACATCTTATTTGAGCACCTATCTACTATAGTGGAAATAATCCACACTGCCTGGCTTTAATGGTTTATGCTGGTTTATCATCCCTCCTGGTTTACTGATCCTTGTAAAGTCGTCTTCCCTTGCATTTTAGAATTTCCAGGAGGCCTGGTCTGGGGCCGGGCCACAGGGGCGATGTCTTCCAAATTCGGCTACTGATAGACTTTCTTATGTTTTGGGAAGACGCTGTGACCTGTTGCAGATGTGTTCAAGTCTTGTACGCCTAGCGAAGCCTCTTGGTAATACCTGAAGCTTAGTCTAGGTGAATCTTTGAAGCAGTATAGCGAGTCTAGGTGAATCTTTGAAGCAGTATAGTGAGTCTAGGTGAATCTTTGAAGTAGTATAGTGAGTCTAGGTGAATCTTTGAAGTAGTGTAGTGAGTCTAGGTGAATCTTTGAAGTAGTATAGTGAGTCTAGGTGAATCTTTCAAGCAATATAGTGAGTCTAGGTGATTCTCTGAAGCAGTATTAGGTGAGTGAGTCTAGTTGAAGGTTCAGTAAAAGCGTTGCTTTGTGTTCGGCTGTGAAAGACTTCAACTGTCGAAGCTTCCTCTGATTAGTTGGTGGTTGCTATGTGGACCTTGGTGGTGTGGTGGTTGTTATGTGGTCCTTGGTGGTGTGGTGGTTGTTATGTGGTCCTTGGTGGTGTGGTGGTTGCTATGTGGACCTTGGTGGTGTGGTGGTTGTTATGTGGTCCTTGGTGGTGTGATGGTTATGTGGTCCTTGGTGGTGTGGTGGTTGTTATGTGGTCCTTTGTGGTGTGGTGGTTGCTATGTGGACCTTGGTGGTGTGGTGGTTGTTATGTGGTCCTTGGTGGTGTGGTGGTTGTTATGTGGTCCTTGGTGGTGTGGTGGTTGCTATGTGGTCCTTGGTGGTGTGGTGGTTGTTATGTGGTCCTTGGTGGTGTGAAGGTTGCTATGTGGTCCTTGGTGGTGTGGTGGTTGTTATGTGGTCCTTGGTGGTGTGGTGGTTGTTATGTGGTCCTTGGTGGTGTGGTGGTTGCTATGGGGTCCTTGGTGGTGTGGTGGTTGTTATGTAGTCCTTGGTGGTGTGGTGGTTGCTATGTGGTCCTTGGTGGTGTGGTGGTTGTTATGTGGTCCTTGGTGGTGTGGTGGTTGCTATGTGGTCCTTGGTGGTGTGGTGGTTGCTATGTGGTCCTTGGTGGTGTGGTGGTTGCTATGTGGTCCTTGGTGGTGTGGTGGTTGCTATGTGGTCCTTGGTGGTGTGGTGGTTGTTATGTGGTCCTTGGTGGTGTGGTGGTTGCTATGGGTCCTTGGTGGTGTGGTGGTTGCTATGGGGTCCTTGGTGGTGTGGTGGTTGCTATGTGGTCCTTGGTGGTGTGGTGGTTGTTATGTGGTCCTTGGTGGTGTGGTGGTTGCTATGTGGTCCTTGGTGGTGTGGTGGTTGTTATGTGGTCCTTGGTGGTGTGGTGGTTGTTATGTGATCCTTGGTGGTGTGGTGGTTGCTATGGGGTCCTTGGTGGTGTGGTGGTTGCTATGTGGTCCATGGTGGTGTGGTGGTTGTTATGTGGTCCTTGGTGGTGTGGTGGTTGCTATGGGGTCCTTGGTGGTGTGGTGGTTGTTATGTGGTCCTTGGTGGTGTGGTGGTTGCTATGTTGTCCTTGGTGGTGTGGTGGTTGTTATGTGGTCCTTGGTGGTGTGGTGGTTGCTATGGGGTAATTGGTGGTGTGGTGGTTGTTATGTGGTCCTTGGTGGTGTGGTGGTTGCTATGGGGTCCTTGGTGGTGTGGTGGTTGTTATGTGGTCCTTGGTGGTGTGGTGGTTGTTATGTGGTCCTTGGTGGTGTGGTGGTTGCTATGGGGTCCTTGGTGGTGTGGTGGTTGTTATGTGGTCCTTGGTGGTGTGGTGGTTGCTATGGGGTCCTTGGTGGTGTGGTGGTTGCTATGTGGTCCTTGGTGGTGTGGTGGTTGCTATGGGGTCCTTGGTGGTGTGGTGGTTGTTATGTGGTCCTTGGTGATGTGGTGGTTGCTATGGGGTCCTTGGTGGTGTGGTGGTTGCTATGGGGTCCTTGGTGGTGTGGTGGTTGCTATGGGGTCCTTGGTGGTGTGGTGGTTGCTATGTGGTCCTTGGTGGTGTGGTGGTTGCTATGGGGTCCTTGGTGATGTGGTGGTTGCTATGTGGTCCTTGGTGGTGTGGTGGTTGTTATGTGGTCCTTGGTGGTGTGGTGGTTGCTATGGGGTCCTTGGTGGTGTGGTGGTTGCTATGTGGTCCTTGGTGGTGTGGTGGTTGCTATGTGGTCCTTGGTGGTGTGGTGGTTGCTATGTGGTCCTTGGTGGTGTGGTGGTTCTTATGTGGTCCTTGGTGGTGTGGTGGTTGCTATGGGGTCCTTGGTGGTGTGGTGGTTGCTATGTGGTCCTTGGTGGTGTGGTGGTTGCTATGGGTCCTTGGTGGTGTGGTGGTTGCTATGGGGTCCTTGGTGGTGTGGTGGTTGCTATGGGGTCCTTGGTGGTGTGGTGGTTGCTATGTGGTCCTTGGTGGTGTGGTGGTTGCTATGGGGTCCTTGGTGGTGTGGTGGTTGCTATGTGGTCCTTGGTGGTGTGGTGGTTGCTATGGGGTCCTTGGTGGTGTGGTGGTTGCTATGTGGTCCTTGGTGGTGTGGTGGTTGCTATGGGGTCCTTGGTGGTGTGGTGGTTGCTATGGGGTCCTTGGTGGTGTGGTGGTTGTATGGGGTCCTTGGTGGTGTGGTGGTTGCTATGTGGTCCTTGGTGGTGTGGTGGTTGCTATGGGGTCCTTGGTGGTGTGGTGGTTGCTATGTGGTCCTTGGTGGTGTGGTGGTTGTTATGTGGTCCTTGGTGGTGTGGTGGTTGTTATGTGGTCCTTGGTGGTGTGGTGGTTGTTATGTGGTCCTTGGTGGTGTGGTGGTTGTTATGTGGTCCTTGGTGGTGTGGTGGTTGCTATGTGGTCCTTGGTGGTGTGGTGGTTGCTATGTGGTCCTTGGTGGTGTGGTGGTTGCTATGTGGTCCTTGGTGGTGTGGTGGTTGCTATGTGGTCCTTGGTGGTGTGGTGGTTGTTATGTGGTCCTTGGTGGTGTGGTGGTTGCTATGGGGTCCTTGGTGGTGTGGTGGTTGCTATGGGGTCCTTGGTGGTGTGGTGGTTGCTATGTGGTCCTTGGTGGTGTGGTGGTTGTTATGTGGTCCTTGGTGGTGTGGTGGTTGCAGCAGACAGACAGCACAAAGCAGCAGCACAGCAGCAGCAGTGCAACAGCAGCAGCACAGCAGCAGCAGTGCAACAGAGCATCAGCAGCAGGGGCAAACAGCAGCAGCGCAGCAGCAGAGTGGCAAACAGCAGCAAGCAGCGTAGCAGCAGCAGCAGCAAACAGCAGCAGCAGGAACAGCAGAGCACAGCAGAGAGGCAACAGTAGAGTGAGAAGCAGTCAACAAGCAGTGCAGCAGACAGCAGCAACAGCAGCAGCAGCAGCAGCAGCGGCAAACAGCAGCAGTAGCAGCAGCAGCAGCAACAGCAGCAGTGCAGCAGCAGCAGCAGCAAACAGCAGCAGTGCAGCAGCAGAGCGGCAACAGCAGCAGTGCAGCAGCAGCAGCAGCCAAAACAGCAGCAGCATAGCAGCAGAACAAGCAAACAGCAGCAGCACAGCAAAGCAGCAGCAGCAAACAGCAGCAGTGCAGCAGCAGCAGCAGCCAAACAGCAGCAGCACAGCAGCAGCAGCAGCAAACAGCAGCAGTGCACAGCAGCAGGGCCCAAACAGCAGTAGCTAGCAGAACAGCAGCAGCAACAGCAGCAGCAGCAGCAAAACAGCAGCGGGCAGCAGCAGCAGCCAAACAGCAGCAGTGCAGCAGCAGCAGCAGCCAAACAGCAGCAGCAAGCAGCAGAGGCCAAACAGCAGCAGCATAGCAGCAGCAGCAGCAAACAGCAGCAGCACAGCAGCAGAGAGCAAACAGCAGCAGCAGTAGCAAGCAGTGGCAAACAGAGCAGCATAGCAGCAGCAGTACAAACAGCAGCAGTGCAGCAGCAAGCAGCAAGCAAACAGCAGAGGCAGCAGCAGCAGGGCAAACAGCAGCAGCACAGCAGCAGCAGCAGCAAACAGCAGCAGCACAGCAGCAGCAGCAGCAAACAGCAGCAGTGCAGAGCAGCAGTAGCGGCAAACAGCAGCAGCATAGCAGCAGCAGCAGCAAACAGCAGCAGGCAGCAGCAGCAGCAGCAAACAGCAGCAGCATAGCAGCAGCAGCAGCAAACAGCAGCGGGCAGCAGCACAGCAGCGCAAACAGCAGCAGTGCAGCAGCACAGCAGCGCAAACAGCAGCAGTGCAGAGCAGCAGCACCCAAACAGCAGCAGCACAGCAGCAGCAGCAGCCAAACAGCAGCAGTGCAGCAGCAGCAGTGCAAACAGCAGCAGGCAGCAGCAGCAGCAGCAAACAGCAGCAGCACAGCAGCAGCAGGCAAACAGCAGCAGCAGCAGCAGCAGCAGACAAACAGCAGCAGCACAGCAGCAGCAGTGCAAACAGCAGCAGCACAGCAGCAGCAGTGCAAAACAGCAGCAGTGCAGCAGCAGCAGGGCAAACAGAGCAGCACAGCAGCACAGCAGCAACAGCAGCAGCACAGCAGCAGCAGTGCAAACAGCAGCAGTGCAGCAGCACAGCAGCAAACAGCAGCAGCAGCAGCACAGCAGGGCAAACAGCAGCAGCATTAGCAGCAGCAGCAAACAGCAGCAGCATAGCAGCAGAGTAGCAACAGCAGCAGCAAGCAGCAGCAGCAGCAAACAGCAGCAGTGCAGCAGCAGCAGCAGCAAACAGCAGCAGCACAGCAGCAGCAGCAAACAGCAGCAGCAAGCAGCAGAGGCAACAGCAGCAGTGCAGCAGCAGAGTGCAAACAGCAGTAGCATAGTAGATAGCAGGGCAAACAGCAGCAGCATAGCAGCAGCCAACACACACCTTCACACGTGCAGTTATATAGTGGTTTCAGTGTTCAGTATTTGCCTGCTGGTGTCTGCGTCTTGGCAGCCATGTTGCTGTTTATTGCATGCAACTAAAAACAAACTTGAGCCAGGAGCTATGACTCAACCCTTGTTTATACGTTTTAAAGAATCATCAGTCTCTCTCCTCAAGAATGCAAAGAATGACTAATTTGCATAACTCAGAGTCAATATTATCTTTTTTTTTAAATACTGATCTTGTCATGAGGGAAGTTTAGCAATCACTTCTCAGTGTTGAGCTACAGCTCCAGGCACTGATATTGTGATAGGGGTAGCAACTAGGGATGGGACGATACCATTTTTTATGATACCGATACTCAGTTTTAGGCCGATACCTTCAAAGCTATCCGATACTTGGTCACTCCCTCTAATGTGGCGAAGAATGTCACCTCCACCTTGAACACCTCAAATTGACCTTAAACTTAACGTAACCTTAAGACAGTTGACCTCCAGCTCTTGGTGTTCACTTGTGGCAGTCTGTGCTCTTCTTACGTCAGTTTTTTTCTTTGCGTGATAGTCATCGTCACACTGACTCAGTTTTTAAGTGTATACTGACTATGATGGTAACTGACTTAGTTTTTAAGTGTACACTGACTATGATGGTAACTGATCAGTTTTAAAAGTGTACACTGACTATGATGGTAACTGACTCAGTTTTAAAAGTGTACACTGACTATGATGGTAACTGACTCAGTTTTAAAAGTGTACACTGACTATGATGGTAACTAAATCAGTTTTTAAGTGTATACTGACTATGATGGTAACTGACTCAGTTTTAAAAGTGTACACTGACTATGATGGTAACTAAATCAGTTTTTAAGTGTACAGTGACTATGATGGTAACTGACTCAGTTTTTAAGTGTACACTGACTATGATGGTAACTGACTCAGTTTTTAAGTGTACAGTGACTATGATGGTAACTGACTCAGTTTTAAAAGTGTACACTGACTATGATGGTAACTGACTCAGTTTTAAAAGTGTACACTGACTATGATGGTAACTGACTCAGTTTTTAAGTGTATACTGACTATGATGGTAACTGACTCAGTTTTAAAAGTGTACACTGACTATGATGGTAACTGACTCAGTTTTAAAAGCGTACACTGACTATGATGGTAACTGCCTCAGTTTTAAAAGTGTATACTGACTATGATGGTAACTGACTCAGTTTTAAGTGTATACTGACTGTGATGGTAACTGACTCAGTTTTAAGTGTATACTGACTGTGATGGTAACTGACTCAGTTTTAAGTGTACACTGACTATGATGGTAACTGACTCAGTTTTAAGTGTATACTGACTGTGATGGTAACTGACTCAGTTTTAAGTGTATACTGACTGTGATGGTAACTGACTCAGTTTTAAGTGTACACTGACTATGATGGTAACTGACTCAGTTTTAAGTGTATACTGACTGTGATGGTAACTGACTCAGTTTTAAGTGTATACTGACTGTGATGGTAACTGACTCAGTTATAAGTGTATACTGACTGTGATGGTAACTGACTCAGCATGGTATTCAACTTGAGCAGCAGACGAGAGACAGACACAATGCACAGGGCGGCATACGGTGCTGAGTTTTTTTTTATTATTCTTTTAACTAAGAAATAAACCCGTTTTAAAACTATACACATTCCAAAGGCTGCGTCCAAGGTTTGTCAGTATAGTTGTAGATGCGTGAATCATTGTAGTGAGTAACCTCATTACTGCGAGACAGCAGGTACTGACGACAATCATGATATGAAGGTACCTGTCTACCTGCCTGGAGGGTGTTCAGGGGATCAACGCCCCCGCGGCCCGGTCCGCGACCAGGCTTTAATAATGTGCTCTCTAGACGAGTTGGGAAATTGGTTTAACACCTGTCTACCCCAGTTACCAGAGGGGGAAGTTACAAGATGGGGCTACAAGAGGAGGGTTTACAAGGGGAGGGGGTTACAAGAGGAGGCTAGAGGAAGGGGGTGCAGGTGTCCAGATGGTATGAGTGGGAAGGGGTGAATGTATTAGCCAACCCACCTGACCAAGTGAACGCGGGGAGGGATGGGTCGGTGGGGGAGGTGGTTCAGTGGGGAGCAGTGGTTCAGTGGGGAGGGATTGGTCAGTAAGAAGAGATGGGTCAGTGGGGGAGAGAGGGGTCAGTGGAAAGTGGATGAATTGGAGGAGGGGTGAGTGAGAGAGAACGGATAAACAGGGAAAGAAAGGAGGGGTCAGTGATCGAGGATAAAAAAAAAGGGAGGGAGAATACACAAGGAAGGAAGGGAGGGATGGAAGGAGGATAAACATGGGAGGGAGGGAGGGGTCAGTCGTAATACTAAGTTCTCACGATCCAACCACTTAACACCAGGGGTGAGGGGTGGGGATGAGGGGGTGGGGGTTCGTGGGAGGATGAGAAAAATAGGAGAGGAAGAAAGAGAGAGGACAGAAGCAGACTTAAAATAATAGGAAGAGGAGAATGAGAGAGGAAACAGTGACCCCAATGGAAATAAGTCACTGATTTTTTTGGGTTATCCCAGGTTCTCTACACATATGCGGCTGTGTATGATAAGTGTATTTGTGTATACCTGAATAAACTTACACGTGAGGGAGAGGGTATAAGGGGAGAGAGGGAGAGGGGGGGGTTGCAGTGTCAGCAAGGAGTCAGTGAGCGTCAGCAACAACAACCATCAACTGACCCATTACTCTCACTGCTGTGGTAGAGCTCTAGCTCATGGTTGTGTCTGTTGGAGTAGAGCTCTAGCTCTTGTGGCTGCTGGGGTAGAGCTCTAGATCTTGTAGCTACTGGAGTAGAGCTCTACATCTTGTGGCTGCTGGGTAGAGCTCTAACTCTTGGTTGTGTCTGCTGGGGTACAGCTCCAGCTGTACCTTTGCAGATGATACTGGAATCTGTATGAAAATAACAGACCGAAGACACTGGAACCCTCCAAGCTGATATAGTCTTCCAGTGGACCGCTGACAACATGATCAGTGAGGACAAGTTTCAGTTACTCTGTTATGGAAGGAATGAGGAACGGAAGACTGGAAGATAGTATAAAACAATCTCGAATCACTCAGTAGAGCGTAAGATTAATGTGAGAAACCTGGGAGTGATTATGTCAGGTCCCACCTTCAAGGATGACAGAGTCACTATCACAACAGGAAGGAAAATGATTGGCTGCATAACTAGAACTGGAGTAATGTTGTTCTCTTAACAGCTCCCTTCAAGGTAGACCAAACTACTGACCTGGAGAATGTGCAGAGAACCTTCACTGCTCACATAGATGCAGTCAAGCACCTAAATTACTGGGAACTTTTGAAGTACCTTGATCGGTACTCCTTGAAACGTAGGCGAGGCAGATACATTATAATCTACACCTGGAAAAATCTAGAAGGATTGATCCCAAATTACTCCTTATAAAAGCAAGAAGCTTGGCAGATGATGCAAAATACCCCGTAAGTGTCATCAGTTACTACTAAGCATTGCGGTACAGGTGGCTACCTTGACTTGATTTAAGTTAAGCTGGGTTAGGTTAGCCACACAGTGGCTTCATCAGTCCAATACAAAGAAGTGAAGATCAGAAGGAGATTTGAGGTAATCAGTCGTTGAGCCTGGAGTCGATGTAATTAGTCCATCAAGATTGATTACATGGACTCCAGGTTGAGGGGTTGATTACCTCTCCGGGTTATCAATAATTCAGTGTAGTGATCTTCAAACATACTTCAAAACCTTGGCGTCTCTTAGTGATGGTCTGATATATAATTTTGGTGTTATATATATATGTCGTGCTGAATAGGTAAAACTTGCGATTTTGGCTTAAATAGCAACGCTCTTCTTGCCGAATAAGGCAAGCGAAAATTTGTGCAGCATGTAATAATTTCACAAAAATCATTCTGACCCTAACCAAAAAAATATATTTCATTGTGTTTTTTTATTATTAAATTATTGTAAACTTATCTAAAATATATTTAGTTAGATTATGCTAAATTAAATTTCGCTTGTTATAATAAGGTTAGGTAAGTTTTCTAAGGTTCTTTTGGTACAAAATTATTAATTTTTACTTTAACATAAATGAAAAATATATATCTTTAAACGTATAAGAGAAAATTTTAGAAAGGACTTAATTTTAAGTGAGTTTTTGCTAATTGACCAGTTTTACCTATTCGGCACGAATATATATATATATATATATATATATATATATATATATATATATATATATATATATATATATATATAAGGTGCACTTCGACGCCTGATTGACTACATTGTTGATGACTAGTATTGTGATTATTGACTGTGTGTGTGTGAGAGAATTATGTCGTGAGAATGTGGAAGGAGAATAGGTGGCATCAGTGAGAGTTGCGTGATGGAGGATTGACGTAGAGTGTGTTATTGAGGGATGGGTGGGAGTGGGTATGATGGGTGGGAGTGGGTATGATGGGTGGGAGTGGGTATGATGGGTGGGAGTGGGTATGATGGGTGGGAGTGGGTATGATGGGTGGGAGTGGGTGTGATGGGTGGGAGTGGGTGTGATGGGTGGGAGTGGGTATAATGGGTGGGAGTGGGTATGATGGGTGGGAGTGGGTGATTGAAGGATGGGGTGGGAGTGGGTGGGGTGAGAATGGGTGATAGAAGGATGGGTGTGAGTGGGTGATAGAAGGATGGGTGGGAGTGGGTGATAGAAGGATGGGTGGGAGTGGGTAAACTATCCCGGTGCCCGGTCCATGACCAGGCCTCCCGGTGGATCAGGGCCTGATAAACTAGGCTGTTACTGCTGGCCACATGTAGTCCAACGTACGAACCACAACCCGGCTGATCCAGCACTGACTTTAGGTATCTGTCCAGTTCCCTCTTGAAGACAACCAGGGGTCTATTGGTAATGCCCCTTATGACTGTTGGGAGACTGTTGAACAGTCTTGGGCCCCGGACACTTATTGTGTTTTTTCTTAGTGTACCAGTGGCGCCCGTACTTTTCACTGGGGGTATGTTACATCGCCTGCCTAGTGTTTTGCTTTCGTAGGGAGTGATTTCTGTGTGCAGATTAGGGACCAGTCCCTCCAGCTTCCGATTTAACTCTGTTTACCACTACTCTTTGTGTTCGATTGGTTAGAAAGTTGAAGACCCATCTGCCTACTTTGCCAGTTATCCCTTTAGCACGCATTTTGTGTGCTATTACACCAGGATCGCACTTATCAAAGGCTTTTGCAAAATCTGTGTATACTACTACATTGTTTGTTTTCCAATGCATCCAAGACCATATTGAGGCAGTAGTTGCGAGAGGCAGGAGCGACCTGCTCTGAACTCCATGTTGCCCTGGATTGTGCAATTGTTGTGAATCCAAGTGGTTTGCAATCCTACTTCTTAGAACTTTTTCAAAGATTTTTATGATGTGGGTCGTTAGAGCTATTGGTCTATAGTTCTGATCTGTTGCTTTGCTGCCACCTTTATGGAGTGGGGCTATATCCATTGTTTTTAGTGACTGTGGAATCTCACCTGTGTCTATGCTTCTTCTCCATAGTATACTTAGAGTCCGCGAGAGAGGTTTCTTGCTGTTCTTAATGAACACAGAGTTCCACGAGTCTGGGCCTGGGGATGAGTGCATGAGTTAGGGTTATTTCAGAAATTTAGCATACATTGACAAGGTTTTGAGGTTCATTCATGAAAAAAATATTTGGATCGTCTATCTTTAGACTGAAATTAGTAGTTCTCTAAACACAAGAGTCGTATTGAGATTTCAGTATCTCACTAATTTCTTCGTTGTCATCTGTGTAAGATCCGTCTTGTCTGAGCAGGGGCCTTGTACTAGATGTGGTTTTTGCCTTGCTTTTGGCATATGAAAAAAAAATATTTCGAATTTCTTTCACTTTCACTAATCGCTTTTAGCTCCTCTTTTCTCTCCTGGATCCTGTATGAGTCCTTTAACTTAATCTCAATATTTTCCACCTCCCTGGTTAGCGCTTCCTTCAGTGATTCTTCGCCTTCTCCTGTAGAGACAGCGTCTTTCTCCAGTTTACTTCTTCTCTTTTTGGGAGATCTTCTTTTCAGCGGCCCGGTCCCAGACCAGGCCTCCTGGTTGATGGCCTGGTCAACCAGGCTGTTGATTTCGGTGTGCAGATTTAGGATGAATCCTTGCAGAATATTGCAGGTATCGGGCTGTACCCATTCAGTGTGTTTCTAGCCTGTGTTGCGATGAGTGTTGCTTGAGATGCTTCAAGCACTCCCAGTAATTCAAGATACTTGACTGAGTTTATAGGAGCAGTGAAGATTCTCGCTATAGACTCCAGAAGGGAGTTTTGGGATACAACAGTATTCCAGTCTTGGTGAACGAGTAACTTGACAAGTATCATCCTTGTCTTGCCATCTCTTGTTTTGAATGTTCTAGTTATCCAGTCTGTCAATTTCTTTGCTGCTGTGATAGTAACACTGTTGTGATCATCTTTCTCTTAGAGCGTTTATTTTCTCGCGAACACTGAAACACTTTGTGGATGGGTTGTGTACACTGTGTCCAGGTAGTGTTGCAACCACCACCCACCGCCCACCACCCACCACCCACCACCCACCACCCACCACCCACCGCCCACCGCCCACCACCCACCGCCCACCACCCACCACCCACCACAACTCGTCTTGGCTAGCTTGCTGCCCTGGGAAGTCCCTCGGGTGTCAGTGACCACCGCAAAAACTGAGCTAAAAGTTCCCTTCCCCATCATGGAGAACCCTGGGCAGGAAGATTCTACCTGGTGTGCTACCCTACCATCTACAACCACAGGGCAGGAAGATTCTACCTGGTGTGCTACCCTACCATCTACAACCACAGGGCAGGAAGATTCTACCTGGTGTGCTACCCTACCATCTACAACCACAGGGCAGGAAGATTCTACCTGGTGTGCTACCCTACCATCTACAACCACAGGGCAGGAAGATTCTACCTGGTGTGCTACCCTACCATCTACAACCACAGGGCAGGAAGATTCTACCTGGTGTGCTACCCTACCATCTACAACCACAGGGCACTGATGAAGCCTTGTCAGAGTGTCCATTGAACCAACATATGAGATCATACTAGAATTGAAAATACTCTGGATTTAATCTTCACAAACAAAGAGGAATGAATCAGAGACATAATCACAAAAACAATATACTCTGACCACAACATAAAAATACAGCCTAGTATAAACTCATGATTGTGGAACTACAACAATAATGTACAAGAAGGGACGTTCACTAAATTTAACTTCGACACCCATATAATTGACTGGGAGAAAATTAACTAAAAACTATCAGACATCCTGAGAGACATGAACTCCCTAAATCCTCACCAGTGTCTGGAAGAGCTGAACACACAAGGATACAAGATCTGTATTAAATATGTACACTTGAAGAAACCTAGAAGATTAGATATAGAAAGAGAGCGAAGGAGATGGTACGGAAGAAGAAAAGTGCGTAACGAATTGCTTAAAAACGTGAATATGTTACAACGAAGTAAAGACAGTGTAAGCTGGGAGATCACCCATTTACAATACAAACTAAGCTGTTCTGCGCTTTATGGCACTTGTAGGTTTAGCGCTTCCAAACTAAAAACTAACCTGTAGAATTGAACCATTAATAACAGGATGTTCATATACTGGCGATGAACAGGAAATGAGCGAAATTCTAAGAGACCAATATGAGTCTATGTTCAGCAACCCACTAAATGACAACAAGGTGAAGAATGCATAAACTTTTTTCATTGCATACGAAGGCCGCGCAGACCAACTACCTGACATGTACTAATGCCATAGAATTCGAAAAAGAAATTGAAAACCTGCCCACTCAACACCTGGACCAGATTCATGGAATTTCTAGTTTATAAAAAAGTGCAAAGTACCACTAGCAGGAGCCCTCAGTATTGTTTGGAGAAATAGTTGGTGAAGTACCAGACACCTTAAATAGTACAGACAGTTCCTTCACATAAGGGAGGTAGTAGAACACTAGCTAAACATTACACACCAGTAACACTAATATCCTACATCATGAAAGTCTTCGAAAAAGTGATGAGATGCTAAATTACAAACTTTATGGAACAGCACACACTGCATAACCCAGACCAGCATGGTTTTAAAACTGGAACATCATGCTTTGTCACAACTGCTAAACCACCATGACACAATTACGGAAGCGTTGGAAGAAAACCAAAACGCAGATGTGTTATACACCGTTATAAGTTGGCACGACGGGGAAGGTAGGCTGATGGATGTTTACGTTTCTAACACAGACCGCGAAGAGTAGTGGCGAACACCAAAATGAAGCATCAGCGATATAAAAAAAATATCAGCACCACGAGGCACTGTCCTGGCACCTCTGCTGTTTCTTATTCTCATAGCAAAATATCAGAGGTAACTACCACAGCATAAGCTTATTCAGCATGTACCTACCAGCTGGAATAACGCTTATCAAAGCTTAAATCTCATCTCTGAATAAAGAAAATCAATGCAACGTATTGCTTAGATAACACACACCTTCCTTCTGATGAAAATAAGTGGAAACTTATTGCTAAGTTCATTTTGTTCTTGAAGAACTATAGTTTACTGCAAGCTAGAGGAGAGTTAGTGACTCACTGCTTGCCTGCACTCACCAATGTATTTTATTACTCTGCTCGTGAATACAGTCATGGGTAAGCAACTGAAGTGAGTGAGTGTGTGAGTGTGTGTGTGTGTGTGTGTGTAACCCGTGAAGAAGTGTTAAGTATACTGTTTAAGTACATGTTTAATATAAATATTTTAGAAGTATGGGCCACTTTTTTCACAGGATGCCGTAAAAGTAGCCGATACCGATGTTGATAGTTTTAGCACACCCCTACTGGTCACCCTTGTGTTCCTGCCAGGTGAACATGACAGGTAACTCTTAGGAATACTATGTAGGTACATGCAGTAGGCACCTTACTCTCGTCTGTATCATAAGTGTTCGTAATACAGTAAGTGTGTCTCAGATTTAGAAGGTGTGGTCAGGGACCGGGCAGCGGGGGTCACCAGACCTTTCCAACACTTAACACATATAACACATTTGTGTAAATTGTGATCTTTTTCATATCCATTTAGTATTTTTTACAATTAACAGATTTGTGTAAACTATGAATTGTTTCATATCAATTTAGTATTTATTTTACATTAAGAATAAAGCCACGGAACTGGTGGTGCTTGAACCCATGGCGAGTGAGTCCTGAAACTCTAGAATAATTTATACTTGACCAGTCAATGGTACAAAACTGAGCGAAACGTCGTCGTCATAAGTGAGTCTCCCGAGTGCGGCTTGTGTGTGTATTGTTCCAGTCACGGTATTGTGTGTTTTTTTTTCTTTCTTTCTCCAAGAATACAATTCACAACACGCAGTTTAAGCTCATGAATGGCGTCTTGAAAGTTGATTCAAAAACTTCATGGAATTATTGACCAAAAAAAAAAAAAAAAGTTTTAAGAACTTTGTGAGGTTTAAGAAAAACTAAAAACTTTGTATTATAGAAACAGTTGTGAACGAGTTACAGTAACTTAATAACTACCGTGAACGAGTTATAGTAACTTAATAACTACCGTGAGCGAGTTATAGTAACTTAACTACCGTGAACGAGTTATAGTAACTTAATAACTACAGTGAACGAGTTGTAGTAACTTAACTACTGTGAACGAGTTATAAATTAATTACTGTGAACGAGTTATAAATTAATTACTGTAAAAGAGTTATAATAACTACCATGAACGAGTTATAATAACTACCATGAACGAGTTATAATAACTACCGTGAGCAAGTTATAGTAACTTAACTACCGTGAACCAATTATAACTTTACCGTGAACGACTTATAACTTAACGTTACTGTGAAGAAAGTTTGTGACTTTGGTGCAGTTATAAGGTGTAAATGTGGTCTTAAATTTGGTGGTGGAAGATTGTGCCACTTGTAACAGAAAAGTTTTGGGTTTTAAAGTCTGGCATAATTGATGTGTCAGTCAGTGTTGTGGGTCTTCCCTTGTAGGAACAACACTACTGCCACGTTAGTGGCAGTAGTGTTGTGTCTCATTGTTAGTGGCAGTAGTGTTGTGTCTCATTGTTAGTGGCAGTAGTGTTGTGTCTCATTGTTAGTGGCAGTAGAGAGTCTCATTGTTAGTGGCAGTAGCGAGTCTCATTGTTAGTGGCAGTAGTGTGTGTCTCATTGTTAGTGGCAGTAGAGAGTCTCATTGTTAGTGGCAGTAGTGTGTGTCTCATTGTTAGTGGCAGTACAGAGTCTTTCATTGTTAGTGGCAGTAGTGTGTGTGTCTCATTGTTAGTGGCAGTAGAGAGTCTCTCATTGTTAGTGGCAGTAGAGTCTCTCATTGTTAGTGGATGTACAGTCTCTCTCATTCTTAGTGGCAGTAGAGAGTCTCTCATTGTTAGTGGCAGTAGAGAGTCTCTCATTGTTAGTGGCAGTAGAGATTCTCTCATTGTTAGAGGCAGTAGAGAGTCTCTCATTCTTAGTGGCAGTAGAGAGTCTCTCATTCTTAGTGGCAGTAGAGAGTCTCTCATTCTTAGTGGCAGTAGAGAGTCTCTCGTTAGTGGCAGTAGAGAGTCTCTCGTTAGTGGCAGTAGAGAGTCTCTCATTGTTAGAGGGAGTAGAGAGTCTCTCATTGTTAGAGGCAGTAGAGTCTCATTGTTAGAGGCAGTAGCGAATCTCATTGTTAGTGGCAGTAGTCTCTCATTGTTAGAGGCAGCAGAGTCTTTCATTGTTAGAGGCAGTAGAGAGTCATTGTTAGTGACAGTAGAGAGTCTCTCATTGTTAGAGGGAGTAGAGAGTCTCTCATTGTTAGAGGCAGTAGAGTCTCATTGTTAGAGGCAGTAGAGTCTCATTGTTAGAGGCAGTAGAGTCTCATTGTTAGAGGCAGTAGAGTCTCATTGTTAGAGGCAGTAGAGTCTCATTGTTAGAGGCAGTAGCGAATCTCATTGTTAGTGGCAGTAGTCTCTCATTGTTAGAGGCAGCAGAGTTTTTCATTGTTAGAGGCAGTAGAGAGTCTCATTGTTAGTGACAGTAGAGTCTCAACAGTAGTCTCTCTCTTAGGCAGTAGTGTCTCTTATCTTATTCAGTATTCTCTTAAGAGGCAGTAGTCTCTCTCATTGTTAGAGGCAGTAAAGAGAGTTTTTGATATACTCATTTGTGTTTGTAGTGGTCGAGTCATGGCCCCTGGCCCAGCCTCTTAACTCTTTGTCAGTTTCACTAATTCTTGACCTACAGGCCCTGATCATACCTACTCTTGAAGCTGTGTATAGTGTTACTTTCCACCACCACCTTCACTCGCTGCGTTCCACTCACCAACCTAAAACTAAAAAAGTAATTCCTAAAGTCCGTATGGATCATTTTCGCCATCTATACAGACTATTTGAGCTGCTTCTCGCAACTCAAATAGCCTGTTCCTGTCTACTTTATCTAATCCTCCAAGCATTTTGCATGTCCTGGTCATGTCTCTCCATTACTGTGTGTTATCTCGTTCGTTCCTACTATGATATACCTTTCATTCTTACCATGATACATTAGTAATAATGTTATGTTCTTGCAGGTATGTGGTGACCAGAGGCTGACTTGTTCCTCAGTGAGCTGAGCTCCTCTACTCTGTAAGTCTTTCACCTCCTCTATGTATATATATACATACATCATATAAAGTGGTACCCCGGATTTCGTACAGCTCCCAACTCGAACAATTATGTTCGAGTTGTAAGTGTATTTTTTGGGGGTCTGAAACGAGTAATCTAATTTATATTCGTCCTTATGGGAACAAATTCGTTCGGTAACGGCACTCGAACAACATTCTGGAACGAATTATGGACCAAAACCTGGGTACCACTGTATATACAAGTATATATATATATATATATATAATATATATATATATATATATATATATATATATATATATATATATATTTTATATATATATATATATATATATATTATAGACGAAATTTATGACGAGGTTTCGGTTCTACTTGGACCGAAACGTCGTCATAAATTTCCTCTCTTAAGTACGGGTTATTTGTGCATATTATAGATATGTACGTATATAAATACGTCCATCCGCACATGTATCTATACATATGTCTGCCTGTACGTACACATATACAGTATACACATAGCTTCGTAGTTTTAAATTTTTAGGTTGGGTCAGTAGGCCTACTATATTGCTGCTCCAAGTGGTTTGGTGTAGAGAACCAAAAGACAATACCGTGACTGGAACAGTACACAACCCACGCACAGTAGACAGCACCTTACCTCCACTTTGTAAATGGTCCAAGTATGACCGAAATGTCGTCGTAAGCTCCTCTCTAATGTGCTGTGTTTTGTGTAAGGGTTGATGTAATAGTAGTTGAGTTTAGCCAGTGTTTCTGAAACTGTGAAAGAAACTGATGTGTAATGGTGCGTTAGTTGTGACAGTCAGAGGTGACTGCCACCACAACCTACTATTATTCTCTCTCTCTCTCTCTCTCTCTCTCTCTCTCTCTCTCTCTCTCTCTCTCTCTCTCTCTCTCTCTCTCTCTCTCTCTCTCTCTCTCTCTCTCTCTCTCTCTCTCTCTCTCTCTCTCTCTCTCTCTCTCTCTCTCTCTCTCTCTCTCTCTCTCTCTCTCTCTCTCTCTCTCTCTCTCTCTCTTCTCTTCTCTCTCTCTTCTCTCTCTCTCTCTCTCTCTCTTCTCTCTCTCTCTCTCTCTCTCTCTCTTCTCTCTCTCTCTCTCTCTCTCTCTCTCTCTCTCTCTCTCTCTCTCTCTCTCTCTCTCTCTCTCTCTCTCTCTCTCTCTCTCTCTCTCTCTCTCTCTCTCTCTCTCTCCCCTCTCTCTCTCTCTCTCTCTCTCGTGTGTGTGTGTGCCTGTCTCTCTCTTTTTCTCACAGGGTTTGACAAGGTTAGGTTAAGGATCCCTAACTTTATTGATAATCTCTCTCTCTCTCTCTCTCTCTCTCTCTCTCTCTCTCTCTCTCTCTCTCTCGTGTGTGCTTGCTTGCTTGATAACCAGTCTGGTATCGGTAAAGTGTATCAGATGCTTTTCCTTGTTGCTGTGAATAGTACAAGTATTGTTCATGTCATCTCTCTGGCAGGCTCTCGTGTGCTCCTTAATTCTATCTTCAGGTTCCTGGGGGCTTCAATTTGTTCAGCCATATTTATCTCACTGACTCTTAGGTGTAGAGCAGCTTGAAATGTACATAAATATATATGTACTTGTTGTAAATGCATTTTATATTTTGCTTGTGTTGAGGCAAGGCATTGTGCCCTTCTGTTTCTTCATTATTAAATAAATGTAACATTTTCCGGAAGTTGCTCAAGGTATGAGCATTATGCTCCGTGTTAAGTTGCTCAAGGTATGAGCATTATGCTCCGTGTTAAGTTGCTCAAGGTATGAGCATTATGCTTCGTGTTAAGTTGCTCAAGGTATGAGCATTATGCTCCGTGTTAAGTTGCTCAAGGTATGAGCATTATGTTCCGTGTTAAGTTGCTCAAGGTATGAGCATTATGCTCCGTGTTAAGTTGCTCAAGGTATGAGCATTATGCTCCGTGTTAAGTTGCTCAAGGTATGAGCATTATGCTCCGTGTTAAGTTGCATTTAGATTTTTGCCACCGAAGTGGCTAGTGCACCTCGTGCCCATCCTGTGGAGGGCAGCGCAGGAGCAAGTCCTAGGAATTAGGCCTCAAAAGGGTTAACAGGAGTACATCTAGATTTATATCTACAGTTCATTTATCTGTTAATGTGTTACAAACAAATTTAGGAAATTTGCTTATTATATCTGGCATCTTATTTTCATTAATAAGATATCTTGACATGTCACATAAGTTATTATACTGTCTGCTCCGTATTAGAGGACATGTAAATACATATCAGTATAAATGTATACAATGCTGCAATGAATATCTAAGTTGCATCCCTATTAGAGTTAGAAGCCTGGTACTAAAAACTTAGGTTGGTGAAGCCTACTTAACTAAGACAAACTTCTCGTTATATATATTAGCATTGATATTCATTAGGTGAGTTCTGTATGAAGGAACGACAAGCAGGACGACTCATCTTGCCAATTTTCTCGACCTGGTTGATCCTTTCAACTCAATAGAGCCTTCAACACCTGAGAGGTGTCACTGGCGTCACTCACATATAAGGTCAGTTACTCACAAACTCTTCAGCCTTTTGTGACCTTTATAGACAGCCAGAAGATATACCAGGAGACGGGCAACTACCATTCATTATTACTCTGGCTGTACCATTCTCTTGGCTCTATCATAGATTGTTTAGTCCTCCAGGGACTCCCAGTTACCACACGCAGTAAACATTCTTAAAATCCAGTGAATTCACCAAGTGGAAGTTGCAAATGACAAGATGTATTTGTTAATTATTAAATGAAGTATACACAAACAAATAATAAAAACCTTTACTTAAGCTAGCCTTTGAAATGAGTTAAAGTTAAAGAGCAGTTAACATGTACACCTGCAGCAACACTGAGAGTAACCTCTCAAGATGACATGTATGTAGAGAGAGAGAGAGGAAGGAAGGTAGTCTGCAGTAACACTGAGAATTACTACCATTTCTGCAACTGGAAGAAGTATGATCAATATTTTTGTACCCTCATAACCAAGCCTTGGTAACAACAATACTGTCCATCACTGTCAATACGTTTACAAGTGCCACTAATGGCTACCCACAAATTAAAAGCTATTAAATAATTTTTCACCTAAATTTTTGGTGGTGTTGATGTTGTTGAGGGTAGAGGCGGAGGAGGTGGGCGTCTTAAACATGGACATTCCCACGTTGCCTCAAGGTAGCATTCTTGCTACGCTAGTTTTTCTGCTTTACAACCTCTTAATGAGTACATAAAGCAGAGCCTCTGATGTCATTGCTCACGGACAAGGGTGCCATTATACCTCACCTATCATCCAGGGTGCCATTATACCTCACCTATCATCCAGGGTGCCATTATACCTCACCTATCATCCAGGGTGCCATTATACCTCACTTATCATCCAGGGTGTCATTATACCTCACCTATCATCCAGGGTGCCATTATACCTCACCTATGGGCAGGTTTTGTAGGGGCGCAGAGGTTAAGACCTGTTGCAGGCAACCAAGAACCATCCAGGAAGTGTTGCAGGCAACTAGGAACCATCCAGGGAGTGTTACACGCAACTAGGAACCATCCAGGGAGTGTTGCAGGCAACTAGGAACCATCCAGGGAGTGTTGCAGGCAACTAGGAACCATCCAGGGAGTGTTACAGGCAACTAGGAACCATCCAGGGAGTGTTGCAAGCAACCAGGAACCATCCAGGAAGTGTTGCCGGCAACCAGGAACCATCCAGGAAGTGTTACAGGCAACCAGGAACCATCCAGGAAGTGTTACAGGCAACCAGGAACCATCCAGGAAGTGTTACAGGCAACCAGGAACCATCCAGGAAGTGTTACAGGCAACCAGTGTCTACTTCATATCAACCAGGATGTGTTGCGAACAACCAGTCTATAAACCTGCAAGTTTTAATTTGACACCTTATATACTGTTAGTTACCATTTTGTCCTAGGCACATGTCGATTAGACACTAGGCCTGTTGAATATGTGTGTGTGTGTGTGTGTACTCACCTAATTGTGGTTGCAGGGGTCGAGACTCAGCTCCTGGCCCCGCCTCTTCGCTGTCTGCTACTGGGTCTCTGCTCTTCCTGCTCCATGAGCTTTATCATACCTTGTCTTAAAACTATGTATGGTTCCTGCCTCCACTATATCTTTCTCTAGTCCATTCCACTTCCTGACTACTCTGTGGCTGAAGAAATGTTTCCTGACATCCCTTTGACTCATCTGAGTCTTCAGCTTCCAGTTGTGTCCCCTTGTTTCTGAGTTCCCTCTCTGAAACAACCTGTCACTATCTACCTTGTCAATTCCCCGCAGTATTTTGTATGTCGTTATCATGTCTCCTCTGACCCTTCTTTCCTCCAGTGTTGTTAGTCCTATTTCCCTCAACCTTACTTCATAAGACAGACCCCTGAGTTGTGGAACTAACCTTGTCGCAAACCTTTGCACTTTCTCTAGTTTCCTTACATGCTTGACCAGGTGTGGGTTCCAGACTGGTGCTGCATATTCTAGTATGGGCCTGACGTACACGGTATACAGTGTCTTGAACGATTCCTTGTTAAGGTAACGGAACGTGTGTGTGTGTGTGTGTGTGTGTGCGCGCGCGTGCGTGCGCGTACGCAATTGTACTCGCCTAATTGTGGTTACAGGGGTCAAGTTTCAGCTCCTGGCCCCCGCCTCTGCTGGCCTCTACTAGTTTCACTCATGAATACGTGAATCCTATCACACCTCTTCTTAATCTATGTATGAGTTGTGCCTCTACCACGTCTCTGTGTAGGTCGTTACTGGGAACACCTTAAAGTCTTGAACATGTACTCACTGGAGGGGAGGAGAGAGAGATACATGATAATATATAACTGGAAAGTACTCGAGGGTCTGGTCCCAAATCTGCACACTGCCATAACAACATACTGGAGTGAGAGATATGGGAGAAAGTGTAAAATAAACCCAGTGAGGAGCAGGGGTGCGGTGGGGACAATACGGGAGCACTGTATTAACATCCGGGGTCCCAGACTATTCAACATTTTACCAGAAGATATCCGAAACATCGCTGGAACCAGTGTAGAAGCCTTCAAGAGGAAACTGGACAAGTATTTTCATCGGGTGCCAGATCAACCAGGCTGTGATGGATATGTGGGGCAGCGGGCCTCCAGCAGCAACAGCCTGGTTGACCAGGCAAGCACCAGACGAGCCTGGCCCATGGCCGGGCTCAGAGAGTAGATACTCTCGAAACTCTTCAAAGGTATATCAAAGGTATATATATATATATATATATATATATATATATATATATATATATATATATATATATATATATATATATATATATATATATATATATATATATATATATATATATATATATATGGGGAAGTGGAACAGAATTCTTCCTCCGTAAGCCATGCGTGTCGTAAGAGGCGACTAAAATGCCGGGAGCAAGGTTCTAGTAACTCCTTCTCCTGTATATATTACTAAATGTAAAAGGAGAAACTTTCGTTTAACCTTTTGGGCCACCCTGCCTCGGTGGGAAACGGCCGACGTGTTGAAATATATATATATATATATATATATATATATATATATATATATATATATATATATATATATATATATATATATAGTGTGTGTGTGTATATATATATATATATATATATATATATATATATATATATATATATATATATATATATATATATATATATATATATATATATATATATATATATTTATTTATTTATTTATTTTTATTAACACATCGGCCGATTCCCACCAAGGTAGGGTGGCCCGAAAAAGAAAAACTTTCATCATCATTCACTCCATCACTGTCTTGCCAGAGGGGTGCTTTACACTACAGTTATAAAATTGCAACATTAACACCCCTCCTTCAGAGTGCAGACACTGTACTTCCCATCTGAAGAGGGGTTGTTGAGGTGGTTTGGTCATTTAGAGAGAATGGATCGAAGTATAATGACTTGGAGAGCGTATAAATCTGTAGGGAAAGGAAGGCGGGGTAGGGGTCGTCCTCGAAAACGTTTGAGGGAGGGGGTAAAGGAGGTTTTGTGGGCGAGGGGCTTGGACTTCCAGCAAGCATGCGTGAACGCCTTAGGAGTGAATGGAGAAGAATGGTTTTTGGGACCTGACGAGCTGTTGGAGTGTGAGCAGGGTAATATTTTGTGAAGGGATTCAAGGAAACATGTTAGTCGGACTTGAGTCCTGAAAATGAGAAGTACAATGCCTGCACTTTAAAGAAGGGGTTTGGGATATTGGCAGTTTGGAGGGACTTCTAAACTATCATCAGTTTAGAAGTATGAGTGAGGTGAAAGTGTTGAATGATGATGAAAGTATTTTCTTTCTTTTTAGGTCACCCTGCCTCGGTTTCGAGACGGTCGACGTGTTAAAAAAAATATTACATAAATACACTTTATTTTCAGTGCATCATAAAATGACGTGTATGAAACCATGGATCATGTGTCTAGGATACTGTAGGCATTTTCTTTGTGATTCACAACACCGAGTCTGGAAAACAAAGCTAGTTGCTCTTGGGTCTATGGTTTCTATGACAAGTTTGTCACCTAACTCTCAGAATCTTTAGCACAGTGTATTTGTGAATCTTCCTGGTCGCCCTGAAACAGGCGCCTCCCTTTCCCCTTCAGCTTCGGAGTATCGTAAGTTAATTCAGGTACAGGTACACATAAATACAATTATATAAATTATCATACATAGCAGCATATGTGTAGATTACCTGGGATAACCCAAAAAAGTGAGACAAAGTGACTTATTTCCATTGGGGTCCTTGTAATATTTTATCGTAGGTTAGTGGCGGCCATTGTGGAGGCGCAAGTGTGCTCCCATGCTATCAACTTACCGTCTTTCCAGTTCATCCTCGTGGCTCCACCTGCATGCTTCTGGTTATCTTCCCGTTCTGATGGAGTGTGGGCGGTGGCGAGGCTTCGCGTGATATCACTGACTTCTTTGTGTCTGGTATTTGTTGCTACTGACGCATTACAGAGGGGACTATGGAGTCCAAATTGGTGTGCTGGCGCACTACTGCAGAGAGACGCGTGTTAAGTGAGAATGAAGGCGGCTAGGCGAAGAGCCACACTACTGATTAGCCAGAGGGACAAGGCCAGTGACCAAGAAAGAATTATGGATAACTCAGTATACTGTTCCCTCATCTGCCTGGAGTGTGTTCCTGAGGTCAACGCTTCCGCGGCCCCGTCCCAGACCAGGCCTCCTAGTGGATGGCGTGTTCAGTCAGGCTATTGGTGATAGCCGCACGAATTCCAACATAACCACCACATCTCGGCATTAAAAAGTTTTGGTTCCTTTATGCTTAATGGGTTTTATTTTAGCGTAGTAATGGCACACCTACTTTTCACTGGCGTATTTCGCACCGTCTGCCAAGCCTCTGTCGTAGGCAGTGATTTTAGTGTGCAGATCTGGTACCAGTTCCTCTAGTATTTTCACGGTATAGATGGTAGTGAATCTTTCTCGTCTGTGTTCCAAGAAGTACAGTTCAAGAGGCTTTAAGCTCACACCTCTCCAACAACAATTGTCATCAAAGATTTGTTAAGTTATACCATGAATTAAGGAAAGGTCCTGGACTTCACCTTACGAAACAGATAAAGCAAATGCGATAGTAATTATGGACAAGGTAGATTATAGTGGAAAAATAAACATGATATTAGAAGACGGGGGAACTTACGTGCCCTTTAAGTGCTCACAATAATTAATGTGCTTAACTGAGTTTATTTGGGCAGTCAAGGTTCTGTGTACATTATCCAGAGCTGCAATATCGAGTGCCTTAAAAGAAGCTGTAAGAGTGTAGATAAATGGTTCAGAGAACCGACAAGTTGAGAAATTAGACACATGTGCAGCAGTGGCTTCATCAGTCCTATACAAAGAAAAATGGTAAAGATCGGAAGGAATTTTAGGTAATCAGTCCCTCAGCCTTTATATAATATGTATCTTCATCAAATGCCAGATCAACCAGGCTATGATGGATATATGAGTCAGCGGACTGCCTGTAGCAACAGCCTGGTTGACCAGGCAAGCACCTAATAAGCTTGACCCAGGGCCTGCCTCTGGGAGTAGAACTCTCGAAACTCATCAAAGGTATATCAAAGATGTCACAGCCTTCAGAGAAGTGTGTAAGAAAGACTATATTTTACGTTAGGAATCACTAAACCCGGATGGGTCATTCAACCCAGAGAGAGAGAGAGAGAGACTGTGACGGTGACTTGATATTCCGTCTGGTAATCGCCAGACTGGCACGTTACAAATTTGTATTTGCCAATACTTCAGGAGTAAGAATGAGAAATTATAATGCATATCAAATGTTTTGAGCTGGTTGAGGTTGTGTTATCCCTAATGGAGTGTTTGGAGCGGCGCTGCTGGCAGCCGGATTCCATGTGCATTCATCTCTCTTGACGTTTTTGTAACCAAGTCGGGAATTTTGCAATCAACAGCTTGACTTATCTCTCAGACTCTTGACGTTCTTCTTACCCACATTGAGATTGTTTTGCGGGTTTTAAGACGACAGGTTTAATCCTGAATGTTTTGGTATTTGAAGATGACAGGTTTAATCCTGAATGCTTTGGGGTTTTAAGATGACAGGTTTAAAACTGAATGGTTTCTTGTCTTTTGTTTGAATCGCAGTTTTGACATTAAGTTTTATCGGTGGATGTTTAGTGGTGCCTGGTGTGTCCACCGTCGTAGCAATGTTATTGTTTACCCACCTTGAGCAACTCCCGTAAAACTTACCTAAGCAATCAGTGTTCTGTCATCTGCTTTATTATGCGTTAAATCTTTTCACAAGATGGTATATGTACCTAGCTACTACCAATGTTTTATGCTCCTATGACAGCAGGTAGTACCTCCGTGGATGATTGCTCACTACCACTCTCCTACCTGTGAATACAAGTCCTTATACAAGATGGAAAGCTAAGTCAAAAAGTTTTTTTTATATGTATTTAGCAGAATTGGATATAACAGCAAAGTGCTGCTATCCTATTTTATACGATAGTCAAGTGGTGGGAACAAAAGCTAGCTATGTTTCTCTGTCATGTTGACTCACAGGATGGGATGCCAAGCCAATGATGATACTGTTTAAGTCACTTGTTCTCTCTAGGCTGGAGTACTTATGTACTCCACTCTCTTCAAGTCAGGGAAAATAGCGGACCTGGACAATGTGCAGAGAGCCTTCACTGCTTTCATAGATGCAGACAAACATTTAAATTAACTGGAACGTTTAAAGTCCTTCTACCTGTAGTCCCTGGAACGTAGGAGAGAAATATATAATCTACAACTGGAAAATTGTAGAAGGATTGGTCTCAAATATCCTCAGACAAATAGTTTGAAATTAAGAGACTTGACAGACTGTGCAAAATACCCGCGGTGAAAAGCAGGAGTGCAATGAATACACTAAGGGAAAACTCAATAAGTGTAAAGGGACCAAGACTTTTCAGTGTCCTCCCTTCATACATAAAGGTAATTACTAACATATCTTGGCTGTCAAGGGAGAACTGGTCGAGTTTCTGAAGTCAGTCCCTCGTTAGCCCGACTGTTGTGTTTACATTGCGGATATCACCAACAGCCTGGCTGATCAGGCGAGTCACAGAGGGTCCTGGTCTGGGACCGGGCCACGAGAGCGTTGACCCTCGGAACACACTCCAGGTAGAGTGCAAGGCACACAGTGTTGATGTGTGTCAGTCTGAGCTGGCAAGCTTCAGCAGGACCATAACTATATTAACTGTTGCATCCAAGGTTCATCCACAACCACGACAACCTCTGAGGTGAGTGGGAAGGGGGGGGGCAGGGTAGGTGGTGTGGGTGGGGAGGAGGGCAGGGTTAGGTGGTGTGGGTGGGGAGGAGGGCAGGGTTAGGTGGTGTGGGTGGGGAGAAAGGCAGTGTTAGGTGGTGTGGGTGGGGAGGAGGGCAGGGTTAGGTGGTGTGGGTGGGGAGGAGGGCAGGGTTAGGTGGTGTGGGTGGTGAGGAGGGCAGGGTTAGGTGGTGTGGGTGGGGAGGATATCACCATTGTGCTCATGCTTGAAGACTACCCCCCCCCCCACAAACGTATGGTATCTCCCAGGGACCATCTCAGAGTGAATCCAGTGAGTGCGAGAGTGAGTCACTACACTGTGGCGCCTCAGAGTGCAGTGAGTGTAAGAGTGAGTCACTACACTGTGGCACCTCAGAGTGCAGTGAGAGTCACTACACTGTGGCACCTCAGAGTGCAGTGAAAGTCACTACACCGTGGCACCTCAGAGTGCAGTGAGAGTCACTACACTGTGGCACCTCAGAGTGCAGTGAAAGTCACTACAACGTGGCACCTCAGAGTGCAGTGAAAGTCACTACACCGTGGCACCTCAGAGTGCAGTGAGAGTCACTACACTGTGGCACCTCAGAGTGCAGTGAAAGTCACTACACCGTGGCACCTCAGAGTGCAGTGAGAGTCACTACACTGTGGCACCTCAGAGTGCAGTGAGAGTCACTACACTGTGGCGCCTCAGAGTGCAGTGAGAGTCACTACACTGTGGCACCTCAGAGTGCAGTGAGTGTAAGAGTGAGAGTCACTACACTGTGGCGCCTCAGAGTGCAGTGAAAGTCACTACACCGTGGCACCTCAGAGTGCAGTGAAAGTCACTACACCGTGGCACCTCAGAGTGCAGTGAGTGTAAGAGTGAGAGTCACTACACTGTGGCGCCTCAGAGTGCAGTGAAAGTCACTACACCGTGGCACCTCAGAGTGCAGTGAAAGTCACTACACCGTGGCACCTCAGAGTGCAGTGAGAGTCACTACACTGTGGCGCCTCAGAGTGCAGTGAGTGTAAGAGTGAGTCACTACACTGTGGCGCCTCAGTGCAGTGAGTGTAAGAGTGAGAGTCACTACACTGTGGCGCCTCAGAGTGCAGTGAGTGTAAGAGTGAGAGTCACTACACTGTGGCGCCTCAGAGTGCAGTGAGTGTAAGAGTGAGAGTCACTACACTGTGGCGCCTCAGAGTGCAGTGAGAGTCACTACACTGTGGCTGCAACACTTCACACACAAAATACACTTAACAGAAGACACTTCAGACGACATTTCAGTCACAGCCCTGAAGCACCATCATGAGGTTACCAATGTAACTTCATAATGCTTCAGGATGGACCGACACACTGCTGAAGTTTCTGAAGTCTGGCTTGTTTGAGAGTGTACGCAGCTTACACTGTGAGCGCCGGGTACACTGCGTACTTTCAAAGCAAAAGAAACAACGCCATTGATAATTTTAAAATGGCTTGTTCTCTCTCTTGACTACACTGTTGTTCACTGTTCATAGTGACTTTCATATTTTTCACAATAACTTTCATATTGTTCACAATAACTTTCATATTCACAATAACTTTCATATTGTTCACAATGACTTTCATATTGTTCATTGTTCACAATGACTTTCATATTGTTCATTGTTCACAATGACTTTCATATTGTTCATTGTTCACAATTTCATATTGTTCATTGTTCACAATGACTTTCATATTGTTCATTGTTAACAATGACTTTCATATTGTTCATTGTTAACAATGACTTTCATATTGTTCACTGTTCACAATGACTTTCATATTGTTAACAATGACTTTCATATTGTTCATTTTTCATAATGACTTTCATATTGTTCACTGTTCACAATGACTTTCATATTGTTCACTGTTCACAATGACTTTCATATTGTTCACTGTTCATAGTGACTTTCATATTGTTCACAATAACTTTCATGTTCACAATATCTTTCATATTGTTCACAATAACTCATATTGTTCACAATAACTCATATTGTTCACAATAACTTTCATATTGTTCACAATAACTTTCATATTGTTCATTGTTCATTGACTTTCATATTGTTCATAGTGACTTTCATATTGTTCACAATGACTCATATTGTTCACTGTTCATAGTGACTTTCATATTGTTCACAATGACTTTCATATTGTTCACAGTAACTTTCATGTTTACAGTAACTTTCATGTTGTTTACAATAACTTTCATATTGTTCACAATAACTTTCATATTGTTCACAGTAACTTTCATATTGTTCACAATAACTTTCATATTGTTCACAGTAACTTTCATATTGTTCACTAACTTTCGTATTGTTCACAGTAACTTTCGTATTGTTCACAGTAACTTTCGTATTGTTCAGAGTAACTTTCATATTGTTCAGAGTAACTTTCATATTGTTCACAATAACTTTCATATTGTTCACAATAACTTTCATATTGTTCACAATACCTTTCATATTGTTCACAATACCTTTCATATTGTTCACAATAACTTTCATATTGTTCAGAGTAACTTTCATATTGTTCACAATAACTTTCATATTGTTCACAGTAACTTTCATATTGTTCACAATAACTTTCATATTGTTCACAATAATTTTCATATTGTTCACAATAACTTTCATATTGTTCACAGTAACTTTCATATTGTTCACAATAACTTTCATATTGTTCACTGTAACTTTCATATTGTTCACTGTAACTTTCATATTGTTCACAGTAACTTTCATATTGTTCACTGTAACTTTCATATTGTTCACTGTAACTTTCATATTGTTCACTGTAACTTTCATATTGTTCACTGTAACTTTCATATTGTTCACAGTAACTCATATTGTTCACAGTAACTTTCATATTGTTCACTAACTTTCGTATTGTTCACAGTAACTTTCGTATTGTTCACAGTAACTTTCATATTGTTCACAGTAACTTTCATATTGTTCACTAACTTTCGTATTGTTCACAGTAACTTTCATATTGTTCACAGTAACTTTCATATTGTTCACTGTCCACAGCAACTTTCAAGGTTTACTCTGCGCTGTGCGCATCTGCAGCTTCACTTTTCTTGAAAGAGGCTGCTGGTGTACAGCAGTATTCCTGTCGAGAGAACACGGGTGACCTAGAATAAAATCATCACTGGCTTGTCATCTCTTGAACAAAAAGACAATACCGTGACTGGAACAATACACAAATAACCCACACACAGGAGAGAGGAGCTTACCACGATGGTCCAAGTCGGACCGAAACGTCGTCGTAAGCTCCTATATTCTGTGTGCGGGATATTTGTCTGCTGGTAACTGTTGTTTTGAAGGTTCTAGTTATCCAGCCTGTCATTTTCCTCTCGTTTATGATGGTGTCACTATTGTGATCCTTCAATGTGTAATATTTTTTACACTGTTACTTTTAAGTTTCTCGCAATGCTCCTCCGTTCTGTTGAGTGTTTGTTGTGCGTTCCGGTAGTTATTGTTTGTTGTGCGTTCCGGTAGTTATTGTTTGTTGTGCGTCCCGGTAGTTATTGTTTGTTGTGCGTCCCGGTAGTTATTGTTTGTTGTGCGTCCCGGTAGTGTTCGTTAATTCAAATTTTCTACGATAACTTCAATTTGTCTTCACTGAACATCATGTTGTTTTCCGTGGCCTTCTGGAAGGCCTTGGTGAGAGGTTTGCTGTATCGTCAGTTGATACCATTCCGGTATAAGTTCTAGTATCGTCAGTTGATACCATTTCGGTATAAGTTCTAGTATCGTCAGTTGATACCATTCCGGTATAAGTTCTAGTATCATCAGTTGATACCATTTCGGTATCAGTTCTAGTATCATCAGTTGATACCATTCCGGTATCAGTTCTAGTATCATCAGTTGATACCATTCCGGTATAAGTTCTAGTATCGTCAGTTGATACCATTCCGGTATCAGTTCTAGTATCGTCAGTTGATACCATTCCGGTATAAGTTCTAGTATCGTCTGCAAAGGATGATAGTGTTATGATTTTTTTTCTTTTTTACGTGTGTGTCGGACATGAGACTTGAGAAGAAGCAGGTCGGGAACTGTGCCTTGATCAACGCTTCTCCACCTTATTTACCTCGTTCACTTCAGAGAGGTGAGACCAAGTGGTAATGTAGGTACTGATTGACACACACACACACATGTGCGCACACGTACATACGTATAGATAATTTAGTACACAACAGCGGAATGTGAGTGAGAGGAAGTATGTTAATGGTTTAAAGTGAACAGTGAGGTCCCTCAAGGGTCAGTGCTGGCATCCATGTTAGAATGACACTTCTTAGTGTCTATCTACTTGTTTTTCTAGTCTCTCCATCCTTCCCTTTCTGTTTCTCTGTCTCTCTCTTTCTTTCTCTTTCTTTGTCTTGTCTCCTTATCTCCCCCACTTCGTGAACGAGACTTAAACACTGCCGACATATTCGCATTTTCTGATGTATTGTAGTTCTGTTCCCAGTCGACTTTGAGGAGGCCATCGACAGCATGCTGATGCATGCTGTCCCCGGACCACACACTCTTGGAACTCCTTATTCATCCAGAATTGCAAGAAACCATTATCTCGGAGTTAAGTGTTGTGTGGAGGAGCAGCCTGGGCTCACTCATTAAAAACAACCGATATTATCCTACTTCACAAAGGTGGCAGTACAGCACTCGCGAAGAACTGCAGATCAACACCGCTAACTATATATATCAGAATCTTTGAACTGGTCCTTAAAAACAAGACTGCCAGTCACATGGACTTTCAACAATTGCACAATCCAGGGTAGTCTGGATTTAGAGCAGGTCACTTCTGCCTTACACAGTTGTTAAACCATTACGATATGGTCTTGGATGCACTGGAAGACAAGCTAAATGCTGATGTAGTGTACACTTATTTTGCAAGTCTTCGACAAGTGCGACCATGAAGTAGCAGCGTACGAAATGCGTGCAGAAGGAATAACTGAGAAAATAAACAGATGGAAATTTAGCTTCTTAACAAATAGAACCCAGAGAGTGGTGGTCAACAGAGTGAAGTCAGAGGCTGCCACTGGAAACAGTGTTGTTCCTCAAGGCACAGTACTCGCCCCACTTCTGTTTTTCAATCTTACTGCCACATAAACAAGGACATAAATCATAGCACCGTAATATCCTTAGGTGATGACACCAGAATCTTTGAGACTGCCGTCCGTCGAAGACGCAGCGAATTTCCAGGCGGATATAGTCTTCCAGTGGGCCACAGACAATCATGTTTAACGAGGACAAGTTTCAGATGCTCTGCTAAGGAAGAATAGAGGAAATAATGACAGAAAAGGAGTAGAGGATAAACTCAAGTCATTCAGTAGAGCGAAAGTCCTGTGTGCGAGACTTGAGAGTAAGGATTCAAGGACCCCAACAATGTTTCTAATGCTATTGCAAGGAAAATGATAGGCTGGATAACTAGAACTTTCAAGACAAGAGATGCTGAACCAGTGATGATACTCTTCAAGTCACTTGTTCTCTCCAGGCTGGAATACTGCTGTATACTGAAGGTCACCTTCAAGGTAATCCAGATTGCTGATCTAGAAAACGTACATAGAACTTTCACTGTCTATATACATTCAAACATCTGAACTGCTGAAAACGTTTGAAGTCCTTTGAACCGTATTCCTTGGAACGCTGGCGAGAAAGGTGCATCGTAATTTACATCTAGAGGGACTAGGCCCAAACCTGCACACTGATATCACTCAATATGAAAACAAGATATTTGTCAGACAGTGCACAGTACTTCCTTATGGTATCCTTAATCTCCCTTCCTCCTCCCCATTTCTCCCTCTCAAACTTCTTTCTTCACTTTTTCTTTCTCTCCTTCCCTTCCTCACCTCCCCCCTTCCCTCTTACCTCCCCTTGTTCGTCATGAGTGGTGTAATATATTTGATAAGTGAGGTCACACTCGTGCCAATAGTTTTTGCTTTTTTGAGTGAGTGTGAGGGGTGGGAGAGATAAGGTGAGTGGGGGGGTTGTGGGGGGAGAGAAAGATGTGAGAAAGGTAGGAGGGAGGGTAAGAGGTGTGAGAGAGGGAAGGAAGAGAAAGTTTTTTGTAACAAAATTGAATAAAAAAACTAGGTACGTTTGGGTGTCACATTCCATCATAGAGGATGGCGCTCATACAAGGGAAAGAGTAAGTAAATAAGAGGGTAAGAGGTGCGTGGGACTGAGCAATGTTGTGGGTATAGAGGGAGTGGCGTACCCAGGCTGGGCCTCAGATGGTGGTACCCCTGCCCACCCCCTGCCTTTTGCCCCAGATGGTGGTTCCCCTTCCCACCCCCTGCTGGTGCCTGGAATGTTGATACCTTGTACCATGCTCCTGCTGCCCCTGCTTCCTCCTCACCCCCGGCAGTGAGATTAATACCCTGCCGAGTTGCAGCCTCCTTGTACACTCTAGGGTCCTACTGATTATTCCTGGCTACACTTTCATGTCCGTCACCTGCACGTTTACTCACCAGAATACAGGACAACTTCGAATCATTCCAGAGAACGGAAGGTCTGTGTGAGAGAATTAGGAGTGATGTCACATCTCACATTTAAGGTCCACAGCAATGTTACTATGACTACAGCAAGGAAAATGGTCGGCTGGATAACTAGAACATTTAGGACAATAGTGCTAAGCCATTGATGATACTCTTCAAGTCACTTGCTCTCTGTAGACTAGAATGCTGCCGTATGCTAACCACCCCCTTCAAGGCAGACGAAATTGCTGATCTGGAAAACGTACATAGAACTTTCACTGCTTGTATACATTTAATGGAAACTGTTGAAGTGTACTCCTTGGGAAGTAGGCGAGAAAGACGCTTCATAATGTGCACCAAGAAAACCATGGAGGAACTAACTAGTTTCAACCCTGCACACCGGAGTACCTCCATATGAAAGCAAGAGTGACTCACGAAATCGTGAGAGTGTCGTCTGTTGAAGACACAGAGAATCTTCAAGCAGATAAAAATCTAGTCTACTAGTTGGCCTCAGACAATATGATCAGTCAGAACAAGTTTCAGTTGCTCCGCTTTGGAAAATGGAAATAAAGACTGAAACGGAGTTTAGGACAAACTTGAATCATTCAGTAGAGCGCAAGCTTCATGTACGAGACTTATGGGTAATAATATCAAATATCTCATATTCAAGGATCACAGCCATGTTGTCATTGATACCACAAGAAAAATGATAGGCTGGATAACTAGAACGTTGAAGACGAGAGATGCTGAGCCAGTGATGACACTCTTTATGTCATTTGTTTTCTCTAAGCTCCAGTATTGCTGTATGATAACGGCCACCTTCAATTCCGGCGAGATTGCCGAGCTGGAAAACGTACAGAGAACTTTCACTGCTCGTATACGTTCAATCAAACATCTGAGCTACAGGGAAGGCCTGAAGTCTCTTGAATTGCATTCCTTGACACGTAAGCGAGAAAGCTATATCGTAATTTAAACCTTGAAAATCCTGAAAGGATTGGTGCCAAACTTGCACACAGGAATCACTCCGTATGAAAATAAGGGGCTTGGTAGACTGTGTAAAGTACCTTCAATACAAAGCTGGGGCTCGACGAGTACACTAAGAGAGAACTCCCTGAGTGTCAGAGGTCCCCGACTCTTCAACGCCCTCCGTGTGTATGGAGAGTTATCAACAATTTTTGGCTGTCTTGAAGAGGCAACTGAACAAGTTACTTAAATCAGTTCCTGACCAGCCAGGCTGCTGCGTGTGGCCAGCAGTAAGAGCATGGTTGATCAGGCCTTGACCCACCAGGAGGCCTGTTCTGGTACTGGGCGCTTATGATGTAGTCTCCCACTACCTGTGCTGACGCTCATGATGTAGTCTCCCACTACCTGTGCTGACGCTTATAATGTAGTCTCTCACTACCTGTGCTGACGCTCATGATGTAGTCTCCCACTACCTGTGCTGACGCTTATAATGTAGTCTCCCACTACCTGTGCTGACGCTTATAATGTAGTCTCTCACTACCTGTGCTGACGCTTATAATGTAGTCTCCCACTACCTGTGCTGACGCTTATAATGTAGTCTCTCTCTACCTGTGCTGACGCTTATAATGTAGTCTCTCACTACCTGTGCTGACGCTTATAATGTAGTCTCCCACTACCTGTACTGACGCTTATAATGTAGTCTCTCACTACCTGTGCTGACGCTTATAATGTAGTCTCCCACTACCTGTGCTGACGCATATAATGTAGTCTCCCACTACCTGTGCTGACGCTTATAATGTAGTCTCCCACTACCTGTGCTGACGCTTATAATGTAGTCTCTCACTACCTGTGCTGACGCTTATAATGTAGTCTCCCACTACCTGTGCTGACGCTTATAATGTAGTCTCTCACTACCTGTGCTGACGCTTATAATGTAGTCTCCCACTACCTGTGCTGACGCATATAATGTAGTCTCCCACTACCTGTGCTGACGCATATAATGTAGTCTCCCACTACCTGTGCTGACGCTTATAATGTAGTCTCTCACTACCTGTGCTGACGCTTATAATAATGTAGTCTCCCACTACCTGTGCTGACGCTTATAATGTAGTCTCCCACTACCTGTGCTTACGCTTATAATGTAGTCTCCCACTACCTGTGCTGACGCTTATAATGTAGTCTCCCACTACCTGTGCTGACGCATATAATGTAGTATCCCACTACCTGTGCTGACGCTTATAATGTAGTCTCTCACTACCTGTGCTGACGCTTATAATGTAGTCTCCCACTACCTGTGCTGACGCTTATAATGTAGTCTCTCACTACCTGTGCTGACGCATATAATGTAGTCTCCCACTACCTGTGCTGACGCTTATAATGTAGTCTCCCACTACCTGTGCTGACGCTTATAATGTAGTCTCCCACTACCTGTGCTGACGCTTATAATGTAGTCTCTCACTACCTGTGATGACGCTTATAATGTAGTCTCCCACTACCTGTGCTGACGCTTATAATGTAGTCTCCCACTACCTGTGCTGACGCATATAATGTAGTCTCCCACTACCTGTGCTGACGCTTATAATGTAGTCTCCCACTACCTGTGCTGACGCTTATAATGTAGTCTCTCACTACCTGTGCTGACGCATATAATGTAGTCTCCCACTACCTGTGCTGACGCTTATAATGTAGTCTCCCACTACCTGTGCTGACGCATATAATGTAGTCTCCCACTACCTGTGCTGACGCTTATAATGTAGTCTCTCGCTATGAATGGTAATTATATGGCAGGTGTTGGCTTGGGGGGGGGTGAGGCCTCCCTCACCCCCCTCGTTACTGGTGATCATCAGTGATGAACCATTTGTGGCGCTACGTTTGATGATGACGCTGCTACGCCAGCAGCGGCAGCAGCGGCAACGGCTGCTGCGGCGGTGGCGGCGCAGCGGCAACGCCTACTACTACGGCGGCGGCAACAGTTGCTACTGCTGCGGCAACGGTTGCTACTGCTGCGATAACGGCAACGGTTGCTACTACTACTGCGGCGGCGGCAACGGTTGCTACTGCTGCGATGGCGGCAACGGCAACGGTTGCTACTACTACTGCTGCGGCGGCAACGGTTGCTGCTGCGGCGGCGGCGGCGGCAACGGTTGCTACTGGTGCGGCGGTGGTGGCAACAGCTGCTGCTGGTGCTGCTGCCACTGGTGTTGCTACTGCTGTTGCTGCTGGCGTTACTGGTGTTGCTGCTGCTGTTGTTGCTGGTTATTCTGCTGCTGGTGTTGCTACTGGCGTTACTGGTGTTGCTGCTGTTGTTGTTGCTGGTTATTCTGCTGCTGGTGTTGCTACTGCTATTTCTGATATTACTGCTACTGCTGCTAGTGTTGCTGCTCCTGCTGCCGTTGACCCGTCCATCATAGTTTGAGCGATCAATGAGACTGTTGATGGAGCAGTTAGTTACATTGTTCTGAGTGGCAGTTAGAGATGATTACAATAATTAGCCAATCATCTGTTGATGGTCAGTATTTGTTGTGGTGGTCATCTAAGCGGTAGTGGAAGATCACAACCATGGTGCTAGTTATACAGTGTGACTTTGTAAATGGTCCAAGTCTGACCAAACGTCGTCGTAGCTCCTCTCTCCTATGTGCTGGTTATTTGTGTATTGTTCCAGCCACGGTATTGTGACTTTGTTATTTAGCGGTGGTAGGTTTGTGAGTACCGCCAAACTAGTATGGCCAACCAGGAACGATTATCTTCCATCGTAGTTTTTAGTGTTATCTTAGCGCGACATCGTGGCAGTGATGACACCTTGTGATACAAGGTGTCGCTCAAGACACGTGGGCAGATGATACTATTTTGTTTTTCGAGTGGAGACGTGTACACACGTGTCCATACGTGTCCATAATGTGATGTTTGGGAGGGTTTACCTCCCCCCTCCCCTTTTCCCCTTCCCATCTCCCCGTACGTGTCTTGAACGTGGCAGTTGAAGTGACCAGTGAAGATATCACTACCACTAGCCGGATGTTGCGTGACGCAATGTGTCACGTCATGGTCCGGCCTCCTCTGTCACTGTCACGCTGGTGTCACGTCACGGTCCAGTCTCCTTCGTCACCGTCACGTGGTGTCACCTACTGGCGCTTCAGCGTGTCATCTGTCATAATAATAATAATAATAATAATAATAATAATAATAATAATAATATGGTAGCCAGGTTGTTCTTGACTGAGAAGACAAGTGTGTCCTACAAGAGCCTGATCAGCCGGATCTGTGATGCCTAGATGAATCTAGGAGCCGGGTGCACCAACAGCCTGGTGGACCCAGGGGGTCAACAGGCTGGGCGGCGAGGATACACTCCTGGAAACCTGTCACAGATATGTTACAGGTTGAATGAATGATGAAGCTCTGCTTGGTGAAGCTCTGTTAAATAAAGCTTCATTTAAAGTTCTACTTGTTAAAGCTCTGCTTCATAAAGCTCTTCTTGATATAACTACATAGAGCAAAACGTTGTCTCAGTAAAAAGCAAAGAACTCTACACCTTGTCATTGTGTTGAGTATGACTGGAGGTCCACTGCAAGGGCTGGGTTACATCTGCAAGAAGAAACCAGCAGTGCTCTTTCTCCCCGTGATGGGTTATTGTCAAGTTACAACTGAGCGAGAACACGGGAAGGACCCGCGACGTAGCTGACGAACCTGTCTTCTGGCTCCCTTCTTATTCTGTGGCTCAGTTTGTGCCTTGATGCTGGCATAGCAGTGCAAAGCTGTGGGTTGTTGTCTTTGAAGGTGTTGGTGTGGCTGGCCTCCATGGAAGACACTAGTGTACACTAGTGTTGCCATTGATGGGTGCTACGTAACTGCTGTTACTCCCTCGGTGTTAGTTGTGACAGTACTAGTGTTAGTTGTGGCAGTACTAGTGTTAGTTGTGACAGTACTAGTGTTAGTTGTGGCAGTACTAGTGTTAGTTATCACAGTACTGGTGTTAGTTGTGACAGTACTAGTGTTAGTTGTGGCAGTACTAGTGTTAGTTGTGACAGTAATAGTGTTAGTTGTGACAGTACTAGTGTTAGTTATCACAGTACTGGTGTTAGTTGTGACAGTACAGGTGTTAGTTGTGGCAGTACTAGTGTTAGTTGTGGCAGTACTAGTGTTAGTTGTGACAGTAATAGTGTTAGTTGTGACAGTACTAGTGTTAGTTATCACAGTACTGGTGTTAGTTGTGACAGTACTGGTGTTAGTTGTGACAGAACTAGTGTTAATTGTGACAGTACTAGTATTATCACAGTACTAGTGTTAGTTGTGGCAGTACTAGTGTTATCACAGTACTAATGTTAGTTGTCACAGTACTAGTCATAGTTATCACAGTACTAGTGTTATCACAGCACTAGTGTCACAATACTAGTGTTTGTCACAGTGCTAGTGTTAGTTGTCACAATACTAGTGTTAGTTGTCACAATACTAGTGTTTGTCACAGTACTAGTGTTAGTTATCACAGTACTAGTGTTAGTTATCACAGTACTAGTGTTATCACAGTACTAGTGTTAGTTATCACAGTACTAGTGTTAGTTATCACAGTACTAGTGTTATCACAGTACTAGTGTTAGTTATCACAGTACTAGTGTTATCACAGTACTAGTGTTAGTTATCACAGTACTGGTGTGACAGTACTGGTGTTAGTTGTGACAGAACTAGTGTTAATTGTGACAGTACTAGTATTATCACAGTACTAGTCATAGTTATCACAGTACTAGTGTTATCACAGCACTAGTGTCACAATACTAGTGTTTGTCACAGTGCTAGTGTTAGTTGTCACAATACTAGTGTTAGTTGTCACAATACTAGTGTTTGTCACAGTACTAGTGTTAGTTATCACAGTACTAGTGTTATCACAGTACTAGTGTTAGTTATCACAGTACTAGTGTTATCACAGTACTAGTGTTAGTTATCACAGTACTGGTGTGACAGTACTGGTGTTAGTTGTGACAGAACTAGTGTTAATTGTGACAGTACTAGTGTTAGTTATCACAGTACTAGTGTTATCACAGTACTAGTGTTAGTTATCACAGTACTAGTGTTAGTTATCACAGTACTAGTGTTATCACAGTACTAGTGTTAGTTATCACAGTACTGGTGTGACAGTACTGGTGTTAGTTGTGACAGAACTAGTGTTAATTGTGACAGTACTAGTGTTAGTTATCACAGTACTAGTGTTATCACAGTACTAGTGTTAATCACAGTACTAGTGTTAGTTATCACAGTACTAGTGTTATCACAGTACTAGTGTTAGTTATCACAGTACTAGTGTTATCACAGTACTAGTGTTAGTTATCACAGTACTGGTGTGACAGTACTGGTGTTAGTTGTGACAGAACTAGTGTTAATTGTGACAGTACTAGTATTATCACAGTACTAGTCATAGTGTTATCACAGTACTAGTGTTAGTTATCACAGTACTAGTGTTATCACAGTACTAGTGTTAGTTATCACAGTACTGGTGTGACAGTACTGGTGTTAGTTGTGACAGAACTAGTGTTAGTTATCACAGTACTAGTGTTAGTTATCACAGTACTAGTGTTATCACAGTACTAGTGTTAGTTATCACAGTACTAGTGTTAGTTATCACAGTACTAGTGTTAGTTATCACAGTACTAGTGTTATCACAGTACTAGTGTTAGTTATCACAGTACTAGTGTTATCACAGTACTAGTGTTAGTTATCACAGTACTGGTGTGACAGTACTGGTGTTAGTTGTGACAGAACTAGTGTTAATTGTGACAGTACTAGTATTATCACAGTACTAGTCATAGTTATCACAGTACTAGTGTTATCACAGCACTAGTGTCACAATACTAGTGTTTGTCACAGTGCTAGTGTTAGTTGTCACAATACTAGTGTTAGTTGTCACAATACTAGTGTTTGTCACAGTACTAGTGTTAGTTATCACAGTACTAGTGTTAGTTATCACAGTACTAGTGTTATCACAGTACTAGTGTTAGTTATCACAGTACTAGTGTTAGTTATCACAGTACTAGTGTTATCACAGTACTAGTGTTAGTTATCACAGTACTAGTGTTATCACAGTACTAGTGTTAGTTATCACAGTACTGGTGTGACAGTACTGGTGTTAGTTGTGACAGAACTAGTGTTAATTGTGACAGTACTAGTATTATCACAGTACTAGTGTTAGTTGTGGCAGTACTAGTGTTATCACAGTACTAATGTTAGTTGTCACAGTACTAGTCATAGTTATCACAGTACTAGTGTTATCACAGCACTAGTGTCACAATACTAGTGTTTGTCACAGTGCTAGTGTTAGTTGTCACAATACTAGTGTTAGTTGTCACAATACTAGTGTTTGTCACAGTACTAGTGTTAGTTATCACAGTACTAGTGTTAGTTATCACAGTACTAGTGTTATCACAGTACTAGTGTTAGTTATCACAGTACTAGTGTTAGTTATCACAGTACTAGTGTTATCACAGTACTAGTGTTAGTTATCACAGTACTAGTGTTATCACAGTACTAGTGTTAGTTATCACAGTACTAGTGTTATCACAGTACTAGTGTTAGTTTTAACAGTACTAGTGTTAGTTTTAATAGTACTAGTGTTAGTTTTAACAGTACTAGTGTTAGTTTTAACAGTACTAGTGTTAGTTTTAACAGTACTAGTGTTGTCACAGTACTAGTGTTAGTTTTAACAATACTAGTGTTAGTTTTAACAGTACTAGTGTTAGTTTTAACAGTACTAGTGTTGTCACAGAATAGCAAGAAAATTTAATAGATTTTTCTATTCTTGGATCGCAGCATCACTGTCAGTACAAAGGTTGTTTGCAAGAGGACAACGCCATCACCACTGCCTCCTATATAATGAGCAGAGCAACCAGACGACTGTCAGGGTTATGGTAGGTGTATCAGCCAGGATGGTAATAACAGCCCCCGAGCCGGGCTCTGAGAGTACAAGAACTGTCTCAAGACAGGTAGCGGGTATGTCAAAGTTATGATGACACTTGTAGAAGGTTATTACTGTGTGCGTGCGTGTGTGTGTGTGTTAGTTGCTGGTTGCCAAAGGTACTTGTCGATAGACACTTGGCCTATTGTGTGTCTGTGCCATCCTAGCCATCACAGCCTCTCTCTCTCTCTCTCTCTCTCTCTCTCTCTTCTCTCTCTCTCTCTCTCTCTCTCTCTCTCTCTCTCCCCCCTCGACCTGTGCAACGCGGCACGTGAGGTAAATTTCATAATACAAGTCTTCGTGCCAATATGTTGAGATGAGACGATGGTGGTGGTGGGTGCCGTCATGGTTCTAATGTGAGGGGGCCGCAAGGGCGAGGGTGGCCTGCCCGGGGTCACCAGCACCTCCCTAAATTACCAGCCTCAGGTCGAAGGTCACAACGGCCCAGTAGTTGGCTGTGGTGAGGCAGGCGAGGTGGTAGGGAAGGAAGGAAGGAGAGGCAAGCACAGAGGTAGTATGGAAGAAAGTAAGGAGATGTGAGGAAGGAGGGAGTTGGAAGAGGATGGAAGGTGAAAAGAAGGAAGGAAAAGAAGGGACTTAAATAAAGGCGAGTAATGAGCTTGGTCACCTTAACGTGCTGGCGAGGGTTGAGAGGCTTACCCTAAGACCCCAGCATCCTTTAGTATAAACGGTGGGGATGTTTGCCCTTTCTTCTAAATTTCCTGACGTTTAAAGCCGATGACAGAGAACTAAAAAAATAAATATGGACTGTGAACAAAGAGTTATACTTGATTTTTAGTTATGATTTATTTTCTCTTGAGAGTGAATTGTTGCAGGAAGTTGATAATGACCTTGTCGACTTGATAGTGAGGATGGTGATGAGGTTGCTGTCACTACTGTCAGTCACTGGAGAGATTTTTGAGACAATATTCTCACTTCTACTGTGAAACCAATCTGGTTGTGTTAAATTGGCATTGACAATGTACACTACGTTACACTTCTCTACTACGTGGCATTGGTCACTCTTGAATCTCTGCACTGTGTGTCACCGGTCAGTGGATAAGTCCAGGATTACTCTTGTACCTGCACTGAAGATTGCTTTTGCTTTTAACCAGGCGTGGCACCACTCAACACCTCCTGGCACTGTATCTGGCTTCACTCTACACTTCCTGAGTGACTGACGACCGCTCGGGGGCACTTCACTTCTTAACGAGCCAGAGTCTGTGAGACACTCAATCAGTGCCAGCGTACCACAAGGCAGTGTGCCTGGTCCATTGTTGGGCAGTGTTGATCTTACCCCTGCACTCCATGACTACCCGGGTTGCAGAGTGACCTTGTACAACGATGCCCACTGCTATCACCTGCATCAATCACTGTCTTGTGCCTTTATCTACCAGTGGTAGGTGATGCAAGGTTACCAGTTACTACTCAGAAAACACAATATATGATCACTGGACACTGTGATGTAACTGTTGGCACTCGTGTGATGTAAATGTTGAATAGTCTGGGACCCCGAATGTTGATACAGTGTTCCCTTATTGTTCCCACCGCACCCCTGCTCCTCACTGGGTTTATTTTGCACTTCCTCCCATGTCTCTCACTCCAGTATGTTATGGCAGTGTACAGATTTGGGACCAGGTCCTCGATTACTTTCCAGATATATATTATCATGTATCTCTCTCTCCTCCGCTCCAGTGAGTACATGTTCAAGACTTGAAGGCGTTCCCTGTAATTTAGGTGTTTTAATGGCTCAATGTGAGCCGTAAACGATCTCTGTATTTGTTCCAGCTCTGATATTTCTCCTGCCCTGAACGGGGCCGTCAGCACTGAGCAGTATTCTAAGTGAGGGAGCACTAGCGATTTGAAGAGTGTTACCATTGGCATTATTTCCCTTGTTTTGAAAGTTCTCAATACCCACCCCGTCATCTTCCTAGTTGACGTGATCTTTGTCTTATGTTCTTTAAAAGAAATGTCAGCTGACAATTATTTTCAGGTGTTTTACGTGTTCTTTTCGTTCTATGTGGTGACCCTCTTGAGTTTTGTATACAGTGTTCCTTTTGAGTTCTTTATTATCTTCATACCTAAGCAGCTGAAACTTATCACCATTGAACATGTTGTTCTCGACTGTCCACTGGAAAACCCTGTTATGCCAGCTGCTTATGTAACTACCGACACTGGTGTGATGTGACTTAAGGCAACACATTAATGTGCCTAAGTTCTCAGTAGGTGAACATTGCGAGAACATGAGTACAGAATGTTACATCACGAAGACTCGTGTGCTTGTCAGCAGTGACTTGAACACACTACCTGGCTGGTACCACGTAGAGAGTTCAACTTCAGAGTTCAATTCGTGTTGACTCAAGCCTTGAGTATGCACCACTCTCTTGGTTGTCCTGCCCTCCCCCACCCTTCATCCTATCTCCAACTTCTTCATCCTGCAGCTCGATTGCTAGCGCACTCGGCTCACACTTTGAGGTCAGTGGTTTGATTCCCGGTGCAGATGGAAACATTAGGACGTATTTCCTTAAGACACCTGCTCTCCATGTTCAACTAACAGTAAATTAGGTACCTGGGTGTTAGTTGACTGGTGTGAGTCGCATCTTGGGACAAAATTGACCTAATTTGCGGGAAATACTCAGCATAACAAGCGGCTTTCTATATAGTAGTATGTCATTGATGTCAGCTAGGCCTGTATACCTTGTATATGTACTGGTAGAAATAAATATCATCATCATCATCATCATCATCATCATCATCATCATCATCATCATCATCATCGTCGTCGTCGTCGTCGTCGTCGTCGTCGTCGTCGTCGTCGTCGTCGAGGCAGCAGTGGTCTTATACAGAAAACAATAGCAGTAACATTATAGACTGCCAAAAGACGGCTACTATGCCACAAGACGGTCAGTCATGAGTAATGGCAGTGCTTCAGTGCGTGGTTGTAATTCCGCTCTAGTTGATTTGTCCTCTGAGAATTGTAATGCTTTATAATCAGTTGTATAGTACCTGTGACGGATCTCGAGAGTTTTTCTACTCGCTGGTGATCCTGGGACCTTTCAGGTTAATACTGACTGCTGTCTCAGTAGACCCGGCAACAACACTAGCAACATCAGCGGTTATAGAAGCAACGGCAGCAGCAATAACAATAGCAACAGTGACAGTAGCAGCAGCTGCAGTAGCAACAGTGACAGTAGCAGCAGCTGCAGTAGCAACAGTGACAGTAGCAGCAGCTGCAGTAGCAACAGTGACAGTAGCAGCAGCTGCAGTAGCAACAGTGACAGTAGCAGCAGCTGCAGTAGCAACAGTGACAGTAGCAGCAGCTGCAGTAGCAACAGTGACAGTAGCAGCAGCTGCAGTAGCAACAGTGACAGTAGCAGCAGCTGCAGTAGCAACAGTGACAGTGCAGCAGCTGCAGTAGCAACAGTGACAGTAGCAGCGCTGAGGTAGCAACAGTGACAGTAGCAGCAGCTGCAGTGAGCAACAGTGACAGTAGCAGCAGCTGCAGTAGCAACAGTGACAGTAGCAGCAGCTGCAGTAACAACAGTGACAGTAGCAGCAGCTGCAGTAGCAACAGTGACAGTAGCAGCAGCTGCAGTAGCAACAGTGACAGTAGCAGCAGCTGCAGTAACAACAGTGACAGTAGCAGCAGCTGCAGTAACAACAGTGACAGTAGCAGCAGCTGCGAGTAACACAGTGACAGTAGCAGCGCTGCAGTAACAACAGTGACAGTAGCAGCAGCTGCAGTAGCAACAGTGACAGTAGCAGCAGCTGCAGTAGCAACAGTGACAGTAGCAGCAGCTGCAGTAGCAACAGTGACAGTAGCAGCAGCTGCAGTAGCAACAGTGACAGTAGCAGCAGCTGCGTAGCAACAGTGACAGTAGCAGCAGCTGCAGTAGCAACAGTGACAGTAGCAGCGCTGCAGTAAGCAACAGTGACAGTAGCAGCGCTGCGTAGCAACAGTGAAGTAGCAGCAGCTGCAGTAGCAACAGTGACAGTAGCAGCAGCTGCAGTGCAACAGTGACGCAGCCCGCAGCTGCGCAGTGAGCAACAGTGACAGTAGCAGCAGCTGCAGTAGCAACAGTGGCAGTAGCAGCAGCTGCAGTAGCAACAGTGCAGTAGCAGCAGCTGCAGTAACAACAGTGGCAGTAGCAGCAGCTGCAGTAACAACAGTGACGTAGCAGCAGCTGCAGTAACAACAGTGACAGTGCAGCAGCTGCAGTAACAACAGTGACAGTAGCAGCAGCTGCAGTAACAACAGTGACAGTAGCAGCAGCTGCAGTAACAACAGTGACAGTAGCAGCAGCTGCAGTAACAACAGTGACAGTAGCAGCAGCTGCAGTAACAACAGTGACAGTAGCAGCAGCTGCAGTAACAACAGTGACAGTAGCAGCGCTGCAGTAACAACAGTGACAGTAGCAGCAGCTGCAGTAACAACAGTGACAGTAGCAGCAGCTGCAGTAACAACAGTGACAGTAGCAGCAGCTGCAGTAGCAACAGTGACAGTAGCAGCAGCTGCAGTAGCAACAGTGACAGTAGCAGCAGCTGCAGTAGCAACAGTGACAGTAGCAGCAGCTGCAGTAGCACAGGACAGTGCAGCGCTGCAGTAGCAGCAGCTGACGAGAGCCGGTAGCAACAGTGACAGTAGCAGCAGTTGCAGTAGCAACAGTGACAGTAGCAGCAGCTGCAGTAGCAACAGTGACAGTAGCAGCAGCTGCAGTAGCAACAGTGACAGTAGCAGCAGCTGCAGTAGCAACAGTGACAGTAGCAGCAGCTGCAGTAGCAACAGTGACAGTAGCAGCAGCTGCAGTAGCAACAGTGACAGTAGCAGCAGCTGCAGTAGCAACAGTGACAGTAGCAGCAGCTGCAGTAGCAACAGTGACAGTAGCAGCAGCTGCGGTAGCAACAGTGACAGTAGCAGCAGCTGCAGGTAGCAACAGGGACAGTAGCAGCGCTGCAGTAGCAACAGTGACAGTAGCAGCAGCTGCAGTAGCAACAGTGACAGTAGCAGCAGCTGCAGTAGCAACAGTGGCAGTAGTAGCAGCTGCAGTAGCAACAGTGACAGTAGCAACAGCTGCAGTAGCAACAGTGACAGTAGCAGCAGCTGCAGTAGCAACAGTGACAGTAGCAGCAGCTGCGAGTAGCAACAGTGACAGTAGCAGCAGCTGCAGTAAGCAACAGTGACAGTAGCAGCAGCTGCAGTAGCAACAGTGACAGTAGCAGCGCTGCAGTCAACAGTGACAGTAGCAGCAGTTGCAGTAACAACAGTGACAGTAGCAGAAGCTGCGTAGCAACAGTGACAGTGCAGCAGCTGCGGTAGCAACAGTGACATAGCAGCAGCTGCGAGTAGCAACAGTGACAGTAGCAGCGCTGCAGTGCAACAGTGACAGTAGCAGCAGCTGCGGTAGCAACAGTGACAGTAGCAGCAGCTGCAGTGAGCAACAGTGGCAGTAGCAGCAGCTGCAGTAACAACAGTGACAGTAGCAGCGCTGCGAGTACAACAGTGACAGTGCAGCAGCTGCAGTAGCAACAGTGGCAGTGCAGCAGCTGCAGTAACAACAGTGACAGTAGCAGCAGCTGCGAGTAGCAACAGTGACAGTAGCAGCAGCTGCGGTAAGCAACAGTGACAGTAGCAGCAGCTGCAGTGCAACAGTGACAGTAGCAGCAGTTGCAGTAACAACAGTGACGTAGCAGCGCTGCAGTAGCAACAGTGACAGTAGCAGCAGCTGCGAGTAGCAACAGTGACAGTAGCAGCTGCAGTACAACAGTGACAGTAGCAGCAGCTGCAGTAGCAACAGTGTCTACTGAAGTAGGATCAAGACGGATAGAACAAACATATAGATTGGTGTTGATATTGTGAACTGTAGGTATTGGCAATATTCATGTGTGTACTCACCTAATTGTACTCGCCTAATTGTGGTTGCAGGGATCGATTCATAGCTCCTGGCCCGGCCTCTTCACTGGTCGCTACTAGGTCAATCTCCCTGCTCCATGAGCTTTATCATACCTCTTCTTAAAGCTGTGTATGGATGCTGCCTCTACTACATCACTTTCCAGACTGTTCCACTTCCTGACAACTCTATGACTGAAGAAATACTTCCTAACATCCCTGTGACTCATCTGAATCTTCAACTTCCAACTGTGACCCCTTGTTGCTGTGTCCCATCTCTGGAACATCCTGTCTCTGTCCAACTTGAACAACAAAAAAGGCACAATACCGTGACTGGAACAATACACAAATAACCCGTCTCTCTCCTGTCCTCCAGTGTCGTCAGGTCGATTTCCTTTAACTTCTCCTCGTAGATGTTCTTTAGCTCCAGGACTAGTCTTGTTGCAAACCTTTGCACTTTCTCTAATTTCCTGACGTGCTTGGACAGGTGTGGGTTCCAAACTGGTGCTGCATACTCCAATATGGACCTGACTGTGTGTGTGAGAGGGAGGTGTAAGTCACCAGCTGGTGGGTACTAGACTTGAGTGTACATGTACGTGTGCGTACTATTGTTGTACAGGTTGTAGTTCACATGTGAGTGGCGTCACAGTAAGCAAAAGGTCGCTCTTAAAATAGCCAAGTGAAAGGTAACTCAGTGTTAAGCAACGGAAGCCTTTTAAGTGTTATGCACTCTGGCGGCACTACCACTCGACTCTTCCGGCCTCGCAAACCTGCGAAATGCACTCTGTCCCCATTTTGGGAGGAGGGTTCCGTTGGTAAAGAGAGCTACTGAAAGAATGATGGTGAATGTGTTTTCTTTTGTTACTGAGGATCACCCTGCTTCGGTGGGAGTGAAGACAAGGTCACACTGAAAGAACTTTTAGAAACACCTAGCATATTAAACCCAAATTGACGAAATCTGATAAGATAACAAGGGGTGAGAACATTGCAAGATAACAAGGGGTGAGAGCATTACAAGATAACAAGGGGTGAGAATATTGCAAGATAAGGGGTGAGAGCATTGCAAGATAACAAGGGGTGAGAACATTGCAAGATAAGGGGTGAGAACATTGCAAGATAAGGGGTGAGAGCATTGCAAGATAACAAGGGGTGAGAACATTGCAAGATAACAAGGGGTGAGAACATTGCAAGATAACAAGGGGTGAGAGCATTGCAAGATAAGGGGTGAGACCATTGCAAGATAAGATGGGTGAGACCATTGCAAGATAACATGGATGAGAACATTGCAAGATAACATTGGTGAGAACATTGCAAGATAAGGACGAGAACATTGCAAGAGAAGGATGAGAACATTGCAAGATAACATGGATGAGAACATTGCAAGATAACATGGATGAGAACATTGCAAGATAACATGGATGAGAACATTGCAATATAAGGATGAGAGCATTGCAAGATAAGGATGAGAACATTGCAAGATAACATGGATGAGAACATTGCAAGATAAGGATGAGAACATTGCAAGATAACATGGATGAGAACATTGTAAGATAAGGATGAGAACATTGTAAGATAACATGGATGAGAACATTGTAAGATAACATGGATAAGAACATTGTAAGATAACAAGGGTGAGAACATTGCAATATAACAGGGATGACAGTGCAAGATAACAGGGATAACAGTTACATGGCTGCCAGATTCAAGTTAGTCAGTCTAACTTTCCGTGAACGGAGGGTCGAGTCTCCAGCACTATACACGCTGAATAACCCACACCGGCCGAGCGTTTCCCTTTTTACCCCTCCCTTTCCCTTCCTTTCCCTCCCCCCCCTCCCCTCCCTCCCTTTCCCTCCCTCCCTCCCCCCAGGCAAACATTACTACCAGGTTACCAAGTGTGGACACTAATGCCTCTGTTTCTTATCTTAACAGTAGCACCTGCTGAATGTCTGCCCCCTGTCTTTCTCTCCATCCCTCCCTCATCCTCTCCTCTCTCCCTCACCCTCTCTCTCACCCCTCTCCCTCTCCTCTTTCCCCCTCCTTCACCCTCTCCTCTCTCCCCTTTCCCTCACCCTCTCCTCTCTCCCCTTCCCTCACCCTCTCCTCTCTCCCCCTTCCCTCACCCTCTCCTCTCTCCCCCTTCCCTCACCCTCTCCTCTCTCCCCTTCCCTCACCCTCTCCTCTCTCCCCCTTCCCTCACCCTCTCCTCTCTCTCCCTCCCTCACCCTCTCCTCTCTCCCCCTCCCTCACCCTCTCCTCTCTCTCCCCCTCCCTCACCCTCTCCTCTCTCCCCCTCCCTCACCCTCTCCTCTCTCCCCCTCCCTCACCCTCTCCTCTCTCCCCCTCCCTCACCCTCTCCTCTCTCCCCCTACCTCACCCTCTCCTCTCCCCCTCCCTCACCCTCTCCTCTTTCCCCCTCCCTCACCCTCTCCTCCCTCTCTCTCCTTCCTTTCTCTCACCCTCTTTCATTTACTCCCTCACACATTCCCTTCTCTTCTTAACCCCTCTCTCTCTCTCTCTCTCTCTCTCTCTCTCTCTCTCTCTCTCTCTCGTAAAGAGGAGAAAACAGCGTGTGAATTAATTTGTAGTGAGTGCGTGAGGTGTGTGGGGGAGAGGGGGGTTAAAAAGTAGTTGAAAGTGTCAGAGTGAAAGGTGTGGGCGTGAGTGCCTGAGGGATGGGTGTGCTTGGTGTGTGTGTACTCACCTAGTTGTGGTTGCAGGGGTCGAGTCACAGCTCCTGGCCCCGCCTCTTCACTGGTCGCTACTGGGTCACTCTCCCTGCTCCATGAGCTTTATCATACCTCTTCTTAAAGCTATGAATGGATCCTGCCTCCACTATATCACTTCCCAGACTATTCCACTTCCTGACCACTCTGTGACTGAAGAAATACTTCCAAACATCCCTGTGATTCATCTGAGTCTTCAACTTCCAACTGTGTCCCCTTGTTGCTGTGTCCCATCTCTGGAACATTCTGTCTCTGTCCACCTTATCAATTCCTCTCAGTATTTTATATGTCGTTATCATGTCCTCCCTATCTCTCCTGTCCTCCAGTGTCGTCCGTGTGTGTGTGTTATATGAGGGCGAGTTACTCAGTAATATTGTAAACATTCTTATCTATAATTCTCAGCTAGTTTAGTGAATATTCTTATCTATAATTCTCAGCTAGTTTAGTAAACATTCTTATCTATAATTCTCAGCTAGTTTAATAAACATTCTTATCTATAATTCTCAGCTAGTTTAGTAAACATTCTTATCTATAATTCTCAGCTAGTTTAGTAAACATTTTTATCTATAATTCTCAGCTAGTTTAGTAAACATTCTTATCTATAATTCTCAGCTAGTTTAGTAAATATTCTTATCTATAATTCTCAGCTAGTTTAGTAAATATTCTTATCTATAATTCTCAGCTAGTTTAGTAAATATTCTTATCTATAATTCTCAGCTAGTTTAGTAAATATTCTTATCTATAATTCTCAGCTAGTTTAGTAAATATTCTTATCTATAATTCTCAGCTAGTTTAGTAAATATTCTTATCTATAATTCTCAGCTAGTTTAGTAAACATTCTTATCTATAATTCTCAGCTAGTTTAGTAAATATTCTTATCTATAATTCTCAGCTAGTTTAGTAAATATTCTTATCTATAATTCTCAGCTATAGTTTAGTAAACATTCTTATGTATAGTTGTCAGTGTTATAGTAATACCATAGACTTTTTCCTTTACTTTTGATATACCTTTGAGGAGTTTCGAGAGTTTTTCTACTCCCGGAGTCTGTCCCTGGGCCAGGCTCGTCTGGTGCTTGTTTGGTCAACCAGACTGCTATTGCTGTTGGTGGCCTGTTGCCCCTACATATCCATAACAAGCTGGTTGATCTGGCACCTGGTGAAGATGCTTGTACAGTTCCTCTTGAAGACTTCTACACTTGTCCCAGTAGTATTTCTGATACCTTCTGGTAAGATGTTGAATAATCTGGGACCACGGATGTTGATAGTGTTTTCTAATTGTACCCACGGCTCCCCTGCTTTTCAGTGGATTTATTTTGCACTTCCTTCTATATCTCTCACTCCAGTATATTATGGCAGTGTGCAGATTTAGGATAACTCTTTCTACGTATTTATTATCATGCATCTCTCGTCCTCTCCATTGAGTACATATTTAAAGCTTTAAGGGGCACGTAAGTTCCCCCGTCTTCTAATAACATGTCTATTTATCCACTATAATCTACCTTGTCCATAATTACTATCACATTTGCTTTATCCGTTTCGTAAGGTGAAGTCCAGGACCTTCCCTTAATTCATGCCAAACGCCTTTGCTAAATCTATGTATTCCACATCTGCGTTCTGGTTTTCTTCCAACGCCTCCGTAAGTCTGTCATAGTGGTTTAATAGTTGTGATAAGCATGATTTCTTAGCTTTAAAACCATATTGGTTTGGCTTGTGCAGATTGTGTTGTTCCATAAAATTTGTAATTTGGCATTTCATTACTCTTTCGAAGTCTTTTTTGATGCAAGATGTCAGGGCTACTGGTCTATAATTTTTGGTAGTGCTCTAATACGTCCCTTATGCAAAGTAGGTGTGTCTGCACTCTTTAAATATCTGAGGTGACGTCTGCAGTGAGCGCCAGAATAGAGGAGAGCTGCAGCAGGCCTACTGGCTCATGTCTGCAGTGAGCGCCAGAATAGAGGAGAGCTGCAGCAGGCCTACTGGCTCATGTCTGCAGTGAGCGCCAGAATAGAGGAGAGCTGCAGCAGGCCTACTGGCTCATGTCAGACACTTATTTTTAACTCCCGAAGAACCTCACTCTTGTATTTGTCTAGCCTATTTTTAAAGCTACTCAAGGTATTGTGCGACATACCTGTGACCGATTTCGAGTGTTTTTCTACCCCAGCAGCCTGGCCTTATGCCAGCCAGGCTTCCGTGTTAATTGGTTGTGTTGTTGTCGTTAATGTAGGTGGTCAGTACACGAGTCTAGTTGACTCACTGATGACACAGAATCAGTAATGATGAGGAATTAAGGTGACTCTCATCAGTTTAGTGTCCAACAACACTTTATATTGTAGCGCAGAAATTCAGTGTTATTCCTTATACTACACACGAGTCTTATATTTCTTATCTACACACGTGGCAACAAGAGGAGAGGCAGCCGTGCCAGTCGACCCTTGTTTGCTTCCATCAATGTTTACAGTTTGTGATATTTGTTTACTAACAAGCGAGAGTGTTCCTCTTGAACAGTTGCTGTTGTAGCTGATTAAAAAACGTAATTAGTGATGATAAGCTTCTTGTCTGCTTGTCACACCATTAATAATATGCTAGAGACTTCATGGGTGGTGCTTCAACAAGTGAGGGAGTAAATAAATACATTCATCATCTCTGGTGGAGTCTCTTCCTACCTCTTCATCGTGATAATCATACTATTCATATACCTTCTAATATTTCATTTTATTGCATGATTTTTGTAATCCATTTCATTGCATGATTTTTTGTCCATTGTAGACATTTAACAAGATTTTGGTATCTAGTTATGACTGTGTATTTGTAACAGCCTCTTGTTGTGACAGTATTTTACTCATTTCTCAACATTTTTAATACAAAGTACTTTCAGTTGAGTCTTATTAGTAGTACTAGTGATACTCGACTCATTACTCACAACAATCACCTTGGTATTTTTACCATTGTCATTAATTCACAGGATTTGGCTTAGCATCAGTTCTCAGGTCCCGAGAGGCGCTTCCTTTACTAATATTAACAAGCATATACAGTGTACAGTATATACATCATTGTTACACTAAGACTGTGTACATTAAGACTGTGTACATTAACACTGTGTACTATTAAGACGGGTCGGAGTTATAGCCACGTTACGAGTGTTCGTCATTACTAAGGTCTCTTTAAGATTTTAGTATAAATGATGAATTTACGTAGGAGAGAAATGTGTTGCAGGTCCCAGAGGCGGAAGTGATGAGTGAATTGATGACACAGTAACCTTGATCACGCACGGTCAACACCTGATGAGACACGTCACAGTTTATAATCACCTCACATATTATTGAAGCAAGTTCTGATGGAGACCAACAAACACACGCACACACGCGCACGCACGCGAGCTAGATACCTCAAAGGCGATGGGGCCGGATAACATCTCTGGGTCCTGAGAGACGGAGCAGAGGCGCTGTGTGTGCCACTAACAACAGTCTTCAACACATCTATCGAAACAGTTCGACTACCTGAGGTATGGAAGACAGCAAATGTAGTTCCTGTTTTTAAAAGGGAAGTCAGACACGAAACACTAAACTACAGACCAGTGTCACTGACATGTATAGTATGCAAAGTCATGGAGAAGATTATCAGGAGAAGAGTGGTGGAGCGCCTAGAAAGGAATGACAACCAGCAGGGTTTCAGGGACGGGAAATCCTGTGTCACAAACCTACTGGAGTTCTATGACAGAGTGACAACAGTAAGACAAGAGAGGGGTAGGTAGACTGAGGAAACCTGGAGGTTAAGTTTGTTTTGGGTTGGGCTTGAGGCTGGGTCTCCAAGTGTTAGCCGGCCTTTTTTCTTGGACTGTAAGAAGGCTTTTGACACAGTTCCACACAAGAGCAAAAGCTAGAGGACCAGGCAGGGATAACAGGGAAGGCACTGCAGTGGATCAGAGAATACCTGACGGGAAGACATCAGCGAGTCATGGTACGTGACGAGGTGTCAGAGTGGGCGTCTGTGACGAGCGGGATGCCCCAGGGGTCAGTCCTAGGACCGGTACTGTTTCTGGTATATGTGAACGACATGACGGAAGGAATAGACTTAGAAGTGTCCCTGTTTGCAGACGATGTGAAGTTAATGATAATTCAATCGGAGGATGAACAAGCAGATCTATAAAGGGATCTGGACAGGCTGCAGGTCTGGTTCACAAAATGGCTTCTGGAGTTCAACCCCACCAAGTGCAAAGTCATAAAGATTGGGGAAGGGCAAAGAAGGCCGCAGATGGAGTACAGTCTAGCGGGCCAGAGACCACAACCCTAACTCAAGGAAAAGGATCTTGGGGCGAGTATAACACCGAACACATCTCCTGAGGCGCACATTAACCAAATAATTGCGGCAATATACGGGCGCCTGGCAAACCTAAGAAAAGCATTCCGACATCTCGGTAAGGAAACGTTCAGGACCCTGTACAACGTGTACGGCAGGCCTATATTGGTGTATGCAGCACCAGTTTAGAACTCGCATCTAGCCAAGCACGTAAGGAAATTAGAGAAAGTGCAAAGGTTTGCAACGAGACTAGTCCCGGAGGTAAGGGGTATGTCCTACGAGGAGAGGTTAAGGGAAATCGACCTGGCGACACTGGAAGACAGGAGAGATAAGGGGGATATGATAACGACATAAAATACTGAGAGGAATCAACAAGGTGGACAGAGACAGGATGTTCCAGAGATGGGACACATCAACAAGGGGTCACAATTGGAAATTAAAAAAAACTCAGATGAGTCACAGGGATGTTAGGAAGCATTTCTTCAGTCATAGAGTTGTCAGGAAGTGGAATAGTCTGGAAAGTGATGTAGTGGAGGCAGGTACCATACACAGCTTTAAGAAGAGGTATGATAAAGCTCATGGAGCGGGGAGAGTGACCTAATAGCGACAGTGGAGAGGCGGGGCCAGGAGCTGTGACTCGTCCCCTGCAACCACAAATAGGTGAGTACGCGCGCGCGCGCGCGTGGCTTACAACAAAATTTTATTGTTGCAATAATGTGTTGTGTTGTTTGTAAAGCTTTATGTTTGTCATGTTTGTCTCAGACATCGAACGTGACGAAACATTTGGTAAATTGAACTTCAGCAATAAGAGTATTGATGGAAATAATAACACCTGTAATCTGCTGGCAACCACTCAAAACGCTTGTTAGGTCTCTCTCTCTACTCTCTCTCTCTCTCTCTCTCTCTCTCTCTCTCTCTCTCTCTCTCTCTCTCTCTCTCTCTCTCTCTCTCTCTCTCTCTCTCTGTCTTTCTGTCTCTCTTTTTCTGTCTTTTTCTGTCTCTCTTTCTCTGTCTCTGTCTCTCTCTCTCTCTCTCTCTCTCTCTCTCTCTCTCTCTCTCTCTGTCTTTCTGTCTCTCTTTCTTTCTCTCTTTCTCTCTTTCTCTCTCTCTCTCTCTCTCTTTTTCTGTCTCTTTCTCTCTTTCTCTCTCTCTCTTTTTCTGTCTTTCTCTCTTTCTCTCTTTCTCTCTCTCTCTCTCTCTCTCTCTCTCTCTCTCTCTCTCTCTCTCTCTCTCTCTCTCTCTCTCTCTCTCTCTCTCTCTCTCCCCCTCCCCCCTTCATTATATATTATTGTAAAATAATAGAGTACTTCTTGCTTTGCACTCTACCATAACTTACAATATATGAGAGAAATATAGAAGAGAGGCAGTGTAAAGTAAGGGTAACGTAGACACAGTAAGCGAGCACTATGTCAACACCGGTGCTTCAAGACGTCACGGAGCGGAGGTACAGATTTTCAGTCGGTAGCTGGTTCAGTTGGTGCATGAAGTGCCTGATCAACCAGGTTGTTGTGATTACGGAGCACTGTGGGCCGCGGCCACTTTGGCGTAAACAGAGATAATATTTCCTCTTCATCTAAAAATCTCAGCGTTGTCCGACTCTCCCAGGTTTAGAGCTTAACTTGTATATAATTCAAGCGCCAGGATGGAGCCCGCATCCCGGCAGTCATGTTAACAAGCTGGAGAAGTTTGTAAGAAGACTAGTATCAGAACACAGGGAGACTAAGATGTAAGGAGAGACTAGTGTCAGAACCCAGGGAGACTAAGATGTAAGGAGAGACTAGTGTCAGAACCCAGGGAGACTAAGATGTAAGGAGAGACTAGTGTCAGAACCCAGGGAGACTAAGATGTAAGGAGACACTAGTGTCAGAACCCAGGGAGACTAAGATGTAAGGAGAGACTAGTGTCAGAACCCAGGGAGACTAAGATGTAAGGAGAGACTAGTGTCAGAACCCAGGGAGATTAAGATGTAAGGAGACACTAGTGTCAGAACCCAGGGAGACTAAGATGTAAGGAGAGACTAGTGTCAGAACACAGGGAGACTAAGATGCAAGGAGAGACTAGTGTCAGAACACATGGAGACTAAGATGTAAGGAGAGACTAGTGTCAGAACACAGGGAGACTAAGATGTAAGGAGAGACTAGTGTCAGAACACAGGGAGACTAAGATGTAAGGAGAGACTAGTGTCAGAACACAGGAGACTAAGATGCAAGGAGAGACTAGTGTCAGAACACAGGGAGACTAAGATGCAAGGAGAGACTAGTGTCAGAACACATGGAGACTAAGATGTAAGGAGAGACTAGTGTCAGAACACAGGAGACTAAGATGCAAGGAGAGACTAGTGTCAGAACACATGGAGACTAAGATGTAAGGAGAGACTAGTGTCAGAACACAGGAGACTAAGATGTAAGGAGAGACTAGTGTCAGAACACAGGAGACTAAGATGTAAGGAGAGACTAGTGTCAGAACACAGGAGACTAAGATGTAAGGAGAGACTAGTGTCAGAACCCAGGGAGACTAAGATGTAAGGAGAGACTAGTGTCAGAACCCAGGGAGACTAAGATGTAAGGAGAGACTAGTGTCAGAACACAGGGAGACTAAGATGTAAGGAGAGACTAGTGTCAGAACACATGGAGACTAAGATGTAAGGAGAGACTAGTGTCAGAACACATGGAGACTAAGATGTAAGGAGAGACTAGTGTCAGAACACAGGGAGACTAAGATGTAAGGAGAGACTAGTGTCAGAACACATGGAGACTAAGATGTAAGGAGAGACTAGTGTCAGAACACAGGGAGACTAAGATGTAAGGAGAGACTAGTGTCAGAACACATGGAGACTAAGATGCAAGGAGAGACTAGTGTCAGAACACAGGGAGACTAAGATGTAAGGAGAGACTAGTGTCAGAACACAGGGAGACTAAGATGTAAGGAGAGACTAGTGTCAGAACACATGGAGACTAAGATGTAAGGAGAGACTAGTGTCAGAACACAGGGAGACTAAGATGTAAGGAGAGACTAGTGTCAGAACACAGGGAGACTAAGATGTAAGGAGAGACTAGTGTCAGAACACAGGGAGACTAAGATGTAAGGAGAGACTAGTGTCAGAACACATGGAGACTAAGATGTAAGGAGAGACTAGTGTCAGAACACAGGGAGACTAAGATGTAAGGAGAGACTAGTGTCAGAACACAGGGAGACTAAGATGTAAGGAGAGACTAGTGTCAGAACACAGGGAGACTAAGATGCAAGGAGAGACTAGTGTCAGAACACAGGGAGACTAAGATGTAAGGAGAGACTAGTGTCAGAACACAGGGAGACTAAGATGTAAGGAGAGACTAGTGTCAGAACACAGGGAGACTAAGATGTAAGGAGATACTAGTGTCAGAACACAGGGAGACTAAGATGTAAGGAGAGACTAGTGTCAGAACACAGGGAGACTAAGATGTAAGGAGAGACTAGTGTCAGAACACAGGGAGACTAAGATGTAAGGAGAGACTAGTGTCAGAACACATGGAGACTAAGATGTAAGGAGAGACTAGTGTCAGAACACAGGGAGACTAAGATGTAAGGAGAGACTAGTGTCAGAACACATGGAGACTAAGATGTAAGGAGAGACTAGTGTCAGAACACAGGGAGACTAAGATGTAAGGAGAGACTAGTGTCAGAACACAGGGAGACTAAGATGTAAGGAGAGACTAGTGTCAGAACACAGGAGACTAAGATGCAAGGAGAGACTAGTGTCAGAACACATGGAGACTAAGATGTAAGGAGAGACTAGTGTCAGAACACAGGGAGACTAAGATGCAAGGAGAGACTAGTGTCAGAACACAGGGAGACTAAGATGCAAGGAGAGACTAGTGTCAGAACACATGGAGACTAAGATGTAAGGAGAGACTAGTGTCAGAAAACAGGGAGACTAAGATGTAAGGAGAGACTAGTGTCAGAACCAGGAGACTAAGATGTAAGGAGAGACTAGTGTCAGAACACAGGAGACTAAGATGTAAGGAGAGACTAGTGTCAGAACACAGGAGACTAAGATGTAAGGAGAGACTAGTGTCAGAACCCAGGGAGACTAAGATGTAAGGAGAGACTAGTGTCAGAACACAGGAGACTAAGATGTAAGGAGAGACTAGTGTCAGAACACAGGGAGACTAAGATGTAAGGAGAGACTAGTGTTAGAACACAGGGAGACTAAGATGAAGGAGAGACTAGTGTCAGAACACAGGGAGACTAAGATGTAAGGAGAGACTAGTGTCAGAACACAGGAGACTAAGATGTAAGGAGACTAGTGTCAGAACACAGGAGACTAAGATGTAAGGAGAGACTAGTGTCAGAACACAGGGAGACTAAGATGTAAGGAGAGACTAGTGTCAGAACACATGGAGACTAAGATGTAAGGAGAGACTAGTGTCAGAACACAGGGAGACTAAGATGCAAGGAGAGACTAGTGTCAGAACACAGGGAGACTAAGATGTAAGGAGAGACTAGTGTCAGAACACAGGGAGACTAAGATGTAAGGAGAGACTAGTGTCAGAACACAGGGAGACTAAGATGTAAGGAGAGACTAGTGTCAGAACACAGGGAGACTAAGATGTAGGAGAGACTAGTGTCAGAACCCAGGAGACTAAGATGTAAGGAGAGACTAGTGTCAGAACACAGGGAGACTAAGATGTAAGGAAGACTAGTGTCAGAACACAGGAGACTAAGATGTAAGGAGAGACTAGTGTCAGAACACATGGAGACTAAGATGAAGGAAGACTAGTTAGAACACAGGAACTAAAATAAGGAGAGACTAGTGTCAGAACACATGGAGACTAAGATGTAAGGAGAGACTAGTGTCAGAACACAGGGAGACTAAGATGTAAGGAGAGACTGAAGGAAGGTGATCCTGACGACCTTAGAGAGTGACGAACCACTGGTGATGATTATACCTGTTATTTGTTGGTGCTTGACGACTTGTTGGTGCTTGACGACTTGTTGGTGCTTGACGACTTGTTGGTGCTTGACGACTTGTTGGTGCTTGACGACTTGGTGCTTGACACTTGTGGGCTAATGACTTGTGTGCTTGGACAGACTTTTGGTAGGATAGAGAGCTGACAGTGATGGATGTGGAAACTGATTTGAATGACAGGCACGAGAGGCGAGGGAGCGTAGATTGAAGTTAGCATAGATGGAAGCTTGGAGCATAATTGGAAGTTAGAAGCATAAATGAAAATTGGGAGCTTAGAAGCATAGATGGAAGTTAGGAGCATAGATGGAAGTTAGGAGCATAATTGGAAGTTAGGAGCATAGATGGAAGTTAGGAGCATAGATGGAAGTTAGGAGCATAGTTGGAAGTTAGGAGCATAGATGGAAGTTAGGAGCATAGATGGAAGTTAGGAGCATAGATGGAAGTTAGGAGCATAGATGGAAGTTAGGACATAGATGGAGAGTAGGACATAGATGGAAGTAGGAGCAGTATGGAAGTTAGGAGCATAGATGGAAGTTAGGAGCATAGATGGAAGTTAGGAGCATAGATGGAAGTTAGGAGCATAGATGGCAGTTAGAAGCATAGATGGCAGTTAGGAGCATAGATGGAAGCTAGGAGCGTAGATATAATCTAAGGTTATAGATAGAGGCTAGGAACGTAGATGGAGGCTAGGATCATGGATGGAGGCTAGGAACATAGATGGAGGCTAGGATCATGGATGGAGGTTAGGAACATAGATGGAGGCTAGGATCATGGATGGAGGCTAGGAACATAGATGGAGGCTAGGATCATGGATGGAGGCTAGGAACATAGATGGAGGCTAGGATCATGGATGGAGGCTAGGATCATGGATAGAGGCTAGGATCATGGATGGAGGCTAGGATCATAGATGGAGGCTAGGATCATAGATGGAGGCTAGGATCATAGATGGAGGCTATGCTCATGGATGGAGGCTAGGATCATGGATGGAGGCTAGGATCATGGATGGAGGCTATGCTCATGGATGGAGGTTAGGATCATAGATGGAGGCTATGCTCATGGATGGAGGCTAGGATCATGGATGGAGGCTAGGATCATAGATGGAGGCTAGGATCATGGATGGAGGCTAGGATCATGGATGGAGGCTAGGATCATGGATGGAGGCTAGGATCATGGATGGAGGTTAGGATCATGGATGGAGGCTAGGATCATAGATGGAGGCTAGGATCATAGATGGAGGCTATGCTCATGGATGGAGGCTAGGATCATAGATGGAGGCTATGCTCATGGATGGAGGCTAGGATCATGGATGGAGGCTAGGATCATAGATGGAGGTTAGGATCATGGATGGAGGCTAGGATCATAGATGGAGGCTATGCTCATGGATGGAGGCTAGGATCATAGATGGAGGCTATGCTCATGGATGGAGGCTAGGATCATGGATGGAGGCTAGGATCATGGATGGAGGCTAGGATCATAGATGGAGGCTAGGATCATAGATGGAGGCTAGGATCATAGATGGAGGCTATGCTCATGGATGGAGGCTAGGATCATGGATGGAGGCTAGGATCACAGATGGAGGCTAGGATCATAGATGGAGGCTAGGATCATAGATGGAGGCTAGGATTACAGATGGAGGCTAGGATCATAGATGGAGGCTAGGATCACAGATGAAGGCTTGGATCATAGATGGAGGCTAGGATCATAGATGGAGGCTAGGATCACAGATGGAGGCTAGGATCATAGATGGAGGCTAGGATCATAGATGGAGGCTAGGATCACAGATGGAGGCTAGGATCATAGATGGAGGCTAGGATCATAGATGGAGGCTAGGATCACAGATGGAGGCTAGGATCACAGATGGAGGCTAGGATCATAGATGGAGGCTAGGATCACAGATGGAGGCTAGGATCACAGATGGAGGCTAGGATCATAGATGGAGGCTAGGATCACAGATGGAGGCTAGGATCATAGATGGAGGCTAGGATCACAGGGATCTCACCGGCACGGCGGGAAATACTACATTCTCAGATGATAAATGGAATGAGCTGGGTGAGAAAATGGCGGATACTCCATACACAATTTCAAGTTTAGGTATGACAGGGCCCAGGTAGCCAGTTGCTAATAACTGCCTCTTCCTCTTCAATCCATTTTCTCCTTCATTTACCACATTCTTTTTTAGTTTCTCTTCCTTTTCCCCTGCCCCCCCCCCAACCCCTCTTTTTACCTTCTCTATCTCTCCTCTCTCCTCCCCTCCCCCTCTAATTCACGTCTTCCCCTCCCTCCTTCACGTCTTCCCCTCCCTCCTTCACGTCTTCCCCTCCCTCCTTCACGTCTTCCCCTCCCTCCTTCACGTCTTCCCCTCCCTCCTTCACGTCTTCCCCTCCCTCCTTCACGTCTTCCCCTCCCTCCTTCACGTCTTCCCCTCCCTCCTTCACGTCTTCCCCTCCCTGCTCCCTCACACAGCCTTCAACATGGTACAAAGGGTTCAGATTAACCCTTGAACTCCCGAGCATTAATCACAGGTCCGTCATGACCAGCTGAGAGTGACGTAATGAGCAGCAGCAGCAGCAGCAACAACAACAACAACAGCAGCAGCAAGATGCAGTTAGAGGAGGAAGGATGTAAAGAAGGAAGTCAGGATAGGAAGGAAGAAGATTAGGAGGGAGGCAGTGAAAGAGAAGGAAGGCGAATAAGGAAATTACGAGTTTAAGGAGAATGAGAAGGGAGGAGGAAGGGTGGGGAAACACAGATGAGGAAGAGGATACGTGGGCCAGTGGGAGCGCGAGCAGCAACAGCTTCGTTGACCAGGCAAGCACTAGACAAGCTGGCCTAGGGAGTAAAAAAACTCTCGATACCCGTCAAAGGCATATCAAATGACAATTGAACATGCTAAGGCAATGAGATAATAACTAGCAGAGAAAATACGGTGAAGATCACAGTTATAATGGATAGTAATAAGCAATTGATAGTGTCATTTAGGTAGTGAGTAGCAGCAGTCCTGGCCTTACCTCAGCTCCTGGCCCCAACTGCCACCTTACCTTTGATGAGTTCCAAGAGTTTCTCTACTCCCGGTCGTGGGCCAGGCTCGTCTGGCACTTGCCTGGTCAACCAGTCTGTTGCTGCTGGTGGCCCGCTGACTCATATCCATCACAGTCTGGGTGATCTGGCACAGACCAGGCCTCCTGGTTGATGGTCTCGTGTTCAGGCTGTTAGGTAGAGCAGTCTGAGCAGTGACTGCAGCAATGTCAAGTTCCAGCACTGAGGTGACTGCAGCAGTGTCAAGTTCCAACACTGAGGTGACTGCAGCAGTGTCAAGTTCCAACACTGAGGTGACTGCAGCAGTGTCAAGTTCCAACACTGAGGTGACTGCAGCAGTGTCAAGTTCCAGCACTGTGAGATGACTGCAGCAGTGTCAAGTTCCAGCACTGAGGTGACTGCAGCAGTGTCAAGTTCCAGCACTGTGAGGTGACTGCAGCAGTGTCAAGTTCCAACACTGAGGTGACTGCAGCAGTGTCAAGTTCCAGCACTGTAAAGTGACTGCAGCATTGTCAAGTTCCAGCACTGAGGTGACTGCAGCATTGTCAAGTTCCAGCACTGAGGTGACTGCAACAGTGTCAAGTTCCAGCACTGAGGTGACTGCAGCAGTGTCAAGTTCCAGCACTGTAAAGTGACTGCAGCAGTGTCAAGTTCCAGCACTGAGGTGACTGCAGCAGTGTCAAGTTCCAGCACTGAGGTGACTGCAGCAGTGTCAAGTTCCAGCACTGAGGTGACTGCAACAGTGTCAAGTTCCAACACTGTGAGGTGACTGCAGCAATGTCAAGTTCCAACACTGTGAGGTGACTGCAGCATTGTCAAGTTCCAGCACTGTGAGGTGACTGCAGCAGTGTCAAGTTCCAACACTGTGAGGTGACTGCAGCATTGTCAAGTTCCAGCACTGTGAGGTGACTGCAGCAGTGTCAAGTTCCAACACTGTGAGGTGACTGCAACAGTGTCAAGTTCCAACACTGTGAGGTGACTGCAGCATTGTCAAGTTCCAGCACTGTAAAGTGACTGCAGCATTGTCAAGTTCCAGCACTGAGGTGACTGCAGCAGTGTCAAGTTCCAGCACTGTAAAGTGACTGCAGCAGTGTCAAGTTCCAACACTGTGAGGTGACTGCAGCAGTGTCAAGTTCCAACACTGTGAGGTGACTGCAGCAGTGTCAAGTTCCAACACTGTGAGGTGACTGCAGCAGTGTCAAGTTCCAACACTGTGAGGTGACTGCAGCAGTGTCAAGTTCCAACACTGTGAGGTGACTGCAGCAGTGTCAAGTTCCAGCACTGTGAGGTGACTGCAGCAGTGTCAAGTTCCAGCACTGTGAGGTGACTGCAGCAGTGTCAAGTTCCAACACTGTGAGGTGACTGCAACAGTGTCAAGTTCCAACACTGTGAGGTGACTGCAACAGTGTCAAGTTCCAACACTGTGAGGTGACTGCAGCAGTGTCAAGTTCCAGCACTGTGAGGTGACTGCAGCAGTGTCAAGTTCCAGCACTGTGAGGTGACTGCAGCAGTGTCAAGTTCCAACACTGTGAGGTGACTGCAGCAGTGTCAATATCCAACACTGTGAGGTGACTGCAACAGTGTCAAGTTCCAACACTGTGAGGTGACTGCAGCAGTGTCAAGTTCCAGCACTGTGAGGTGACTGCAGCAGTGTCAAGTTCCAGCACTGTGAGGTGACTGCAGCAGTGTCAAGTTCCAGCACTGTGAGGTGACTGCAGCAGTGTCAAGTTCCAGCACTGTGAGGTGACTGCAGCAGTGTCAAGTTCCAACACTGTGAGGTGACTGCAACAGTGTCAAGTTCCAACACTGTGAGGTGACTGCAGCAGTGTCAAGTTCCAACACTGTGAGGTGACTGCAGCAGTGTCAATTTCCAACACTGTGAGGTGACTGCAGCAGTGTCAAGTTGCAACACTGTGAGGTGACTGCAGCAGTGTCAAGTTCCAACACTGTGAGGTGACTGCAGCAGTGTCAAGTTGCAACACTGTGAGGTGACTGCAACAGTGTCAAGTTCCAACACTGTGAGGTGACTGCAGCAGTGTCAATATCCAACACTGTGAGGTGACTGCAGCAGTGTCAAGTTGCAACACTGTGAGGTGACTGCAGCAGTGTCAATATCCAACACTGTGAGGTGACTGCAGCAGTGTCAAGTTGCAACACTGTGAGGTGACTGCAGCAGTGTCAAGTTGCAACACTGTGAGGTGACTGCAGCAGTGTCAAGTTGCAACACTGTGAGGTGACTGCAGCAGTGTCAAGTTCCAACACTGTGAGGTGACTGCAGCAGTGTCAATATCCAACACTGTGAGGTGACTGCAGCAGTGTCAAGTTGCAACACTGTGAGGTGACTGCAGCAGTGTCAAGTTGCAACACTGTGAGGTGACTGCAACAATGTCAGGTTGCAGTAATGTTAAGCTGAGTCAGTCAGCGTGAACACAAAACAATGCGAATAAATAAAAGCTGATAACCGGCCATGTTAAAACCAGTCTCTGGTTGGCAGACAAAAACTGGCAGGTAAGGCAGCCCAAGAAAGGAAACCTCGAAGGATACGTTGTACAAGTCTGCCAGAGTCACTGTACGCCAGAGAACACAGGTGTTGGACCCTTTACACATCTCATGCTGGAACGTGGATGACCAGCCTCGATCCTGGATCCTAGGAGGTTTTGCAGGAGGAATTTATGCTAGAGGTAGTGGAGGCCTCATTCCTGAAGATGGAAGGGGGATCATGCAGTATTCATGCAGGAATTTCTAAAGTTTTCGTTCTGGCAGGCATGAGTTGAGTTGGGGATGGAGATCTCTTCATAAAAAAAAAATCTGGATAGACTGTCCTGAAAGATGGTAATTCCCAAGTGATAGTAACTCCAGCTCTGCTGGAAGGAAACCACTGAAGTTGCCGTAGCTGATGAGCCCTTGCTGGAACACTTGACCATATCCTCACCACGCTACTGAAGTCTCGGCTCAGGCTGACACTACTGAATTCTACCAGCTCAGGCTGACACTACTGAATTCTCCCAGCTCAGGCTGACACTACTGAATTCTCCCAGCTCAGGCTGACACTACTGAAATCACCCAGCTCAGGCTGGCACTATTGAAGTCTACCAGCTCAGACTGACAGATTTCAAGACCTTGCACGAGCACCATCCTGCGTGTAGGAATAATATAGTGAAACATAGCTGACTTTTGTCCCCATTGTGAAACTAATGTATGCAATAGGGAAGCAGCCCACTGCTTATGTATCAATTTTTGTTTAATAAAAGTATTCCTATTCTTATGCTAGAAAATTTTTTTTTGGCTTAATCTGGAAAGTGTACCTCCAGTATTGCTCCTGGAAAGTGTACCTCCCGTGTTCATGGAACCTGGAAAGTGTACCTCCAGTATTGCTCCTGGAAAGTGTACCTCCCGTGTTCATGGAACCTGGAAAGTGTACCTCCAGTATTGCTCCTGGAAAGTGTACCTCCCGTGTTCATGGAACCTGGAAAGTGTACCTCCAGTATTGCTCCTGGAAAGTGTACCTCCCGTGTTCATGGAACCTAGAAAGTGTACCTCCAGTATTGCTCCTGGAACCTGGTTGATGTATTCTTTAATTGCAGCAATGCTGGAACCTCATATTGCTTACACTGGAAGTCAGGTAGTGAAGGTGTAATGTTATTGCATTTCGGGAAATGTTGAAGGTTTGTGGGTCATTGCACTCAAGGAGTAGTGAAAGCTCGAGCCTCTGATCTCAACATTTATGCAAGGTGGCGCTAGTATGTATCAGTGAACAATGAAATGTGATATAATAATACTCACTCCAAAAACTGGAAAGGACGACCTTCAGTATCCTTCCTAGAGGCTGCTCGGCCGTGGCGGACCTACATTTTTGGGGCCCTAAAGCTTGAACTGTTATGGAGGCCCCTTCGTAATCACTTCTCATACAGTAGACCTAGAATTTTTAAGCAATGTGGACTAAAGTCGCTTTTAGGGACCCTGAAGCTTAAGGTTCATTAGTTTCATAGTAGATCCGCCCGTGCTGCTGGATGGTACACGTATATTTCTCCATCACAACTAACCTCCAGGTTGCCTGGCACTGGATGTATTAAAGATGGAGAAAAGCTCCTGATCCAAGTCATTGGAGCTACTCTCTCTTGGCTTAAACCTAACATTCACCAAACGTTCTATGATAGCCACAGGTTTAACTAAGTCCCATAAATATAATACACATCGCAGAGGTACCTAGAGGTTTCTAGCCATTATTAAGTCCAGGATGGGCCATAACATAGTCTAATTTCATCTCAGATTTATAAGTTAATTGTGAATAGTTTCAACCACGATATTGTGACTTACATTTTTCATGCTGGAAACTGGAATCTCTTTACAATGGCGCGTGTATAATACTGGCTGAGGCTGGTCCCACAGAGGCTACTGGGAGGTGAGGGAGCGTCCGGGGTTACATACTGCAGGCTGGAGCGTCCAGTTTCTTAATGCAGGATACTGGAAAGTACCGCTACATTCTTCTACTCCATATTAATCGCAAGAGTTTTAAAGCAGAGATATTTTCAAGCTCTGGCTATTGTCCCTTTTCCAACTGCTTTTTGGATGGTTATTGAATGTGGTGGTGATGTATTGTGGTGGTGGGTGGTAGTGTTGGGGATGGTAGGGTGGTAGTGTTGTGGTGGTGGGTGGTAGTGTTGGGGATGGTAGGGTGGTGGTTATGTAGTAGTTCTTGCACCACAAATGATAGATGTTATAATTTAAACGTTGACAGACACATCGCAGACGTTTTTATTGATAAGCTAATTTCTGGTTCAATACTGAATACGTTTACCGTGTAGTGGTTTACGTTATCTAAGCTGAAAAGCACTGCAGGAAAGTCTTGTTGCTAGCCTTAGAAAGCACTGCATGAAAGTCTTGTTGCTAGCCTTAGAAAGCACTGCAGGAAAGTCTTGTTGCTAGCCTTAGAAAGCACTGCATGAAAGTCTTGTTGCTAGCCTTAGAAAGCACTGCAGGAAAGTCTTGTTGCTAGCCTTAGAAAGCACTGCATGAAAGTATTGTTGCTAGCCTTAGAAAGCACTGCATGAAAGTCTTGTTGCTAGCCTTAGAAAGCACTGCAGGAAAGTCTTGTTGCTAGCCTTAGAAAGCACTGCATGAAAGTCTTGTTGCTAGCCTTAGAAAGCACTGCATGAAAGTCTTGTTGCTAGCCTTAGAAAGCACTGCAGGAAAGTCTTGTTGCTAACCTTAGAAAGCACTGCAGGAAAGTCTTGTTGTTAACCATAGAAAGCACTGCATGAAAGTCTTGTTGCTAGCCTTAGAAAGCACTGCATGAAAGTCTTGTTGCTAGCCTTAGAAAGCACTGCATGAAAGTCTTGTTGCTAGCCTTAGAAAGCACTGCATGAAAGTCTTGTTGCTAGCCTTAGAAAGCACTGCATGAAAGTCTTGTTGCTAGACTTAGAAAGCACTGCATGAAAGTCTTGTTGCTAGACTTAGAAAGCACTGCAGGAAAGTCTTGTTGCTAGACTTAGAAAGCACTGCATGAAAGTCTTGTTGCTAGCCTTAGAAAGCACTGCATGAAAGTCTTGTTGCTAGACTTAGAAAGCACTGCATGAAAGTCTTGTTGCTAGCCTTAGAAAGCACTGCATGAAAGTCTTGTTGCTAGACTTAGAAAGCACTGCAGGAAAGTCTTGTTGCTAGACTTAGAAAGCACTGCATGAAAGTCTTGTTGCTAGACTTAGAAAGCACTGCAGGAAAGTCTTGTTGCTAGACTTAGAAAGCACTGCATGAAAGTCTTGTTGCTAGACTTAGAAAGCACTGCAGGAAAGTCTTGTTGCTAGACTTAGAAAGCACTGCATGAAAGTCTTGTTGCTAGCCTTAGAAAGCACTGCATGAAAGTCTTGTTGCTAGCCTTAGAAAGCACTGTATGAAAGTCTTGTTGCTAGCCTTAGAAAGCACTGCAGGAAAGTCTTGTTGCTAGCCTTAGAAAGCACTGCAGGAAAGTCTTGTTGCTAGACTTAGAAAGCACTGCAGGAAAGTCTTGTTGCTAGACTTAGAAAGCACTGCAGGAAAGTCTTGTTGCTAGACTTAGAAAGCACTGCATGAAAGTCTTGTTGCTAGCCTTAGAAAGCACTGCATGAAAGTCTTGTTGCTAGCCTTAGAAAGCACTGCATGAAAGTCTTGTTGCTAGCCTTAGAAAGAACTGCATGAAAGTCTTGTTGCTAGCCTTAGAAAGCACTGCATGAAAGTCTTGTTGCTAGACTTAGAAAGCACTGCAGGAAAGTCTTGTTGCTAGCCTTAGAAAGCACTGCATGAAAGTCTTGTTGCTAGACTTAGAAAGCACTGCAGGAAAGTCTTGTTGCTAGCCTTAGAAAGCACTGCAGGAAAAGTACATTCACAAAATTTGATTAGCATATATTTTTTATCATTGCTTGTACGTTGTCTTGTGTGCCAACAAACTAGTGCTACTACCACCACTAGTGCTACTATTAATACTATTACTACTGCTGCTGCCAATTCTACTACTGCTATTACTACGACTACTACTATTACTAATACTGTTACTATTACTTCTACTCTTACTACTGCTATTGCTGCTGCTACTGCGGCTGCTGCTGCTATTCTCTCTCCTTCCCGATCTGTCTTACGGGTTTCTTTGTTTTTTTCTCGCATAACTCTGAACTGACGCTGGTGTAGGACGGACCGAAACGTCAGAATAAGTTTCCTTTCCAAAGTTTGGGTTGTTTGTGAAATATGGTCCCTGGAGATCTAAATTCAGAACACTCTGAGCAAAAAAAAAATTCCGTCATGTATGTTAGTTTATTATCGTGGAAGCACGGAGATATGTACAACTGGTGTCCACAATTGCTACACTTCACATGTCTCTTGAAAAAGCCTCGTCAGACCTTTGTTGATGGACAACCCGCGCACTTCAGTGGGCAGAAGTCTCTCATATTCGCTGCTCATTTCGTTGCGCAGACTTGTGGAAATTTTGGAATATAGCAGACAAGCTCCGATAAGTTTTGTCATTGTCAGTGAATGACCCAGCTCTTATATAAGGTGATCTGGCGTGTTTTTAGCGGCAAGGGCGTCTGTGATGGCTGCAGGAAACTGATGGAGCCACTGTCCTGATGTGAGACTGTCCTGATGTGAGACTGTCCTGATGTGAGCTACGTTTCCCTCCATCTGTACATATTCCCACAGCGCGCACAGTCGATTTCGTTAGTTCTGAAGATGTGGATTACGTTAGTAATATCTTCCGTTGTACAAGTGGCAAGGAAGCAACCAAACAAAACCTGCTTAAAGAGGTGTACCCTCAGATCAGTAACAAACTCACACCAGAAGATTGGCCAGATTTGTAACATCCGTGGACTCGGTAATTTACAGTGAATAAAACTAGTTCTTAGGGATAAGATTGGCTAGTTGGCAGAGAATGTTTTCTGGCAGGCTGTCACTGCCGGCGCCACTGTGTTATTATGTTAATGGTCTGTAAAACTGATAAAGCAGACGAATAAAACACTTGTGCAATACTTGTGTGTGTTTACTGTGGTGGTTGATCAACACTTCTCAGCAAGGCCGAGGGACTCATCACTTCAAACTACTTCATGTCTTTCACCTCGCCAGGATTGTTCTCCATAATGGATTGGTAAAGCCATGAAGATACCCAGGTGTTGCACAAGAGCCACCGTATTCATCTGGAGTCTCTTCCGGAGGCCACCGCCCCCGCGACCCGGTCCCAGACCAGGTCTCCTGGCTGCTGACCTGATCAATCAAGCTGTTAGTGACCTCCGCCCGCAGTCCAACGTAAGCACTATAACTCCTGCTGATCAGATACTGTTTTCTCTTGAAGACATCTAGGAGTTTCGTTGATAATCACCCTGGTCACAGACCGGGCCGCAGAGGCGTTGACCCCTGGAACAAACACACACACACACACACACACACACATACACAGCCCCGGTGGCCTAGTGGTAAAGCTCTCGCATCACGCACGGAGGGCCCGGGTTCTATTCCCGACGGGGCGGAAACATTTCGAAGTGTTTCCTTACACACACACACACTCACACACATACATACAACAGGCCTAGTGTCAAATCGACATGTGCCTAGGACAAAATGGTAACTAACACACACACTCTCTCTCTCTCTCTCTCTCTCTCTCTCTCTCTCTCTCTCTCTCTCTCTCTCTCTCTCTCTCTCTCTCTCTCTCTCTCTCTCTCTCTCTCTCTCTCTCTCTCTCTCTCTCTCTCTCTCTCTCTCTCTCTCTCTCTCTCTCTCTCTCTCTCTCCAGGTTATGTGAGAAGGGGGAGTGTTAAAGTGTCGAGGTCCCTTAACACTTATTGAGTTCTCTCTATGCATTCATCGCTCCTACATATCATTGGAGGTAGCCTTCATCGTCTGCCAAGCCTCTTGGGATATCTGAAAGAGGTTTCCGAGGGTCAGTGCCTCCTACGGCCCTGTCCCAGACCAGGCTGTCACTGCTGGCCGCAAGCAGTCCAACGTACGAGTCATTGGCCAGTTAGTCAGGGATTGACCGATAGAACTTGTCTAGTTCCCTCTTGAAAACCGTCAGAGATTTGTTGGTAATTTTCCGTATGCATGGAGGGAGGGCGTTGAAGAGTTGAGGAACTCTGACACTCAGGGAGTTCTCTCCTAGTGTACTCGTCGCGCCCCTGCTTTTTGATGGAGGTATTTTGCACCGTCTGTATTCAGGTTTGGGACCAGTCCCTCCAGGATTTTCCAGGGGTATATTATTATCATGTACATTTCTCGCTTTCGTTCCAAAGAATACAGTGAAGGGACTTCAAGCATTCCCAGTAGTTCAGGTGTTTGATTGAGAGTTTACGAGCAGTGAAAGTTCTCTGCACGTTATCAGCTCAGCAATTTCGCCTGCCTTTAGTACACAGCAATATTGCAGCCTAGAGAGAACAAGTGTCCTGAAGAGAATTATTGGTGGCTTACTATTTCATATTTTGAAGATTCTAGTTATAAAACCTATCATTTTTTTCGCAGTTGTTAAAATGACATCTATTGTGCTCCTTGGCCGTGTAGAACAATGTTATCACAACTGCCAGAAAGATGGTACGTTGGATAACTAGAGTCTTCAAACAAGATAGATGCCAAGGCAGTGATGATACTCTTCAAGTCACTGTTCTCTCTGCGCTGGAATATTGCTCAACGCCAACGGCTCTCCTTCAGAGCATGTGAAACTGCTGAGCTGGAAAATGAACAGAGAACCTTGATTCTCGCAGCTTGTGTTTTAAGTTTTAATGTTAGTAACCGTCGACGTAAATCAGAGATCACGAGACACCTGTTAGCTGTTATGAAAGTCTTCTGGCGCATCCCCTGAGGTTACGTTACCTGGCGCATCCCCTGAGGTTACGTTACCTGGCGCATCCCCTGAGGTTACGTTACCTGGCGCATCCCCTGAGGTTACGTTACCTGGCGCATCCCCTGAGGTTACGTTATCTGGCGCATCCCCTGAGGTTACGTTACCTGGCGCATCCCCTGAGGTTACGTTACCTGGCGCATCCCCTGAGGTTACGTTACCTGGCGCATCCCCTGAGGTTACGTTACCTGGCGCATCCCCTCAGGTTACGTTACCTGGCGCATCCCCTCAGGTTACGTTACCTGGCGCATCCCCTCAGGTTACGTTACCTGGCGCATCCCCTCAGGTTACGTTACCTGGCGCATCCCCTGAGGTTACGTTACCTGGCGCATCCCCTCAGGTTACGTTACCTGGCGCATCCCCTGAGGTTACGTTACCTGGCGCATCCCCTGAGGTTACGTTATCTGGCGCATCCCCTGAGGTTACGTTACCTGGCGCATCCCCTGAGGTTACGTTACCTGGCGCATCCCCTGAGGTTACGTTACCTGGCGCATCCCCTGAGGTTACGTTACCTGGCGCATCCCCTGAGGTTAAGTTACCTGGCGCATCCCCTAAGGTTACGTTACCTGGCGCATCCCCTGAGGTTATGTTACCTGGCGCATCCCTGAGGTTACGTTACCTGGCGCATACCCTGAGGTTACGTTACCTGGCGCATCCCCTGAGGTTACGTTATCTGGCGCATCCCCTGAGGTTACGTTATCTGGCGCATCCCCTGAGGTTACGTTATCTGGCGCATCCCCTGAGGTTACGTTATCTGGCGCATCCCCTGAGGTTACGTTATCTGGCGCATCCCCTGAGGTTACGTTATCTGGCGCATCCCTGAGGTTACGTTATCTGGCGCATCCCTGAGGTTACGTTATCTGGCGCATCCCCTGAGGTTACGTTATCTGGCGCATCCCCTGAGGTTACGTTATCTGGCGCATCCCCTGAGGTTACGTTATCTGGCGCATCCTCTGAGGTTACGTTACCTGGCGCATCCCTTGAGGTTACCTGGCGCATCCCCTGAGGTTACCTGGCGCACCCCAGTTCCGGAACCACTGACAAATGGACCACTGGGACGCCTTTCTAGAATCAACGGTAATCGAAATGCATCTAATTGGTGTTAGATGCTGTGTTTGTTGAGGAAGTGATAGTGCTACCAGTAGTTATACCAGGATGGATATGTAGGGCAGCGGGACACCAGTAGCAACAGCCTGGTTCACCAGGCTAGCATCAAACGAATCTGGCCCATCGCCAAGCTCCGGGAGCAGAAAGACTCTTGGAACTCATCAAAGGTATATCAAAGGAGAGATAGTTATAATGTTGCTAGTTTGGCTGGTGGTAATGGGTGGGAGATGGTGGTACTGGTTGAGAGATGGTGGTAGTGGGTGAGGGATGATGGTAATGGAGTAAGGGATGGTGGTAGTGGGTGAGAGATGGTGGTAGTGGTGTGAGGGATGGTGGTAGTGGGGTGAGAGATGGTGGTACTGGTTGAGAGATAGTGGTACTGGCTGAGAGATGGTGGTAGTGGGTGAGGGATGGTGGTAGTAGGTGAAGGATGGTGGTAGTGGGTGAGGGATGGTGATAGTGGGTGAAGGATGGTGGTAGTGGGTGAGGGATGGTGGTAGGGGGGTGACGGATGGTCGTTGTTTGGTGAGGGATGGTGGTAGGGGGTGACGGATGGGCGTTGTGGGGGAGGGATGGTCGTTGTGGGTGAAGGATGGTGGTTGTGGGTGAAGGATGGTGGTAGTGGGGTGAGGAATGGTGGTAGTTGGGTGAGAGATGGTGGCAGTGGTGTGAGGGATGGTCGTTGTGGGGTGAGGGATGGTCGTTGTGGGGTGAGGGATGGTCGTTGTGGGTGAGGGATGGTGGTAGGGGGTGACAGACACCCACTAGGCTATTCCTCCAATTAGCATATCCTGCCCAGGACCTAACCTGACTGGTTGTGTTTACAGTTAGCTGGCAGCTGCCTGCCCTGCTACCCACGAGACTCTTATCCTGCCCGACTACCCACGAGATTCCTATCCTGCCCTATTACCCACGAGAGCCCTACCCTGCCCGGCTACCCACGAGACTCCTGTCCTGCTAGGCAACCCCCGAGACCACTATCCTGCCGGGCTACCCCCGAGACCACAACCCTGCCCGGCTACCCACGAGACTATCCTGTCAGGCTACCTGCGAGACTCCTTCCGGGCTACCCCCGAGACCACCATCCTACCCTGCTACCCACGAGACCACTTTCCTGCCGAGCCTGGCTACCCTCGGGAAAATAGTCTCTGGAGCAGACACCTTATACACCTGGGTGACATCAGAGGGACAGGTCAAAGGTCTACATGTTATATATTACAAAAGTTTGAAAAATAGGATGAAAGGGGATTTTATTGCATACTTCGGCTTTTATTGGGATGAGAGAGACGGGAGGAAGTGTGATCACAGAGGCCACACGCCTTTGATGAGTTCCCAGATTTTTCTACTCCCGGAGCCCGGCCATGGGCCAGGCTCGTCTGGTGTTTGCCTGATCAACCAGACTGTGATGGATATGTGGGGCAGGGGGCCTCCATCAGCAACAGCCTGGTTGACACTTGCTTCCATCTCTCATCCCGTGAAACATCGAAGTGTCCAATAAAATCCCCCTTCGTCCCAATTTTGTCTTAGTTTTGTAATATAACTCGTTGACCTTTGACCTGTCGCTGAGGACTGACCACCTCACAAGGTTGATGGACTGATTACATCATCATCACTTCACTAGTGCACCTGCTGCCTCTACATTCGACTGAAGAAGCCAACTGTGTAGGCGAAGCATTTGGACAATATGATACCCAGGTGTTGCACATGTGTCTTAATCATCAACTAGTTCTTGTACACCTGGAAGGTTAAAATATCAAAATAGAATAACAGAGTCGAGGATTTTCCCGACAATATCTTTTCTGATTCATTAATTCCTCTGGTGTTGTTGACTGTGGTTTATATGTAAGGATAATGACCACCTTCTTCCTTTTCCTCGTTAATTCTTAGACCTTCTTCAGTATCATTTGATTTTAAAAGTTCTGGATAGTAGTGAGTTTCTTGCATAGTTGCACTCCTCCCTTATTTACTCTCGTCCACCTAAATACATTGTAAATCAGCGAACGTGTTGGGCGTGAACCCATGGCAGAGTATACCTGGAGTCTACCTGGAGGGGGTTTCGGGGGTCAACGCCCCCGTTGCACAGTCTATGACCAGGCCCCGCTGTGGATCAGAGCCTGATCAACCAGGCTGTTGCTGCTGTGTATGGGCGTGGGTAGTGTGTATGAGTGCGGGTATGGGTGCGGGTAGTGTCTAAAGAGTGCCAGAGTATTTTGCGGGTATGAGAGAGGGACTATTACAGTATTTAGGTTAACTGGGCAACTCTCATTCTTGTGGATTTAAGTGGAGGGAGGGAGGGAGGGAGAGGGAGGAGAACAAGGGGAAGGAGAGTGAGGGGAAAGTTGGGAATGTAAAGGAGTGATGTATGGTGAGACAGAGGGTAGTGTTGTGAGAGTTGAGGGGTGAGAGAGACTTCACTGAGGCATGGTGAGACACAGGGTAGTGTTGTGAGAGGTGAGAGAGAGAGAGATCCCTCACAGAACCATTCACATTTTAATACATTAAATAATTAGACAATATACACAACATCTTAACGATTCCTACAAATTTTCAAGTCTCATTTTCTGCCTTTTTTTAAGTTAGATTATATTAAGTTAGATTATATTAGGTTAGGTTACTTAAATCTATAAAACATTCACTTAAGTATATTCAGAGAAGCGTCCACTAAACTCCTGGCAACTAAGTGGCCGAAATAATCTGGAACCTTTAACTGTGAAGCGTATCATGATGCACGGATCATCCTGGTGGACCAGGATGATCCGTGCGGAGATGATCTTGGTGGACCAGGATGATCCTCCCTAACACTACTGCTTCACTCTAGACATTCTCGGTGTAGCTCACTTCTAGCATACATGAATTGTGTTTACTAGTACAATCATGGTAAGAAGTGACCTTCATGTCCCAGTCCTGGGTGTAGTATGTGGTGTGTGTGTGTGTGTGTGTGTGTGTGTGTGTGTATGTATGTGTGTGTGTGTGTGTGTGTGTGTGTGTGTGTGTATGTGTGTGTGTGTGTGTGTAACGAAACACTTCGAAATGTTTCGGCCCCGCCGGGAATTGAACCCGGGCCCTCAGTGCGTGAAGCAAGAGCGCTAGCCACCATGCCATCGGGTCCTCCAGCTTCTGCACTAATCTCTTGTGTAGAACTGTGTCAAACGCCTTCTTACAGTCCAGGAATATGCAATCTACCCAACCCTCTCTCTCTTGTCTTACTGATCTGTGTGTGTGTGTGTGTGTGTGTGTGTGTGTGTGTGTGTGTGTGTGTGTGTGTGTGAGTGTTGACGACCCCGTTCAGGGAGGGGAGAGATATATATGAGCTGAAATACATTATTTACATTCCGCATAGAGCCAATAAAGCATTTAAATTGCTGGGAACGTCTCAAAATCCTAAATATGTACTCCCTGGAGTACATATTTAGGCTCCTCCCTGACCATGTTTCAGTAGTCTCCTCCCTGACCATGTTTCAGTAGGCTCCTCCCTGACCATGTTTCAGTAGTCTCCTCCCTGACCATGTTTCAGTAGGCTCCTCCCTGACCATGTTTCAGTAGGCTCCTCCCTGACCATGTTTCAGTAGGCTCCTCCCTGACCATGTTTCAGTAGGCTGCTCCCTGACCATGTTTCAGTAGGCTCCTCCCTGACCATGTTTCAGTAGGCTCCTCCCTGACCATGTTTCAGTAGGCTCCTCCCTGACCATGTTTCAGTAGGCTCCTCCCTGACCATGTTTCAGTAGGCTCCTCCCTGACCATGTTTCAGTAGGCTCCTCCCTGACCATGTTTCAGTAGGCTCCTCCCTGACCATGTTTCAGTAGGCTATTCCCTGACCATGTTTCAGAAGGCTCCTCCCGGACCATGTTTCAGTAGGCTCCTCCCGGACCATGTTTCAGTAGGCTCCTCCCTGACCATGTTTCAGTAGGCTCCTCCCTGACCATGTTTCAGTAGGCTCCTCCTGACCATGTTTCAGTAGGCTCCTCCCTGACCATGTTTCAGTAGGCTCCTCCCTGACCATGTTTCAGTAGGCTCCTCCCTGACCATGTTTCAGTAGGCTCCTCCCTGACCATGTTTCAGTAGGCTCCTCCCTGACCATGTTTCAGTAGGCTCCTCCCTGACCATGTTTCAGTAGGCTCCTCCCTGACCATGTTTCAGTAGGCTCCTCCTTGACCATGTTTCAGTAGGCTCCTCCCTGACCATGTCTCCTGCCTCTTCAATTCTTCTTGGATCTTTTTCCTGGATCTTCTCTCTGGTCATCTTTCTTATTTTCACCTCCGCAGACAGTGAAACATAAGACAGGTTCCTGTACAGTGGCATTTAAATATATCAGACACATCAGGGGTGCAAGACTCACTTCAGACATCAGGGGTGCAAGACTCACTTCAGACATCAGGGGTGCAAGACTCACTTCAGACATCAGGGGTGCAAGACTCACTTCAGACATCAGGGGTGCAAGACTCACTTCAGACATCAGGGGTGCAAGACTCACTTCAGACATCAGGGGTGCAAGACTCACTTCAGACATCAGGGGTGCAAGACTCACTTCAGACATCAGGGTGCAAGACTCACTTCAGACATCAGGGGTGCAAGACTCACTTCAGACATCAGGGGTGCAAGACTCACTTCAGACATCAGGGGTGCAAGACTCACTTCAGACATCAGGGGTGCAAGACTCACTTCAGACATCAGGGGTGCAAGACTCACTTCAGACATTAGGGGTGCAAGACTCACTTCAGACATTAGGGGTGCAAGACTCACTTCAGACATTAGGGGTGCAAGACTCACTTCAGACATCAGGGGTGCAAGACTCACTTCAGACATTAGGGGTGCAAGACTCACTTCAGACATTAGGGGTGCAAGACTCACTTCAGACATCAGGGTGCAAGACTCACTTCAGACATCAGGGTGCAAGACTCACTTCAGACATCAGGGTGCAAGACTCACTTCAGACATTAGGGTGCAAGACTCACTTCAGACATCAGGGTGCAAGACTCACTTCAGACATCAGGGTGCAAGACTCACTTCAGACATCAGGGTGCAAGACTCACTTCACATTAGGGTGCAAGACTCACTTCAGACATTAGGGTGCAAGACTCACTTCAGACATCAGGGTGCAAGACTCACTTCAGACATAGGGTGCAAGACTCACTTCAGACATTAGGGTGCAAGACTAACTTCAGACATTAGGGTGCAAGACTCACTTCAGACATCAGGGGGGCAAGACTCACTTCAGACATCAGGGTGCAAGACTCACTTCAGACATTAGGGTGCAAGACTCACTTCAGACATTAGGGTGCAAGACTCACTTCAGACATCAGGGTGCAAGACTCACTTCAGACATCAGGGTGCAAGACTCACTTCAGACATCAGGGTAAGACTCACTTCAGACATCAGGTGCAAGACTCACTTCAGACATCAGGGGTGCAAGACTCACTTCAGACATCAGGGTGCAAGACTCACTTCAGACATTAGGGGTGCAAGACTCACTTCAGACATTAGGGGTGCAAGACTCACTTCAGACATCAGGGGTGCAAGACTCACTTCAGACATCAGGGGTGCAAGACTCACTTCAGACATCAGGGGTGCAAGACTCACTTCAGACATCAGGGTGCAAGACTCACTTCAGACATCAGGGTGCAAGACTCACTTCAGACATCAGGGTGCAAGACTCACTTCAGACATTAGGGTGCAAGACTCACTTCAGACATTAGGGTGCAAGACTCACTTCAGACATCAGGGTGCAAGACTCACTTCAGACATCAGGGTGCAAGACTCACTTCAGACATTAGGGGTGCAAGACTCACTTCAGACATCAGGGGTGCAAGACTCACTTCAGACATCAGGGGTGCAAGACTCACTTCAGACATCAGGGGTGCAAGACTCACTTCAGACATCAGGGGTGCAAGACTCACTTCAGACATAGGTGCAAGACTCACTTCAGCATCAGGGTGCAAGACTCACTTCAGACATAGGGTGCAAGACTCACTAGACATGTCAAGACTCATTCAGACATAGGTCAAGACTCACCAGCATCAGGGTGCAAGACTCACTTCAGACATCAGGGGTGCAAGACTCACTTCAGACATCAGGGGTGCAAGACTCAATTCAGACATTAGGGGTACAAGACTCACCAAGACATCAAGGGTGCAAGACTCACTTCAGACATCAGGGGTGCAAGACTCACTTCAGACATTAGGGGTACAAGACTCACTTCAGACATTAGGGGTACAAGACTCACCTTAGACATCAGGGGTGCAAGACTCACTTCAGACATCAGGGGTGCAAGACTCACTTCAGACATCAGGGGGGCAAGACTCACTTCAGACATCAGGGGTGCAAGACTCACTTCAGACATCAGGGTGCAAGATACTTCAACATCAGGTGCAAGACTCACTTCAGACATCAGGGGTGCAAGACTCACTTCAGACATCAGGGGTGCAAGACTCACTTCAGACATCAGGGGTGCAAGACTCACTTCAGACATCAGGGGTGCAAGACTCACTTCAGACATCAGGTGCAAGACTCACTTCACCATCAGGGTGCAAGACTCACTTCAGACATCAGGGGTCAAGACTCACTTAGACATCAGGGTGCAAGACTCACTTCAGACATCAGGGTGCAAGACTCACTTCAGACATTAGGTCAAGACTCACTAGACATAGGTCAAGACTCACTTAGACATCAGGTAGACTCACTTCAGACATAGGGTCAAGACTCACTTCAGACATCAGGGGTGCAAGACTCACTTAGACATCAGGGGTGCAAGACTCACTTCAGAATCAGGGTGCAGACTCACTTCAGACATCAGGGTGCAAGACTCACTTCAGACATCACGGGTGCAAGACTCACTTCAGACATCAGGGTGCAAGACTCACTTCAGACATCAGGGTGCAAGACTCACTTCAGACATCAGGGTGCAAGACTCACTTCAGACATCAAGGGTGCAAGACTCACTTCAGACATCAGGTGCAAGACTCACTTCAGACATCAGGTGCAAGCATTCAGACATCAGGTGAGCCATTCGACATCAGTGCAAGACTACTTCGACATCAGGGTGCAGCAGTGGACTTTAAGCCCTCGCACCGTGCCCACATACCACCTTACCTGGATCACCTGGGTATTCCAGGGATTCGATGGCCGCACGGTCCCTACGAAGCCAGCCTTCGGTGATCCGGCCCGATGATCGTCCAGGGTCGTTCTGAGGCAGCAGGTCCTATGCGTAATTCCCCTCAGCCGTGATCCGGCACGACTTTAAGTATCTGTCAGCTCTTTGAGGCAGCCAGGACATTGGTCCTTATGTGGTGGAGCTGTTGGCATCTTCCCTGGACATATGTTGTTTCTCTTCTTAATTATTTTCTACATGTTTCAATATGTTCTTCCTCTTTTATCTTACTCTAGTATGGTAAAGTTTATTATTATTAATATTGGAAGCTTTAAACCCTTAAGAATTATACAGCGGCTGGGGAATGGAATAGAATCAGGTTTGATCCAGGCAATGGGAGGATAGCTTCAAATCCTTGGATCAAGATCCTGTCAGCAACATCAAGTAGGCTCAGTGACGGTGGTAGGGTAGTTCGGGACAACACAAGACTTGTCGAGTAGTTAAGGTTGCTAATGACCTTGTTTACGAAATCAATCTCGTTTAATTGACGAGTTTAAACGTTCTAATGACGTATTGTGTTGCGAGCGATCATTACGTCAGCGGATGTATGTTAGTGGGCAATTAGCAGACAAGTAATTAAGTCAGTGGTTGGGTTGTTAGCGCCGTTGCCAGGGAAGTGTCACTAATCAAGTAATTAGGTCGTTTAGCTCGGGTAGTTGAGCAGTTTTTCTGCTGTACAACTAAATTATTATGTTCTTGTTTCTAACTCTTCTACAACAAGATACAGGATTGAAGAACTTGTTATACCCAAGTGTTCTTCCTCTGTGTTATACCCAAGTGTTCTTCCTCTGTGTTATACCCAAGTGTTCTTCCTCTGTTGTACACATGTGTTCTTCCTCTGTTGTACACAAGTGTTCTTCCTCTGTGTTGTACACAAGTGTTCTTCCTCTGTGTTGTACACAAGTGTTCTTCCTGTGTTATACCCAAGTGTTCTTCTCTGTTATACCAAAGTGTTCTTCTCTGTTATACCCAAGTGTTCTGTGTTGTACACAAGTGTTTTTCCTCTGTGTTGTACACAAGTGTTTTTTCTCTGTGTTGTACACAAGTGTGGGTTCTGTACTGGTGCTGCATGATCCATCATGGTTGACCAAGTGTGAGTTCTGTACTGGTGCTGCATGATCCATCATGGTTGACCAAGTGTGGGTTCTGTACTGGTGCTGCATGATCCATCATGGTTGACCAAGTGTGAGTTCTGTACTGGTGCTGCATGATCCATCATGGTTGACCAAGTGTGGGTTCTGTACTGGTGCTGCATGATCCAACATGGTTGACCAAGTGTGGGTTCTGTACTGGTGCTGCATGATCCATCATGGTTGACCAAGTGTGGGTTCTGTACTGGTGCTGCATGATCCAACATGGTTGACCAAGTGTGGGTTCTGTACTGGTGCTGCATGATCCATCATGGTTGACCAAGTGTGGGTTCTGTACTGGTGCTGCATGATCCATCATGGTTGACCAAGTGTGGGTTCTGTACTGGTGCTGCATGATCCATCATGGTTGACCAGGTGTGGGTTCTGTACTGGTGCTGCATGATCCATCATGGTTGACCAGGTGTGGGTTCTGTACTGGTGCTGCATGATCCATCATGGTTGACCAGGTGTGGGTTCTGTACTGGTGCTGCATGATCCATCATGGTTGACCAAGTGTGGGTTCTGTACTGGTGCTGCATGATCCATCATGGTTGACCAGGTGTGGGTTCTGTACTGGCGCTGCATGATCCAACATGGTTGACCAGGTGTGAGTTCTGTACTGGTGCTGCATGATCCATCATGGTTGACCAGGTGTGGGTTCTGTACTGGTGCTGCATGATCCAACATGGTTGACCAGGTGTGGGTTCTGTACTGGTGCTGCATGATCCAACATGGTTGACCAGGTGTGGGTTCTGTACTGGTGCTGCATGATCCATCATGGTTGACCAGGTGTGGGTTCTGTACTGGTGCTGCATGATCCATCATGGTTGACCAGGTGTGGGTTCTGTACTGGTGCTGCATGATCCATCATGGTTGACCAAGTGTGGGTTCTGTACTGGTGCTGCATGATCCATCATGGTTGACCAGGTGTGGGTTCTGTACTGGTGCTGCATGATCCATCATGGTTGACCAGGTGTGGGTTCTGTACTGGTGCTGCATGATCCATCATGGTTGACCAGGTGTGGGTTCTGTACTGGTGCTGCATGATCCAACATGGTTGACCAGGTGTGGGTTCTGTACTGGTGCTGCATGATCCATCATGGTTGACCAGGTGTGGGTTCTGTACTGGTGCTGCATGATCCAACATGGTTGACCAGGTGTGGGTTCTGTACTGGTGCTGCATGATCCAACATGGTTGACCAGGTGTGGGTTCTGTAGTGGTGCTGCATGATCCATCATGGTTGACCAGGTGTGGGTTCTGTACTGGTGCTGCATGATCCAACATGGTTGACCAGGTGTGGGTTCTGTACTGGTGCTGCATGATCCAACATGGTTGACCAGGTGTGGGTTCTGTACTGGTGCTGCATGATCCAACATGGTTGACCAGGTGTGGGTTCTGTACTGGTGCTGCATGATCCAACATGGTTGACCAGGTGTGGGTTCTGTACTGGTGCTGCATGATCCAACATGGTTGACCAGGTGTGGGTTCTGTACTGGTGCTGCATGATCCATCATGGTTGACCAGGTGTGGGTTCTGTACTGGTGCTGCATGATCCATCATGGTTGACCAGTTGTGGGTTCTGTACTGGTGCTGCATGGTCCATCATGGTTGACCAGGTGTGGGTTCTGTACTGGTGCTGCATGATCCATCATGGTTGACCAGGTGTGGGTTCTGTACTGGTGCTGCATGATCCATCATGGTTGACCAGGTGTGGGTTCTGTACTGGTGCTGCATGATCCATCATGGTTGACCAGGTGTGGGTTCTGTACTGGTGCTGCATGATCCTTCATGGTTGACCAGGTGTGGGTTCTGTACTGGTGCTGCATGATCCATCATGGTTGACCAGGTGTGGGTTCTGTACTGGTGCTGCATGATCCATCATGGTTGACCAGGTGTGGGTTCTGTACTGGTGCTTCATGATCCATCATGGTTGACCAGGTGTGGGTTCTGTACTGGTGCTGCATGATCCATCATGGTTGACCAGGTGTGGGTTCTGTACTGGTGCTGCATGATCCAACATGGTTGACCAGGTGTGGGTTCTGTACTGGTGCTTCATGATCCATCATGGTTGACCAGGTGTGGGTTCTGTACTGGTGCTGCATGATCCAACATGGTTGACCAGGTGTGGGTTCTGTACTAGTGCTGCATGATCCAACATGGTTGACCAGGTGTGGGTTCTGTACTGGTGCTGCATGATCCATCATGGTTGACCAGGTGTGGGTTCTGTACTGGTGCTTCATGATCCATCATGGTTGACCAGGTGTGGGTTCTGTACTGGTGCTGTATGATCCAACATGGTTGACCAGGTGTGGGTTCTGTACTGGTGCTGCATGATCCAACATGGTTGACCAGGTGTGGGTTCTGTACTGGTGCTGCATGATCCATCATGGTTGACCAGGTGTGGGTTCTGTACTGGTACTGCATGATCCATCATGGTTGACCAGGTGTTGGTTCTGTACTGGTGCTGCATGATCCATCATGGTTGACCAGGTGTGGGTTCTGTACTGGTGCTGCATGATCCAACATGGTTGACCAGGTGTGGGTTCTGTACTGGTGCTGCATGATCCAACATGGTTGACCAGGTGTGGGTTCTGTACTGGTGCTGCATGATCCAACATGGTTGACCAGGTGTGGGTTCTGTACTGGTGCTGCATGATCCAACATGGTTGACCAGGTGTGGGTTCTGTACTGGTGCTGCATGATCCATCATGGTTGACCAGGTGTGGGTTCTGTACTGGTACTGCATGATCCATCATGGTTGACCAGGTGTTGGTTCTGTACTGGTGCTGCATGATCCATCATGGTTGACCAGGTGTGGGTTCTGTACTGGTGCTGCATGATCCAACATGGTTGACCAGGTGTGGGTTCTGTACTGGTGCTGCATGATCCAACATGGTTGACCAGGTGTGGGTTCTGTACTGGTGCTGCATGATCCAACATGGTTGACCAGGTGTGGGTTCTGTACTGGTGCTGCATAATCCAACATGGTTGACCAGGTGTGGGTTCTGTACTGGTACTGCATGATCCAACATGGTTGACCAGGTGTGGGTTCTGTACTGGTGCTGCATGATCCAACATGGTTGACCAGGTGTGGGTTCTGTACTGGTGCTGCATGATCCAACATGGTTGACCAGGTGTGGGTTCTGTACTGGTGCTGCATGATCCATCATGGTTGACCAGGTGTGGGTTCTGTACTGGTACTGCATGATCCATCATGGTTGACCAGGTGTTGGTTCTGTACTGGTGCTGCATGATCCATCATGGTTGACCAGGTGTGGGTTCTGTACTGGTGCTGCATGATCCAACATGGTTGACCAGGTGTGGGTTCTGTACTGGTGCTGCATGATCCAACATGGTTGACCAGGTGTGGGTTCTGTACTGGTGCTGCATGATCCAACATGGTTGACCAGGTGTGGGTTCTGTACTGGTGCTGCATGATCCAACATGGTTGACCAGGTGTGGGTTCTGTACTGGTGCTGCATGATCCAACTTGGATCTGATATATGTACAATAAAGTGTTGTGATTGATGCCTTACTCAGGGTTCTGAAAGCTGGTCTTAAATTTGCCAGAGGCGCATTTGCAGCAGCAACGGTTATTGGGTTGTAGTGTAGCTCAGGCGATATGCTGGGTACAATACTCATCCCAAGGTCCTCCTAGAGTGAGGTCTGCAGTGTTTACTCCAGGACTCTATGCTCCGTCTACAGTCTTCTTTGCCCTTCCCCAAACTTCATTACTTTTCAGTTGGTGGGGTTAAATTCCAGTAGTCAGGTCATTTGCCGGGCCAGACCTGCAGCCTGTCCATTTGTGTGTGTGTGTGTACTCACCTGTTTGTGGTTGTAGGGGTTGAGTCACAGCTCCTGGCCCCACCTCATCGCTGGTCGCTAGTAGGTCCACTCTCCCTGCTCCACGAGCTTTATCGTATCTCTTATGTGTGTGTGTGTGTGTGTGTGTGTGTGTGTGTGTGGGTGTGTGTGTGTGTGTGTACTCACCTATTTGTGGTTGCAGGGGTCGAGACTCAGCTCCTGGCAACGCCTCTTTACTGATCGCGACTAGGTCCTCTCCCTGCTCCATGAGCTTTATCATACCTCGTCTTAAAACTATGTATGGTTCTTGCCTCCACTACATCACTTCTCAGACTATTCCACTTCCTAACAACTCTATGACTGAAGAAATAATTCCTAACATGTCTTTGATTCATTTGAGTCTTCAACTTTCAATTGTGACCCCTTGTTTCTGTCCCATCTCTGGAACATTCGGTCTCTGTCCACCTTATCTATTCCTCGCAGTATTTTGTATGCCGTTATCATGTCTCCCCTAACCCTCCTGTCCTCCAGTGTCGTCAGGCCGAGTTTCCTTAATCTTTCTTAGTAGGACAATTCCTTTAGCTCTGGAACTAGCCTTGTTGCAAACCTTTGCACTTTCTCTAATTTCTTGACGTGCTTGACCAGGTGTGTGTGTGTTTGTGTGTGTGTGTGTGTGTGTGTGTGTGTGTGTGTGTGTGTGTGTAAGGAAACACTTCGAAATGTTTCGGCCTCACCGGGAATTGAACCCGGGCCCTCCGTGTGTGAAGCAAGAGCGCTAGCCACCATACCATCGGGGCGTGTGTGTGTGTGTATGTGTATGTGTGGTGCACTGTTACTGCAGAATAAGAGTGTGTTAAATGTTTTGCACTCTGGTAGGATTGCTATATGTTCTTTTATTGTCATGAACATTTTATAGGAGAAGTAAATCACATCAAGTTGTTGTTGGAGTCAGTGTGCACTTGACCTGTGTGTGTCTTGTGCTTAGTCCGTGGTTGTATGATGGAGGGCGAGGGAAAACAATGGAAGGACCAAGTTGGGAGGAGGGAGGTACGTAGAGATGTAGGGAGTGAGTCAGGGAGAAATGTAGGAGTGAGAGTGAAGCCACACAATACAGGTCCAGGAGCCTGATATGGCTTCTGTCTCCTTGTGTTTCCCTCCTTCCCTCTCCACTAAGATTATCTATTACCTTCCCTTCCGTCTCCCATCTCTCTCCCACACTATATATATATATATATATATATATATATATATATATATATATATATATATATATATTTCTTTAGCAAGAGCTCATTTAAAATTAAGTCCTTTCTACAATTTTCTCTTATACGTTTAAAGATATATTTTTTTTAATTATGTTAATGTAAAAATTAATAATTTTGTACCAAAAGAACCTTAGAAAACTTGCCCAACATTATTATAACAAGCGCAATTTAATTTAGCCTAATTCAACTAAATATATTTTAGATAAGTTTACAATAATTTAATAGTAAACAAACACAAAGAATTTTTGTTTTTTTCGTTAGGTTCAGAATGATTTTTGCGAAATTATTGCGTACACAAATTTTCACTTGCCTTATTCGTCAAGAAGAGCGTTGCTATTTAAGGCAAAATAGCAAGTTTTACATTTTCGGCACGACAGTATATATATATATATATATATATATATATATATATATATATATATATATATATATATATATATATATATGTATATATATGTGTATATATATATATTTATATATATATATATATATATATATATATATATATATATATATATATATATATATATATATATATATATACATACATACATACATACATACGCACCTCGCACACATGGAAAAATCACAAAACGCGTGATTGTAGATATGAAAAAATACCACAGTGGAAATAGGAAATAAAACTTGAGCGCTTTTATGTGCCTACACATCTTCAGAGGAAGCACACGAGGATGTGTGTAAGCACATGAAAGCGATCTAGTTTTCATTTCTTATTTTCACTGGTATTTTTTCATACACCGTCAAGAGGGGCAAGTAAGACCAGGTGAGGGGAAAGTTGAGAGGTCCAGTGTTAACTGTGTGTTGTGTGGGGCAAGTAAGACCAGGTGAGGGGAGAGTTGAGAGGTCCAGTGTTAACTGTGTGTGTTGTGTGGGGCAAGTAAGACCAGGTGAGGGGAAAGTTGAGAGGTCCAGTGTTAACTGTGTGTGTTGTGTGGGGCAAGTAAGACCAGGTGAGGGGAGAGTTGAGAGGTCCAGTGTTAACTGTGTGTTGTGTGGGGCAAGTAAGACCAGGTGAGGGGAAAGTTGAGAGGTCCAGTGTTAACTGTGTATGTTGTGTGGGGCAAGTAAGACCAGGTGAGAGGAAAGTTGAGAGGTCCAGTGTTAACTGTGTGTGTTGTGTGGGGCAAGTAAGACCAGGTGAGGGGAGAGTTGAGAGGTCCAGTGTTAACTGTGTGTGTTGTGTGGGGCAAGTAAGACCAGGTGAGGGGAGAGTTGAGAGGTCCAGTGTTAACTATGTGTGTTGTGTGGGGCAAGTAAGACCAGGTGAGGGGAAAGTTGAGAGGTCCAGTGTTAACTGTGTGTGTGTTGTGTGGGGCAAGTAAGACCAGGTGAGGGAGAGTTGAGAGGTCCAGTGTTAACTGTGTGTGTTGTGTGGGGCAAGTAAGACCAGGTGAGGGGAGAGTTGAGAGGTCCAGTGTTAACTATGTGTGTTGTGTGGGGCAAGTAAGACCAGGTGAGGGGACAGTTGAGAGGTCCAGTGTTAACTGTGTGTGTGTTGTGTGGGGCAAGTAAGACCAGGTGAGGGGAAAGTTGAGAGGTCCAGTGTTAACTGTGTGTTGTGTGGGGCAAGTAAGACCAGGTGAGGGGAAAGTTGAGAGGTCCAGTGTTAACTGTGTGTGTTGTGTGGGGCAAGTAAGACCAGGTGAGGGGAAAGTTGAGAGGTCCAGTGTTAACTGTGTTGTGTGGGGCAAGTAAGACCAGGTGAGGGGAAAGTTGAGAGGTCCAGTGTTAACTGTGTGTTGTGTGGGGCAAGTAAGACCAGGTGAGGGGAAAGTTGAGAGGTCCAGTGTTAACTGTGTGTGTGTTGTGTGGGGCAAGTAAGACCAGGTGAGGGGAGAGTTGAGAGGTCCAGTGTTAACTGTGTGTGTTGTGTGGACTGTGGAGGCTGGTGCGCACGTACGGCAGGAAGAGCACATCCCTCAAACACCTGACAACTACAGTTTCTTGTTAAAGAAATATAGAGATCCTTAAGGTGGTAGATGCTTCTCAGACTCTGGCATTTAATGTTGCAGAAGTTGCTGATGTATATCGCACTGACGGACGTGACAACGAAGGACAAAGAACCCATTGCCTTTTCAAGTAGATAACTAAGACCTTAATGTGGTTGTATCGCTACGTGTGACGTATCTAAGCTGACATGTTTCGCTTGCACAGTAGACTACTACAGTCGAATACACAAGTGATGAATATGGCGACAATAACAGCGGTGGAGAGGTAAAGATGATGTGACCAGTGCATCAACATTGATGTAGTAGTTCGGGGTGATCACTCCCTCAGCCTGGAGAAGTGACCAGTGCATCAACATTGATGTAGTAGTTCGGGGTGATCATTCCCTCAGCCTGGAGAAGTGACCAGTGCATCAACATTGATGTAGTAGTTCGGGGTGATCACACCCTCAGCTTGGAGAAGTGACCAGTGCATCAACATTGATGTAGTAGTTGGAGGTGATGAGTCCCTCAGCCTGGAGAAGTGACCAGTGCATCAACATTGATGTAGTAGTTGGAGGTGATGAGTCCCTCAGCCTGGAGAAGTATTCAGCTTCATGGTGTTGAATCATTGTGGTTACATCACTGATATTGATTATAAAATATATCAGAATTATGAAGTAGCAGTACTTAGTGTCCAAGGAGTCGTTACTTTGTGTTGTTTACGATATGTTATGTGAACTACGACCACAGTTGTCACACCAAATATAGCGAGGTCTCAAGTGCTCCACACCAGGGGCAATTAAGACCAGTTTTTGCATTATTCTGGCAATATAACTGTACAGCCTAAGAAAGTAGAATTTGTTCAGTTTGTACATTCATTATCCCTTTGTATTATTTTCTAAAATATAAGTTTGAACGAAATAAACTGAACTTTTTGTGTTACCATTTGAATAACTTGATTTTTTTTTTATTTTAACTGACCCACTTGACATTATATAAATGGTCAGGAACTTATATAGTTCCTCTTAAAAGGCACCTAAGTTCCCCCGTCGTTTAAAATGTTCATTTTGACACCTCTTCAACACAAGTGTCCTCAAAGATTTGTTAAGTTATACCATGAATTAAGGAAAGATCCTGAACTTCACCTTACGAAACAGACGAAGCAAATGCGATAGTAATTATGGACAAGGTAGATTATAGGGGGAAAACGAGCATATTATTAGAAGACAGGGGTACTTACGTGCCTATTAAAAGAGAGTCAGGGTATGTTGGTAATGTTATGCACGAAGGGAGACTGGAAGTCTTGCTCAGTCTTATTATGTATCCATGTTTTTCTTTGGGGTTTTATGCACCATGTACTGAGCCTCTTGTTGTCGTAAGTTGTGATTCCGGTATACAGATTTGGCACCAATCTCCCTGGTCCTAGTACTGATACTTGGGGAACCCCATTCGTTACACTTACCATTCATCCTCTGTCTTCGTTAGGTCTTCCTGCATCCAATGCAATACTTGTTCTTGTATCCCTTCTTGTTCCATTAATTCATAAATCAATCTCCATTGAAAGTGTTACATGCTGTTTTGTAGTTCACCAATTTGCATTCTACCAATCCTTGTCTTTCTTACTTTATCTTATGTTATTCTTCGTGTTAGTGTGGCACAACTTACCCTTCCTAAATTTATACTGCTTTTCTGAAACACTTCCTCTTGTTTATGTTCTCATCCCACCTTGTTCTCATCTTTCCCGATACATAAAACAGTATACATGTCAATGATACTGGACTGTTATTCACTGCCAACTTGCCTTTTCTGCTTCCATATTGGGACTACATTTACAGTTTTCTAGGTGTCCGCAAGTTTTCCCGTCCTTAGGTGGACAGCAACTATGCATTAAGATATTGAACCACACCACTGTGTCCACAAATGCAAGTTTTTACAGACGAATCTCCCGCTAGCGGGAGATTCGTGGATACAGTGGTGCCTATGCTAGCCTTCCTATGGTGTAGAAATATACCTAGTTGGACGAATCTTATTGAAGCTAGCTGGCCCAGTGGCTTACTCTCTGACCGCGGGTTCGAACCCCACCCGTGGTATGGTTTGTTTGCAATCGTGTCATTACGATTTCGCGAGTCATGAAGATATTACCCTCCTTGCAAATGAATGAGAAATGGAAATCTATTATTATTTTTTTTCACTCTGCCAGGATTGCTGATCTTTTCTGTCTCATGAACGCGTAAGACTACAAGTAAATCTTACGAACTTCTATTTTCCTTCTTCATAGTTCCTAATAGTGTACTATTTCCATCTTAGGGTAAATGTGGCGGAAGATTATTCCCCAGAACCACTGACACGTGTGTTGACAAGTCTTTGTTGTACTGTAGGTTTTTACAGTACTTCCCCTCGTTCAGTGTCTAGTGTGTATCTCTGATGAGCTTCCAGGGTTTTCCTACTCCCGCAGCCAAGACCTGGGCCAGGCTTGTCTGGCGCTTGCCGGCCCACATATCCATCACAGCCTGGTTGATCTGGCACTTGGTGGAGGTAGTTGTCCAGTTTCCTCTTGAAGACTTCTACATTTGTCCCAGCAGTGTTTCTGATATCTGCTGGTAAGATGATGAATAGTGTTATTGTGCCCACGTCGCCCTTTCTTCTCACTGGGTTTATTTTGCACTTCCTCCCATATCTCTGACTCGAGTATGTTGTTATGGCACTGTGCTGCCACGCCCCATTATGGCTTTGATGTGTACTCACCGAATTGTGTTTGCAGGGATCAAGATTCAGCTCTTGGCCCCTTTACTGCTTTCTTTGATCGGCATCACTGATTTCTAGCTCCTTACACCTTCTCATATCTACTCTTGAAGCTGTGTATTGAGTTTGCCTCCACTACTGCCTCATCTAAGTCATTCCACTTTTCAACCATCCTGAGGCTGAAGAAATACTTCTTTACATCCTAGTGACTCATCTGTCTTCAACTTCCACCTATATTTTCTTGATCCTGGTCCTCTTAATTCAAACACTGTCCCTATCTGCCCTATCAGTTCCTTGAATGGAGGAACACTGCAGAAGGCCTACTGGCCCATACAAGGCAGGTCCTTATCAAAACCACCACTACATAAAGCTACCCAAGAATTTACTCCGGTACTCACGACACTAATCAAACCCACCCCCTCCTACTCATATATTTGTCCAGCCTCTTTTTAAAGCCACCCAAGGTCCTAGCCTCTATCACCCTACTCGGAAGATTGTTCCACGCATCCACAACTCTGTTCGAAAACCAGTACTTACCTATGTCCTTTCTAAATTCTAAATTAATCCAACTTAAATCCGTTATTTCTGGTTCTTACCTGGTTCACCCCCCCTCAGTACTTTATTAATATCACCTTTGTTTATGCCCATCATCCACTTATATACTTCGATGATATCTCCCCTCATTCTACGTCTCTCCAGAGAGTGAAAATTCAAGGCTCTAAGTCTATCTTCATACTGGAGATTCCTTATACACTAAATAATTTTAGTCATTTTTCTCTATGTTCTTCAGTGAATCTATATCCATCTTGTAGTAAGGAGACCAAAACTGAGCAGCATAACCCAAATGAGGTCTCACTAGTGATGTATAGAGACCTCACTAGTGATGTATAGAGACCTCACTAGTGATGTATAGAGACCTCACTAGTGATGTATAGAGACCTCACTAGTGATGTATAGAGACCTCACTAGTGATGTATAGAGACCTCACTAGTGATGTATAGAGACCTCACTAGTCATGTATAGAGACCTCACTAGTCATGTATAGAGACCTCACTAGTGATGTATAGAGACCTCACTAGTGATGTATAGAGGCCTCACTAGTGATGTATAGAGACCTCACTAGTGATGTATAGAGACCTCACTAGTGATGTATAGAGACCTCACTAGTGATGTATAGAGACCTCACTAGTGATGTATAGAGGCCTCACTAGTGATGTATAGAGACCTCACTAGTGATGTATAGAGACCTCACTAGTGATGTATAGAGACCTCACTAGTGATGTATAGAGACCTCACTAGTGATGTATAGAGACCTCACTAGTGATGTATAGAGACCTCACTAGTGATGTATAGAGACCTCACTAGTGATGTATAGAGCTGTAAAATAACTTTTGGTCTTAAAGCTATGTATATATCCCGCCTCTACCACGTGATTGTCCAGGTCATTCCTCTTCCTCGCCACCCTGAGAATGAATACTTCCTGACATCCCTCTGATTTATTTGTCTTTTTAAACTGTGCCCTCGTGTACTCATTTCCTGCCTGTGTGTGTACTCACCTAGTAGTGGTTGCAGGCGTCGATTCACAGCTCCTGGCCCCGCCTCTTCACTGGTCGCTACTGGGTCACTCTTCCTGCTCTATGAGCTTTATCATACCTCTTCTTAAAGCTATGTTTGGATCCTGCCTCCACTACATCACTTCCCAGACTATTCCACTTCCTGACAGCTATGTGACTGAAGAAATACTTCCTAACATCCATGTGATTCATCTGAGTCTTCAACTTCCAACTGTGACCCCTTGTTGCTATGTCCCATCTCTGGAACATCCTGTCTCTGTCCACCTTGTCGATTCCTCTCATTATTTTATATGTCGTTATCATATCCCCCCCTATCTCTCCTGTCTTCCAGTGTCGTCAGGTCGATTTCCCTTAACCTCTCCTCTTAGGACATACCCCTTAGGTCCGACTAGGTGTGGGCTCCAGACTGGTGCTGCATACTCCAGTATGGGCCTAACGTACACAGTGTACAGGGTCCTGAACGATTCTTTATTAAGATGTCGGAATGCTGTTCTTAGGTTAGCTAGGCGCCCATATGCTGCAGCAGTTATTTACTAAGATTTACTTCAAGAAGTATAAGTAACAGAAGTCCAAAAGTTATTTTACAGCTCTATACATCACTAGTGAGGTCTCTATACATCACTAGTGAGGCCTCTATACATCACTAGTGAGGTCTCTATACATCACTAGTGAGGTCTCATACATCACTAGTGAGGTCTCTATACATCACTAGTGAGGTCTCTATACATCACTAGTGAGGTCTCTATACATCACTAGTGAGGCCTCTATACATCACTAGTGAGGTCTCTATACATCACTAGTGAGGTCTCTATACATCACTAGTGAGGTCTCTATACATCACTAGTGAGGCCTCTATACATCACTAGTGAGGTCTCTATACATCACTAGTAAGGTCTCTATACATCACTAGTGAGGCCTCTATACATCACTAGTGAGGCCTCTATACATCACTAGTGAGGTCTCTATACATCACTAGTGAGGTCTCTATACATCACTAGTGAGGTCTCTATACATCACTAGTGAGGCCTCTATACATCACTAGTGAGGTCTCTATACATCACTAGTGAGGTCTCTATACATCACTAGTGAGGTCTCTATACATCACTAGTGAGGCCTCTATACATCACTAGTGAGGTCTCTATACATCACTAGTGAGACCTCGTTTGGATTATGCCGCTCAGTTATGGTCTCCGTACTATAGAATGGATATAGATTTATTGGAGAACATACAGAGAAGAATGACTAAAATGATTTACTGTATAAGGAATCTCCAGTATGAAGATAGACTTAGAGCCTTGAATCTCCACTCTCTGGAGAGACGTAGAATGAGGGAAGATATCATCGAAGCGTATAAGTGATGGGCATAAACAAAGGTGGTATTAATAAAGTACTGAGGGTGGTGAACCAGGTAAGAACCAGAAATAACGGATTTAAGTTTGATAAATTTAGATTTAGAAAGGACATAGGTAAGTACTGGTTTTCGAACAGAGTTGTAGATGCGTGGAACAATCTTCCGAGTAGGGTGATAGAGGCTAGGACCTTGGGTGGCTTTAAAAAGAGGCTGGACAAATATATGAGTGGGAGGGGCTGGTTTGATTGGTGTCGTGGGTAGGGGAGTAAATTCTTGGGTAGCTTTGGGTAGTAGTGATAAGGACGTGCCTTGTATGGGCCAGTAGGCCTTCTGCAGTGCTCCTCCATTCTTATGTTCTTATGTTGATGTGCGCCGCAGGAGATGTGCTCGGTGTTATACTCACCCCAAGATCTTTTTCCTTGAGTGAGGTCTGTAGTCTCTGGCCCTCTAGACTGTACTCCGTCTGTGGTCTTCTTTGCCCTTCCCCAATCTTCATGACTTTGCACTTGGTGGGGTTGAACTCCAGGAGCCAGTTGCTGGACCAGGCCTGCAGCCTGTCCAGATCCCTTTATAGTTCTGTCTGGTCCTCGTCCGATTGGATTCTTCTCATCAACTTCACATCATCTGCAAACAAGGACACTTCGGAGTCTATTCCTTCCGTCATGTTATTCGCAAATACCAGAAACAGCACCGGTCCTAGGACTGACCCCTGTGGAACCCCACTCGTCACCGGCGCCCACTCTGATACCTCGCCACGTACCATGACTCGCTGTTGTCTTCCTGACAGGTATTCCCTGATCCATTGTAGTGCCTTCCCTGTTATCCCTGCCTGGTCCTCCAGCTTTTGCACTATTCTCTTGTGTGGAACTGTGTCAAACGCATTCTTACAGTCCAAGAAAATGCAATCTAGTCACCTCTCTCTTGTCTTACTACTGTCACCCTGTCATAGAACTCCAGTAGGTTTGTGACACAGGATTTCCCGTCCCTGAAACCGTGCTGGCTGTAGTGTGTGTGTGTGTGTGTGTGTGTTTAATAACAATATTGTGCTCATACGTGTTAATGTTAATGCATGTTTGTACTGAGTATTAATATATGTGTGTTTGTGTTGCAGGCAAGCAGGAAGGTGTCCAAGTGTGGCTACCTGTTCGTGGCCCCGGACTGGGACTTCTCCATCCCCCTCAACAGAACTAAGGTAGGTTACCCCACCTACACATCTTGTGTATGAATGTGTGTTTGTCCTCGGATTTGATTTGTGAAGGACCTGCCCAGTATGGGCCAACAGGCCTACTGCAGTCTTCCTCCCTTCTTATGTTCTTGTTCTTTGAACTGGACTGGGCGAAACGTGTCTTCATTGGCTGCCTTGATAATCACATATGTATTTTTCTCACACTCTTGTCAGTTTGACACACAAACAGCCTCGTTGATCAAGTCATCCACCGGGAGGCCTGGACCGGGCCGCGGGGGACGTTGACTCTCGGAACACACTCCAGGTAAATAGCTCTGCCTGATCAACCATGTGGGCCCGCTGGCCGCCAACAGCAACAGCCTGGTTGACCAGGCAAGCACCAGACGAGTATGGCCACAGGCTGGGCTGTGGGAGTAGACTCGAAACAGGTCACTGTGATGCCATTGACTATGTGCTGATCGATATTACTTGTTATATTACATGTGTTGAACAATATTACTTGTTATATTACATGTGTTGAACAATATTACTTGTTATATTACATGTGTTGAACAATATTACTTGTTATATTACATGTGTTGAACAATATTACTTGTTATATTAATGTTGATCAGTATTACTTGTTATATTACATGTGTTGATCATTATTATTTATTCCATGTGTTGATCAAAATTATTTATCAGATGTTCAGCGTTTCTTTTTTATAATAATAATAATAATAATAATAATAATAATAATAATAATAATAATAATAATAATAATAATAATAATAATAATAATAATAATAATAATAATGCTAATACTTGTGAGAGTACACAGCAGCACAATAACAAGGTGTAGGCTAGGTGCCTCAGACTTGACACTGTGAAGCAGGTAAAGTGTGTCACAGGTGTCAGATGGTGAAGCAGAAGCCAGATGACACCGCAGGTGAAGGTGGGTGAGTCAGGGGTGGGTGAACTTCAGGGAAAACACTCTGCAACACAGAACTTGTACCTGCCAGGTGAGGGGACCATTGAGAACTCTGAAGGTGTTAATAATAAAAGTGAAGATAACAGGTGAGACAAGGCAGGTAGAAGGCAGAACGGACGGTGAGAGGAACGACTGCGTTCCACACCGGAACTTCCACAGCCATTTAATCAACTTGAGAGACGCAAGACTCATCACCAGGAAGACAGTACCGCAGGATCTTGGAATTATCACTTATCTGTATATCTAAGAGTTTCAACCAGAACAACGGCTTTTACAACATATGTGAACTCCTCGCCAGGACACTTCTTCATTGTTATCCCACATAACAACATACACACTCGCCCCTCCTGTGTAGGTTCCTCTCAAATCCAACCTACCCAACATTCTCCTCCTTATGTACTCAGCACTCTTTACCCAGCTAGATCTGCTTGACTTGATAAAGTCCACTCTGTGGGCGAAACGTAGTCAATAGAGGACCGCATTATACTGTGTTTGTGTTAATTTTTTCATCATGTGGGTATTTTATATAATTTATCTCTTGGAGTGAAGGCAGAAGTAGAGTAATCCCACACGCACGCACACGCGCACACGCACGCACGCTGCCTCGGCTCACTTAAATACGAGCTGTGGGGGTTAAGACCATAAGAAAGTAGGAACACCGCATCAGGCCTACTGGCCCATAATTAGCAGGTCCTTGTCAAACCCAAACCCACCATCAAAAACATTCGCCCAACCCATTATTAGTGTTACCCAAAGAATAAGTTGTGATAACGCTATTATCTAAGCTATATTTGAAGGTAGCCAAGCCAAAACTCAGGTTACTAAGATGTGTTGAAAATGCAGGAAGAAGTGGGCGGCAAAGTTCAAATGATCTTATTAAATAAGGAAAAAATCATAGAGGCAGTATGGGTGACAAACACCGCCTGAAGACGATTCTGTGGCTCGATTCCAGACTAGGCCACCAGACTATTGGTGCTGGCAGCATACAGTCTAGTGTGGATCAGGGACTTGAAGACAGCTGAGTGTCTTGGTAATTCTCCTTATGCTGCGGGAGTAGAAATGATCAAAACCCGTCAAAGGTACATCAAGTGTACATATAAGAAGTGTTCAAAAGTCTTAGTCTCTTTACATTTTTAATTTATCTTCTCGTATATTCGTTGCGCCTCTGCTTTTCATTGCGGGAATTTTATTCCGTGTAATAGTGATTTGTGTGGCGAGTTGCAACTGATCCCTCCAGAATGATCCACTTTCAGGGACGTAAAGCTTAACTATTAATTTAGATGCTTGACTGGGCAGTGAAGATTCTCTCTACATTCTTCAGAAATATATCTTCGTCTGCCTTAAAAGTGGCTGTTAGTGTACAACAGTATTAAGGTCTAGAAGGGAGCAAGTCACTTAGTGGCATCTCTGGTTTAAAGGCTCTAATTATCCAGCCTGTCATTTTCCATGCAGTTATAGTAATGACACTTTTGCGCTCTTACAGTGCAAGATTTTCTGACATTATCACTCCTAAGTTTCTCACATTAATCTTCCGCTTTATGGAGTAGTTTGAGTTTGTTTTAAACTCCGTTTTCGGTTTTTATTTCCTGGAATTTTCCATAGCGGAGTAACTGAAATTTATCCTCACTGACCATCACTTTGTGTTCTGTGGCCCACTTGCAGACTTAATTTATATAAGTTTTCCAGATTCCCAGTGTCCTCATTGACTACAACCCGTACAAATTCTAGTATCGTCTACAAAGGATTCATATCTTTGCCTACGTCTGATATCAGAATGAGAGAGTGATAATTGGGCCTTGAACAGAGCTTTCCATTGTGGCAGTCTCTGATTTGACTTTGTTCATTATTACTCTACTAGTGAAGATGAAGTCTAAGTTTGGAGTCATGTAAACACGATGAAGTTTGTGTGAAGGATCAGGTGATCATCGTGAAGTACAGAAAACTTCTCACAGTGACAAGGAGGAATGTCGGAAACTCAAGAAAAGATTCCAGGTTTTTGTACGTGATGAAGGACAAGTAGCGGAGCTTGAAGACGCACATCCTCGAGTAACACTCCACCGTATGATGCCACAACACCTCAACAAACACTCAGTACAGCTCGGCGTAGCAAAATCAGTGGGTTAGGTAGAAGGACACATGTGCAAATTATGTTACATTTTATTGTGGCAACGTTTCGCTCTCCAGGAGCTTTGTCAAGCCGTAGACAAAGCTTCTGGAGAGCGAAACGTTGCCATAATGAAATGTCGCATTACTTGCACATATGTCCCTTTACCTAACATATTGTCGGTAATTCTGCCAACATTATTACAGAATCAGTGGAGCTGGAGCCATGTTTCATCCTGTAGTTCCAAGAACCCCCGTCCAGTCTTCAGCACTAAGTATGTCATCTAATATGTCCAGGTTTCCAGTAGTTGTACCACACAGTGTCCCTTGGATCCCCTTCCACCACACAGTGTCCCTTGGATCCCCTTCCACCACACAGTGTCCCTTGGATCCCCTTCCACCACACAGTGTCCCTTGGATCCCCTTCCACCACACAGTGTCCCTTGGATCCCCTTCCACCACACAGTGTCCCTTGGATCCCCTTCCACCACACAGTGTCCCTTGGATCCCCTTCCACCACACAGTGTCCCTTGGATCGCCTTCCACCACACAGTGTCCCTTGGATCGCCTTCCACCACACAGTGTCCCTTGGATCCCCTTCCACCACACAGTGTCCCTTTGATCCCCTTCTACATATATACAGTTTTTTTTTTTTTGCTGGAGAAGTAATTTCTAGTTTCGTGCTTGCATTAGTATCGCTGCTGCCCTTATTATGGTAGAGATTAGAATTTATCTCCGAAGTGGCTAATTTATTGTGCACCTCATAGCCATCCTGTAGACGGCAGCTGTGCCTCGTGTGTCTTCTTTCTTCACCCCCAGCGTCTTGGGGTTCTGCTTCTTCTCTTGCCTGTCGCTAGTGCTCCGTCATTTAGAGCACTGCTCAGTGCTGTCGGCCCCGTTCAAAGCAGGAGAATTATCAGAGCTGGAACAAATACAGAGATCGTTCACGGCTCACATTGAACCAGTAAAGCACCTAAATTACTGTGAACGCCTTCAAGTCTTGAACATGTACTCACTGGAGCGGAGGAGAGAGAGATACATTATAATATATACCTGAAAAGTATTCGAGGACCTGGTCCCAAATCTGCAACATACTGGAGTGAGAGATATGGAAGTGCAAAATAAACCCAGTGAGGAGCAGGGGTGCGGTGGGGACAATAAGAGAACACTGTATCAACATCCGGGGTCCCAGACTATTCAACATCTTACCAGAAGATATCAGAAACACTGCTGGAACCAGTGTAGAAGCCTTCAAGAGGAAACTGGACAAGTATCTTCACCAGGTGCCAGATCAACCAGGCTGTGATGGATATGTGGGGCAGCGGCCCTCCAGCAGCAATAGTCTAGTTGACCAGGCACGCACCAGACGAGCCTGGCCCTTGGCCGGGCTCCGAGAGTAGTGAAACTCTCGAAACTCTTCAAAGGTATATCAAAGGTGTCTTCACGAACACGTTTTACTTGTCTGATTCGTGAAGTTTTTTCTTCCGTGGCGCTGCTGCTTTCATCTACCTCAGCTGATGCTGTCTTCACCAGTCATCTACCTCAGTTGATGCTGTCTTCACCAGTCATCTACCTCAGCTGATGCTGTCTTCACCAGTCATCTACCTCAGCTGATGCTGTCTTCACCAGTCATCTACCTCAGCTGATGCTGTCTTCACCAGTCATCTACCTCAGCTGATGCTGTCTTCACCAGTCACCTACCTCAGCTGATGCTGTCTTCACCAGTCACCTACCTCAGCTGATGCTGTCTTCACCAGTCACCTACCTCATCTGATGGTCTTCACCAGTCATCTACCTCAGCTGATGCTGTCTTCACCAGTCGAGTTTTGCTCTTTGCAAGTCTCACTGTCTTCTTAAGTTTTACTCCTTACGTGGCTGGCTCCTGCAGCTGTCAGCATGCTGGCTTTTGCAGCTGTCAGCATGCTGGCTTCTGCATCTGTCAGCATGCTGGCTTCTGCAGCTGTCAGAATGCTGGCTTCTGCAGTTGTCAGCATGCTGGCTTCTGCAGTTGTCAGCATGCTGGCTTCTGCAGTTGTCAGCATGCTGGCTTCTGCAGTTGTCAGCATGCTGGCTTCTGCAGTTGTCAGCATGCTGGCTTCTGCCCACTGCGTGGGCGAAACGTTGTCAATAAAGGATCACATTATACAGCTTATTAAGACCTCCCCCTCCTCCATAACTTCTGCCTAGCGGTCAGCTCCCGTAGGAAGATTGACCGTGTGGTCACCATAGAGGCTAGGCTCCCCTAGGGTGTGAAAATTAGCAGCCAACACTCGTATCTTTGCAAAACAGAAACAGGCGACCAGGTGTCAGGGTGCCGCAGCAGTTCTCCCGTTTCTCACAAACAAGATATTGGCGAGACAGTCTCAAGGTATCACATTGACCCTTGCCTTTATAACTTGGTCGACCAGCATTACTGGCGTCTTGTGTCCCACCATGCTTATACAAAACTGTTTGTAGTTTGCTTCCACTACATCCACTTCCACTTCCTGACGTCTCTGTGACTTTTGTGTTTTTTTTAGCTTCTATTCTGATTCTCTTGTTCACTTTCCTGTATTTAAAATAGTTTATCTATGCACTCCTTATCATTTTCTCTCACTATCTTAGTCGTCTACTCTCTTGTCCTGCTATTTGCCAAGGCAAGGTGTGGGTAATTAGGTCGACCTCACAAGCACACTGACTACATCACATAGTCGATTTGAGTATTTCCTCCATTTTTTCCATAGAAGAGCAACTGAAACTTGTCTTCACAGAAGATCATATTGTTGTCTGAGGCGCAGTGCCAGACATAGTTTATATCCTGTTGAAGACTCATTGTGTCATCAGCAAAGGATGCTACGGTGCCATGATTTATGTCTTTATCAGTGTCGGATATAAGACTGAGAAACAGAAGTGGAACGAGTACTGTGCCTTCAAGAACAACTTTTCACCATGGCAGCCTCCGACTTCACTCTGTTGACTACTGCTATCTGAATTTTATTTGTTAATAACGAAATATGAATTGAGTCAATTAATATTCTTTGCTGGCGACACCAGAAGCTCTCAGAGTGACGTCCGTCGAAGACGCAATAAATCTTCAGGGGAATATAGTGTTGCAGTCAGCTTCGGACAACACTTCGATGTTCAGTGAGGACAAGTTTCAGTTCCTCCATTATGGAAGAATGGAGGAAATAGACTGAAACGGAGCACAGTACAAACTCAAATCATTCAATAGAGTGAAAGTTGCGTGTGTGAGAGTAATGAGTGACGATGTCCGATCAAAGATCACAACAATGTTGCCATAAGGAAAACGATAGGCTGGATAGCAAGAATTATTAAGACAAGGTATTACGTTTGTCAGAAAACAGAACAAGTGTTTCCTGACACGGGCTCTTAGTTATGTGATGACCCGCAGTTGGAGCTTTTGATAATCTGACCGAGGCCTTCCTCTGGATTACCGGTCCACCCCTTTAAAAAATTATGGTTATGAATAAAAGCAATTATGTCAAAAGATGGTGAGCCAATGATACTCAAGTCACTTATTCTCTACAGGCTGGAATACTGCTATATATTGACGGTCTCCTACAAGACCTAGCTAGTAAACGTACAGTGAACTATCACTGCTCGTTTATATTCAAACATCTAAACCACTGGGAACCCTCGAGTCCCTTGAACTATATTCTCTGGAACATAGCAAGAGGCTTGGCAGACGGTGCAGAATACCTTCAGTACACAACACTGGCGCCACGAGTACACTGAGAGAGAACTTGACAAGTGAATATTATAATGGTATACAATAACGACAAGTTGATAAGTAAGACACATAGCAAACCCTTCTCCAAGCTGAGCGACTGAGCACCTCAAAGCTACGTCTTAAGGGTGATGGACTAATTACATCGTCTTTACATCTCCATTGCTTCTTCGGCCTCCTATGTACTTGACTGAAGAAGCCTACTGTATAAGCGAAACATTTCGGAATGAAGATACCAAAGTGTTGCACCTGTGTGTTGTCAACTTGACAAGTGTCGGAGGTCCCAGATTGTTCAACGTCTTCCCTCCCTGCCTGAGGGACAAGTTTTTTAGATCAGTTCATAACCAGCTGCGTTGTGGTTCGTACGTTGGACTGCGTACGGCCAGCAGTAACAGCCTAGTTGATCAGGCTTTGATCCATCAGGAAGCCTGGTCTGGAACCGGGGCAGCGGAGGCGTTGACCCTCGAAAACGTCCTTCAAGTAGGTGAGCTTCAGGCTCACCTAGGAATTAGAGGGAAGGTGAGGCACCTACCTCACCTAGGAAGGGAGGGTAGCTTAGTAGCAGGGGGGTAGTGGTAGGGGTAGTACCCAGTAGTAGCCCCTACATTATGTCCGTACACCAAAATACTCTGCCAATACCCTGGCTCCCACCTCACCCCTGCTGCCACTGCCCTACTTTCCAATGATGCTACTACTGCTGCTGTTGATGCTACTGCTACTACTGTTACTGCTGCTGTTGATGCTACTGCTACTACTGTTACTGCTGCTGTTGATGCTACTGCTGTTACTGCTACTTTTGCTTCTGCTGTTGATGATATTGCTGCTGTTGATGCTACTACTACTACTACTGTTGCTGTTGCTACTGCTGTTGATGCTACTACTACTACTACTGTTGCTGTTGCTTCTGCTGTTGATGCTACTGCTACTACTACTGTTGCTGTTGCTACTGCTGTTGATGCTACTACTACTACTACTGTTGCTGTTGCTTCTGCTGTTGATGCTACTGCTACTACTACTGTTGCTGTTGCTACTGCTGTTGATGCTACTTCTACGTCTACTACAGCTGCTGTGCTTCTGTTACATTGACAGGTGCTGCTACTGCTATTGCTGCAGCTGTTGCTATTGAAGTTGCTACTGTGCTGCTGCTACTTTTGTTAGTGTTAAAGTTGCTGCTTCTAAGTTTGTTGTTGCTGCTTCTGTTACTGCGGTTGCTTCTGCTAGTACTGCTGCTGCCATGTTGTCACTGCTGCTGCTGCTTCTGTTGGCACCATCCTTGTGTTGAGCAGCAGGAGGGGGGGGGGAGGGAAAGTGATGACATAGTTGTCTGGGGGAAAGTTTGAGAGAAAGTTGCATAAAGAACGTAGTTTCGCTACTTTTGAGAGAATGTTTTATACAAAACTCATGTTGCTGTGGGTGTGTGTTTGGGTGTGTCTGTGTGGGTGTGGGTGTGTCTGTGTGGGTGTGGGTGTGTCTGTGTGGGTGTGGGTGTGTCTGTGTGGGTGTGGGTGTGTGTGGGTGTGTGTGGATGTGTGTGGGTGTGTGGGTGTGGGTGTGTGGGTGTGTGTGGGTGTGTGTGGATGTGTGTGGGTGTGTGGGTGTGGGTGTGTCTGTGTGGGTACTCACCTAATTGTACTCACCTAATTGTGGTTGCAGGGGTCGAGACTCAGCTCCTGGCCCCGCCTCTTTCCTGTCCGCTACTGGGTCTCTGCTCTCCCTGCTCCATGAGCTTTATCATACCTTGTCTTAAAACTATGTATGGTTCCCGCCTCCACTATATCGTTCGCTAGAATATTCCACTTCCTAACTACTCTATGGCTGAAGAAGTGCTTCCTAACATCCCTTTGACTCATCTGAGTCTTCAGCTTCCAGTTGTGTCCCCTTGTGTCTGTGTTCCCTCTATGGAACATCCTGTCACTATCTACCTTGTCAATTCCCCGCAGTATTTTGTATGTCGTTATCATGTCTCCTCTAACCCTTCTGTCCTCCAGTGTTGTTAGTCCTATTTCCCTCAACCTTTCTTCATAGGGCAGTCCCCTGGGTGTGTCTGTGTGGGTGTGTGTGTTTGGGTGTGTGTTTGGGTGTGGGTGTGGTGTGGGGGAGGTATGGTGTGAAGCAGGTGTACCAAGGTAAACACTGATATGGTCTTGGATGCACTGGAAGACCAACAGGATGCAGATGTAGTATACACAACTTTAGCAAGAGCCTCTGACAGGTGCGGTCATGGTGTAAGAGCGGTAAAGGGATAACTGACAAAGTGGGCAGATGAATTCTTCAACTTTCTGACTAATCGAATACAAAGAGCAGTGGTAAGCAGAGTTAAGTTGGAGGCTGCCATAGTGAAAAGTTCTGTTCCACAAGGCACAGTACTCGCCCCCATCATGTTCCTCATCCTCATATCAGACACAGACAGAAATGTAAACCATAGCACAGTGTTGTCCATTGAGGACACGGTAAATCTCCAGGCAGACATAAACCAAGCTTTCCAGTGGGCAACGTAAAACAATGTGATGTTCAGTGAAGACAAATTCCAACTACTCCGTTATGGAAAACTGGAGGAAATAATAACTAGAACTGAGTATACTACAAACTCTAACCACACAATAGAGCGGAAAAGTAATGTGAAGAACTTGGGAGTGTTAATGTCAGAGGATCTCACCTTCAAGGATCACAACAGTGTCACTATCACATCTGCGAGGAAAATGATAAGATGGATAATAAGAACCTTCAAAACAAGGGATGCCAAGCCAATGATGATCCTTTTTAAATCACTTGTTCTCTCTAGGCTGGAACACTGCTGTACACTAACAGCTCCATTCAAGGCAGGTGAAATTGCAGATCTAGAGAATGTACAGAGAACCTTTACTGCACATATAAGTTCCGTTAAACACCTTAACTACTGGGAACGCTTGGAATCACTTGACTTGTTCTCACTGGAGCGCAGGTGAGACAGAGGCATCATAATCTACACCTGGAAAATCCTAGAGGTGCTGGTTCCAACTTTGCACACAGAAATCACTCATTACGAAAGCAAAAGACTTGGCAGACGGGGCAACATACCCTTATTGAAAAGTAGGGAAATACTTTAGTACACTAAGAGAAAACACAATAAGTGTCCGGGGCCCAAGAGCCTCCTACCAGGCATAAGGGGAATTACCAATAGACCCTTGGCTGCCTTCAAGAGGGAGCTGGACAGATACCTAAAGTCGGTACCTAACCATCCGGGCTGTATTTCGTACGTTGGACTACGTGCGGCTAGCATTAACAGCTTGGTTGATCAGGCTCTGATCCACCACGAGGCCTGGTCACTGCCTGGAACACCCTCCAGGTAGGTAGACAGGTGGTGTGAGAGAAGTGTCTGGAGGTGAGTCGTAATAACCTTTATGGTGGTGTTAGTTCTGAAATCTAACTCACACTTCTATACACCATAATGTATAACGGTGCAATATTGTCTTCACTTTGACACTGGTGGGCGAGACGTACAATATTGTCTTCACTTTGACACTGGTGGGCGAGACGTACAATATTGCCTTCACTTTGACACTGGTGGGCGAGACGTACAATATTGTCTTCACTTTGACACTAGCGGGCGAGACGTACAATATTGTCTTCACTTTGACACTGGTGGGCGAGACGTACAATATTGTCTTCACTTTGACACTAGCGGGCGAGACGTACAATATTGTCTTCACTTTGACACTGGTGGGCGAGACGTACAATATTGTCTTCACTTTGACACTAGCGGGCGAGACGTACAATATTGTCTTCACTTTGACACTGGTGGGCGAGACGTACAATATTGTCTTCACTTTGACACTAGTGGGCGAGATGTACAATATTGTCTTCACTTTGACACTAGTGGGCGAGATGTACAATATTGTCTTCACTTTGACACTAGCGGGCGAGACGTACAATATTGTCTTCACTTTGACACTGGTGGGCGAGACGTACAATATTGTCTTCACTTTGACACTAGCGGGCGAGACGTACAATATTGTCTTCACTTTGACACTGGTGGGCGAGACGTACAATATTGTCTTCACTTTGACACTGGTGGGCGAGACGTACAATATTGTCTTCACTTTGACACTGGTGGGCGAGACGTACAATATTGTCTTCACTTTGACACTAGCGGGCGAGACGCATAATATTGTCTTCACTTTGACACTGGTGGGCGAGACGTACAATATTGTCTTCACTTTGACACTGGTGGGCGAGACGTACAATATTGTCTTCACTTTGACACTGGTGGGCGAGACGTCAATATTGTCTTCACTTTGACACTGGTGGGCGAGACGTACAATATTGTCTTCACTTTGACACTGGTGGGCGAGACGTACAATATTGTCTTCACTTTGACACTGGTGGGCGAGACGTACAATATTGTCTTCACTTTGACACTAGCGGGCGAGACGTCAATATTGTCTTCACTTTGACACTAGCGGGCGAGACGTACAATATTGTCTTCACTTTGACACTGGTGGGCGAGACGTACAATATTGTCTTCACTTTGACACTGGTGGGCGAGACGTACAATATTGTCTTCACTTTGACACTGGTGGGCGAGACGTACAATATTGTCTTCACTTTGACACTAGCGGGCGAGACGTACAATATTGTCTTCACTTTGACACTGGTGGGCGAGACGTACAATATTGTCTTCACTTTGACACTGGTGGGCGAGACGTACAATATTGTCTTCACTTTGACACTGGTGGGCGAGACGTACAATATTGTCTTCACTTTGACACTGGTGGGCGAGACGTACAATATTGTCTTCACTTTGACACTGGTGGGCGAGACGTACAATATTGTCTTCACTTTGACACTAGCGGGCGAGACGTACAATATTGTCTTCACTTTGACACTAGCGGGCGAGACGTCAATATTGTCTTCACTTTGACACTGGTGGGCGAGACGTACAATATTGTCTTCACTTTGACACTGGTGGGCGAGACGTACAATATTGTCTTCACTTTGACACTAGCGGGCGAGACGTACAATATTGTCTTCACTTTGACACTAGCGGGCGAGACGTACAATATTGTCTTCACTTTGACACTGGTGGGCGAGACGTACAATATTGTCTTCACTTTGACACTAGCGGGCGAGACGTACAATATTGTCTTCACTTTGACACTAGCGGGCGAGACGTACAATATTGTCTTCACTTTGACACTAGCGGGCGAGACGTACAATATTGTCTTCACTTTGACACTGGAGGGCGAGACGTACAATATTGTCTTCACTTTGACACTAGCGGGCGAGACGTACAATATTGTCTTCACTTTGACACTGGTGGGCGAGACGTACAATATTGTCTTCACTTTGACACTGGTGTTCGAGACGTACAATATTGTCTTCACTTTGACACTGGTGGGCGAGACGTATAATATTGTCTTCACTTTGACACTGGAGGGCGAGACGTACAATATTGTCTTCACTTTGACACTGGAGGGCGAGACGTACAATATTGTCTTCACTTTGACACTGGAGGGCGAGACGTACAATATTGTCTTCACTTTGACACTAGCGGGCGAGACGTACAATATTGTCTTCACTTTGACACTGGAGGGCGAGACGTACAATATTGTCTTCACTTTGACACTGGTGGGCGAGACGTACAATATTGTCTTCACTTTGACACTGGAGGGCGAGACGTACAATATTGTCTTCACTTTGACACTGGTGGGCGAGACGTACAATATTGTCTTCACTTTGACACTGGTGGGCGAGACGTACAATATTGTCTTCACTTTGACACTGGTGGGCGAGACGTACAATATTGTCTTCACTTTGACACTGGTGGGCGAGACGTACAATATTGTCTTCACTTTGACACTAGCGGGCGAGACGTACAATATTGTCTTCACTTTGACACTGGAGGGCGAGACGTACAATATTGTCTTCACTTTGACACTAGCGGGCGAGACGTACAATATTGTCTTCACTTTGACACTGGAGGGCGAGACGTACAATATTGTCTTCACTTTGACACTGGAGGGCGAGACGTACAATATTGTCTTCACTTTGACACTAGCGGGCGAGACGTACAATATTGTCTTCACTTTGACACTGGAGGGCGAGACGTACAATATTGTCTTCACTTTGACACTGGTGGGCGAGACGTACAATATTGTCTTCACTTTGACACTGGTGGGCGAGACGTACAATATTGTCTTCACTTTGACACTGGAGGGCGAGACGTACAATATTGTCTTCACTTTGACACTGGAGGGCGAGACGTACAATATTGTCTTCACTTTGACACTGGAGGGCGAGACGTACAATATTGTCTTCACTTTGACACTGGAGGGCGAGACGTACAATATTGTCTTCACTTTGACACTGGAGGGCGAGACGTACAATATTGTCTTCACTTTGACACTAGCGGGCGAGACGTATACAGAATAAAGATACCCAGATGTTGCACACGTGTCTAACTTATCAACTTGTCAATATTGTATATCAACTAAAATATGCAGCGTAATATGTTGTGTGACTGTAAATGGTCCAAGTCGGACCGAAACGTCGTGGTAAGTTCCTCTCTCGTATGTGCGGGTTATTTGTGTATTGTTCCAGTCACGGTATTGTGTTTTTTGTTCTTTATACAAGATCAGTAAGTTGTGAGGCTCATCTTTGTGTGGTGTTTGTAGTGTTTAGCGGCGGCTCACTGTTGATGACTCATGTACACACAGGCGCCCCCTTGTGCTCTGTTTACTTAAACGCATCTCGTAAAATGTGTACCCTGGTATCCCTACTTGTTAGTCTTTAATAAGAGCCTCTATGTAGGCTCCACACAGTAGTACACTTTATGTAGGCTCCACACAGTAGTACACTTTATGTAGGCTCCATACAGTAGTACACTTTATGTAGGCTCCACACAGTAGTACACTATGTAGGCTTCACACAGTAGTACACTATGTAGGCTCCACACAGTAGTACATTATGTAGGCTCCACACAGTAGTACACTATGTAGGCTCCACACAGTAGTACATTATGTAGGCTCCACACAGTAGTACATTATGTAGGCTCCACACAGTAGTACACTATGTAGGCTCCACACAGTAGTACATTATGTAGGCTCCACACAGTAGTACACTATGTAGGCTCCACACAGTAGTACATTATGTAGGCTCCACACAGTAGTACACTTTATGTAGGCACCACACAGTAGTACACTTTATGTAGGCTTCACACAGTAGTACACTTTATGTAGGCTCCATACAATAGTACACTATGTAGGCTTCACACAGTAATACACTATGTAGGCTCTACACAGTAGTACACTATGTAGGCTCCACACAGTAGTACATTATGTAGGCTCCACACAGTAGTACACTTTATGTAGGCTCCACACAGTAGTACACTATGTAGGCTCCACACAGTATACCTTTGATATACCTTTGAAGAGTTTCGAGAGTATCTACTCTCTGAGCCCGGCCATGGGCCAGGCTCGTCTGGTGCTTGCCTGGTCAACCAGGCTGTTGCCGCTGACCCACATATCCATCACAGCCTGGTTGATCTGGCACCCGATGAAGATACTTGTCCAGTTTCCTCTTGAAGGCTTCTACACTGGTTCCAGCGATGTTTCGGATATCTTCTGGTAAGATGTTGAATAGTCTGGAACCCCGGATGTTAATACAGTGCTCCCGTATTGTCCCCACCGCACCCCTGCTCCTCACTGGGTTTATTTTACACTTTCTCCCATATCTCTCACTCCAGTATGTTGTTATGGCAGTGTGCAGATTTGGGACCAGGCCCTCAAGTACTTTCCAGGTATATATTATCATGTATCTCTCTCTCCTCCGCTCCAATGAGTACATGTTCAAGACTTGAAGGCGTTCCCAATAATTTAGATGTTTCAATGACTCAATGTGAGCCGTAAACGATCTCTGAATTTGTTCCAGCTCTGATATTTCTCCTGCCCTGAACGGGGCCGTCAGCACTGAGCAGTATTCTAAGTGAGGGAGCACTAGCGATTTGAATAGTGTCACCATCGGCATTATTTCCCTTGTTTTGAAAGTTCTCAATACCCACCTAGTACACTATATGTAGGCTCCACACAGTAGTACACTTTATGTAGGCTCCACACAGTAGTACACTTTATGTAGGCTCCACATAGTAGTACACTCTATGTAGGCTCCACACAGTAGTACACTATATGTAGGCTCCACACAGTAGTACACTTTATGTAGGCTCCACATAGTAGTACACTCTATGTAGGCTCCACACAGTAGTACACTATGTAGGCTCCACATAGTAGTACACTCTATGTAGGCTCCACACAGTAGTACACTTTATGTAGGCTCCACATAGTAGTACACTATGTAGGCCCCACACAGTAGTACACTTTATGTAGGCTCCACACAGTAGTACACTATGTAGGCTCCACACAGTAGTACACTCTATGTAGGCTCCATACAGTAGTACACTATGTAGGCTCCACACAGTAGTACACTTTATGTAGGCTCCACACAGTAGTACACTATGTAGGCTCCACACAGTAGTACACTATGTAGGTTCCATACAGTAGTACACTATGTAGGCTCCACACAGTAGTACACTATGTAGGCTCCACACAGTAGTACACTATGTAGGCTCCACACAGTAGTACACTTGTGTTGTGGGGTTCTTTGCATAGATTTGGTAATATTAACAGACGATGAGCTTGGTTTTTGGTAGCGTTTAATGAGGCGTTGGATATATGGGAGCTGAGAGCCTATGCCTGTGTCCGTCTCGTATGCCTACCCCAGGGAACTGCTCGAGGCCGCACGGCACTGAGACATTCAAAGGCAGGCCTATGATTGGCTGATGCCAGATCACATGGGCAGAGGTTGGAAATCACGTGAACAGCCGTTATAAGTACAACCGTACAGCTCGGGCATGCTACGTATGGCGTCTCGACATACAACTATACAAACTAAGGACAACAGGCAACAACTCTCAGCTGATTCTATACAATGTCAAAGTACACAACAGTTGAACATTATACTTCACATGGATATTATCGTGACGGAACAATCTACATTACTATATGATGCATCATGATACTTAGGAATTTATTAAATGATAAAAGAGATAAAAAATTATAATTTGTTCGATCGAACTGTCTTCATGTGATCTACGAATTCTGAGGAAATATATTTACAAGAAGGTAGTGATTAACAGACAAGGTAGATATGGTGCACACAAATCTATACTGTTAATTCTCAGAACTCGGAGAGAACGTGAACACACAAAAAAAATTTGAGTAATACTAAGTAGATATTATAACACACAGTTAAACGCTTACTACATATTTATCTATACAGGTTATTTACATTTAACCCCAACTCTGCTAGGGTGAGATTGATATAGGCTGTATAATTATCATCTCTGGGTGGATCAAACTCTGTTACAATAGGTAACTCAACTTCTGATTGAGGAGGATCTACACTGGTATCTACAAATGATACTTGAGGACTTCTCAACACTTGGCGTGTACGTAGGGAATAACGACATTCAGGTTGATCTGACTGATCATTAGAGGTAGAGGGTACAGCAACAGGAGAATTATCAGATTCTGTCTCACTTGTCTGATTATTAGGGGTGACAGGGACTTCGTCATCATCATCGCATACTAACTTCATATGATCTAAATGCGATTCTTTAAACTGACCCGTACTAATTTCTCTAACTTTATACTTATTGCCGTTAATATGTTCGACTACTCTATAAGGACCAACGAACTTTTGATCAAGTTTTGGCATTGCTGACGTTTTGTTAAAGTTGAACAACATGACTCTGGACCCTACTTGAACTTTAGTCGGTTTGGCTTTAGTATTAGTTACTCTAGTAAATTCTGCTGTTGACTTATGAAGTGTTTCACGTATTCTTCTGAAAACACTCTGAGCTTGGCTGGTACGAGTTGCTATGAAATCATCAGGGTTATACGACGGTTTTGGATTAGAATATAACAACTCATAAGGCAAACGCTTGTCAACACCATACAAGGCGTAATGCGGCGTATCACCTATAGAAGCATTGAAAGCAGAATTTATAGCACATTGAACATCAGGTATAACTTCATCCCAGGTTGAACTATTGGGATTAACAGTGGCTCTCAAGACATCGAGTACCTTTTTATTAGTTCTTTCTGCTAAACCATTGCTGGCAGGATGGTGTGGAACAATGGTAGATTTAGTAATCTTATACAAGGCACATAGGTTTTCTAGAATCTCGTTACAAAATTCACCTCCATTATCTGTTATGAGGGACTTAGGAGTGGTATGTCTACAGATTATACGTTCCTTAAACACTTTAGCTACTGTCTCGGCAGTCTTGTCTGGAATAGGAACTAACTCACAATATCTGGTGAAATGATCGACCATCACACACAGATGTTTATTGCCTTGCGTTGTACATTGAAAATTAGTTAGCAGATCTATTGCAACTCTTTCCCATGGCTCACTAGTAGTGGGATACATCTGGATAGGATTGGGACCGTTGATATTACCCTTGTGTTTCATACAAACACTACACTTCTTAACATACTCGGTAATATCAGTTGCCATACGAGGCCAAAAGTACTTCAATCTTGCTTGTTTAATCGAACGGTCCATACCAGGGTGTGCAACACCTGGTGCATCGTGAATTAGCTGTAAAGCTACTTTTACTAGTGACTGAGGAATTACTAACTGGTATGCCCGTCTACTAGGCATTCCCAGCTCGGTTACGCGATACAGTAATTCTTGGTTCATAACAAAGTCACTGATAGGTGCTGGTGGCTTCACAGTAAGAATAAGGTCTTCCTGTAGCAGGAATCGAGTCACACCAGACCACAAGGGATCTGTTCTTTGGGCATTCTTTACATCCTCAGCACTAAACGGAGGATCAGCAGTTACTACGCTAACATGACGCGATAAAGCATCTGCAACTACATTTGACTTGCCAGGTAAATGTTCAAAGGTAGGGTTGAACTCTTGGATAGTTAAGGACCATCTAGCTAGTCTTCCAGTAGGTTGTTTATTCTGGAACAATGGTATTAGAGGTGCATGATCTGTCAAGACATGGACAGGGTACTGATAAATTATGTCTCGGAAGTGTTTTAAAGACCACACTATTGCTAAGGCTTCTTGCTCAGTTACTGTATAATTCCTTTCAGCCTTTGTAAGGACTCGACTAGCAAATGCAACTGCGTTGTATTTACTATCAATCTTCTGTGCAAGAACTGCACCAATGCCTATAGAACTGGCATCAGTGGTTAAATAGAAAGGCTTTGTAAAATCTGGGAATTTTAAGATTGGAGCAGAAGTTAATCTTTCTTTCAAGGTTTGAAATGCTTTTTCCTGACTGAAGGTCCAAACAAATGGAATATCTTTCTTTAGCAACTCAGTTAGAGGAGCTGCTATTGAGGAAAAATTGGCAATATATGATCTATAAAAACCTGCTAAGCCCACAAAGGATCTTACGGCATCAGCAGTTTTGGGAGTTGGAAAATTCAATACTGCATCTACTTTACTTCGGTCAGTCATAACCCCTCTAGGAGTGACTACGTGACCCAGAAACTTAATTTCTGATCTAAAAAAATTGACATTTAGACAGTTTGATCTTTAGATTGGCTTCTTCAAGCTTACTCAGTACCTTCTCCAGTCTTTCTAAATGCTTATTTACATCCTCGGACATAACAATTACGTCATCTAAATATACCATTAGATCTTTTCCTATAAGGCCTCTAAAGATATTGGTCATGAGCCTCGAGAATGTGATAGGTGAGGATCTTAATCCGAAAGCCATACGACAGAATTCGAAATGACCTGTTGGAGTAGAGAATGCGGTGAGCTCTTGGCTGTCCTCATGAAGAGGAACTTGCCAAAACCCTTGTAACAAATCGAGGGTTGAGAAGACCTTATTATCTCCTATATTACGTAACAGGTCACCAAGTACAGGAAGTGGGAAACGGTCTGGAATTGTTTTCGCATTTAACTTCCTAAAATCAATCACTGGGCGCCAAGTACCGTCCTTCTTAGGTACTAGGATTAAGGGCGCATTCCAGGGTGAGTTACTAGGTACGATCACACCATCGTCAAGCATCTTATTTATTAATTCCTCTGTGACAGCGACTTGTGAATGCGGCATCCTGTACGCAGGTACATAAATTGGTCTGGTACCAGGTTCAAGTGGGATACGATGGGACAATAGGTTCGTTAAACCCATCTTCTCACCTGGTAAAGCAATTGCTCTACGGTGTTTATTCAACAGTTTCAACAACCGTCCGACTTCGTCTGGAAAGTCAGTAGAAGCTAAGTCTTTCTCTTCTACTGGTGGAATAGACTGGTCCGGTGGAGTGGATGGATCCTCCCGGTTGAAATAGCACCGACCCACTGGTCAGGTGGCAACTCATCCTCAACCCGAATAGGGTAAGGGTAGTGAACAAGATCAACAATGATGGTATTGGCTCTGAGTCGAACACTGTGACCCAAGGTATTAGCGACAAATAGAAATATCTTACTGTCTTGGACAGTATGTAAAGATGGCTCAACAAATAAACCCTTCACTCTGCAGGAATTACTGTCAACTAGGACATTGTCACCATCTGGAACATGGGGACAACAACAGACACTCTAGTGAGGGCACTAGCTGCTACAGAGGTATCTTTCTGCAGACGGCACGTGACGTCGACAAGAGATGGCATTACTAATTTCAAATAGGTGTTTTCCGACAAGGCGTCCCCTGTGGAGAAACTACTACTTGAATTAGTCGGCATTGCCGAGATAGACTCAGTACTCAAGGCGGTCCGGGATACCTCCGGTACCTGAGTAGGCTGGGCACTATCTTGCATGTCTAAATTTGTTGAGGGTGGAACACAGACTTGAGTGACAGAATTTCCAGTGCCTGGCCGCTTGGCAACGCTACTAGGTAACATATCGGCTTGCAAGTACTTAATCCGGTCTGTAAACTCTGCAGCTGTATGGCAGACCTCGGATCCCAGTTGATAACCCCAAAATGGCACAACTAGGTCATCGATTTCTGCCTGCCATCGGTAAGGATCAAGCACAATTCGAAATCTCTCATGGCAGCAAATCCGATTAAAGGTCACCAGGAAACTAATCTTATCAACGACAAGGAAAGAAGTGGTTAATTCTCTACCTTGGATAAAGAAGGTAAGAGTAGTCCGACCTCTGACACGTAATGGAGAACCCGCAACACCACGAAGGGTGGACACACGAGCTGGTTCTATGAGAAGGACATGTTTTAGCTGCTTATCTCTAAACAAACTAGACCTGATGATATTGACTTGTGCCCCAGAATCCATAAACACCTGGACGGGTGCACCATACACGGATCCTTCTACTAAGGGACCCATATTTGCACTGGAACTAATATGCAAACAAGATGGCGGATTATCATCAGTAAAAGTTTGTTCCACCTCGTCTCCAAAAGTATCATCTTCCACCACTGGAATTTCATCAATAATTTCCTCAATTATCTCGTCTACAGAACAGTCATTATCAGTTACTGGAGTTTCGTCACCGCAATCCTCTCCATCGAGATCACACAGAGCCTCGAAGGAATTCTGGATGGGGATGGAGTACTCCGTATCTCCTACTGTCACCACGGGTCGGTCTGATTGGGGCGCTCGGATTCCCCCGAGTTCACAAACTTTGCTTGGTTCTGGTTATTAGGCTGAGAACCACGGCCTCTATTACCTCTTCTACTTCTACTGTATGATCGACCACGGAAGGATCTGGAATACCCGCGGTTATTTAAGGCATTACACTCGGAAGTATCATGGCCAGCTATCCGGTGATAAGTGCAATAAGGTAAGTCTGGATAGGGCTCTTCGACAGTGCGACGTTTCTTAGAGGCATTGTCAGGACAGTTTATTGCAATATGACCTCTGTAACCACAGTTGTAGCAGATACGTCTGCTGTGGTCACTATAGGTACTACGGTTACTATGAGCGTACTGACTTTTCACACTCCCTTTGGAAGAAGAACGGGAATGATAGTTACTAGGGCCTTGCCGTGTTGCACAAACGACAGGGGGGGTTGAGTGCTGTAACTCAGGTAATGTTGATTGTACTGACCTACGATGAGGGAACGATTTGGGGGGACACAAATCACGGACATGTCCGAGAGCTTCAAGAGGTTCTACACTGACAGTTAAAGGACTTGCCTTATAAGCATATACTGCTGTAGGTGGCATCAATTGCTTAATGGCACCATAAGCTGCAAATTTACCTATTGACCAACCATCCATTACATGGCCAGGCGGGAAGAAGAGGATTTTGGAATCCAGTCGCAAACGATGATAAGGGCATCTAACCTGAAAGCAAATTGACACAGCTGTTCATCGTGCCTAGGGACGCGTTCACTAGTTCCTTTAGTACAATAAACGGATCTACGGCCTCCTTAGGATTGAGGAACTTACGTAATCTTGATTCATATTCTTCCCATTTAGTTAGACCTTTGAATTCTTTCATACGCAAAAGAGTCAACACATTATTAGCGGCAGGCGACCTAGCCAAGGATTCTTTTGCCATAGTAATAAGGCGCTCCTCCGATGGAGGACTTTCCACGGAACTTGCCCTTGAACGAATTGCAAGGAACCAGTCGTCAAGACTGTCTGGGTCACCATTAAAAGGGGTAGTGAATCAATGGGGTCTCTAGAATAGTTAGAAGAACGAGGAGTCTTTTGTCGTTCGTTATTCAATTGATTCTGACTAGGCAGTCCCACGTCATTGCCTTGACTGGCAACACTCACCCCATTACAAGTTACATTTTCCTGAGACATGACTGAGCAGAAAATTGCACAAAGATAATTCAGGTAAAAATGAGAATGGTAAAATATTCACAAGTTACACAATTAGTTAAAATGGGAATTAAGAATAATTGAATTAGATGTAAACAGGATTAAAACAACTAATATACACTGCACAAGATGGTAAAACTCACTGATTTTTGACTTGTAAAATTTAAGGAATTACTTTACAAATTGCAATAAAAGCAATACTGACTACTTATGGATTAACTGCAAAAATTATCTCTCTTACGATTTAAAACAACAAAATTACTAGATGAGAAATAATAAATCAATGCAAGAGTGGAAATACAATAAAAACAATTGTATTCAACTGGAAAAATACTAGAAAACAAATTTTCTAAGAGGAAATTACTAGAATTTAATATGACATTGCTGGCTGAAAATTAACTATGATGCTGAAACTGCATTGAATTATTAACATATTTTCAGGAATGACACTGAGTAAAAAATAAAGGGGTTATCACACAACTGTACAAAATAACTAGAACAAGTAATCACTACTGGAGAATATTTTAAAAAGTGTAATCAATGTATATTGCATAAACAATTTACTGCATCAATTAAAAATCAATGTTGCACTGGGCACAAGGAGAATGAACACTTTAACTCTTAGTTCACTTAAGAAAACTAATGAAAATGAGTATAATGAATATTACTTTACTTTACATATGAGGGTTAAGAGTGAATTTGTTCAAGGAATTTGATAAGATCAACACAAAGACAATAATACACAAACTGAAATAAAGGATGAAAAAAAACTTAAGTTTTGCAGGAGAATACACAACACAACAAGATTCAGTCAGTGAATGTGATAGTTTATGCAATAAGATCTTGCATGTGAAAGATATATATATAGAGATAGTTCTTGCTGCTTCAGACAAAATATATTCAATGAACAGGTTCTGCAAAATTAAAAAAATGAGGCACAGTTGACACAAAACATAAACTTTTCTGTTGAACTAAAACATTGAGATACTGGCACAAAAATTAATGGGACACACTGAATGGAACACAGGAAAATGAAATATGCAACTAGGAACACTGGGGCATAAACAATAAGGAACTATTCACAGACACTGCATAAAAACACAAGGGAATGCACTGGGAAAAAATGAAGGGACAGGGAATTAATAAGCACAACACTGCAATAATCAATGAATAAATCAAATACTGCACTGAAACTGGAAGGAAAACAATGTTATACTCACACAAAAACAATAAAAATTGGCACACAACGTACTTACTGCAGGATCAGAAAGTTACACAAAGGACATAGATAAAAATGAGACACGAAGCACATTGAATACTGAAAAAGTATTTGAAATAAATTTACACGAAACTGAAACACAAGTCTTTAAATGTCACTAAGAAAATTCACTGCTTAAATGTCTCACACACACGAATGTCTATAATAGAATAGAGTCTAATGATGAATGAACGACGAGTGTAGGTGGAGAGAATATATTCCTGGTCGTTGACTGCTGAGTCTTGTAGAAATGCGCTTACCGAAGAACTCACACAGCAAGCTTTTACGTTGGCGCTCTGGGATGAAGGAAGACACTCTCGACTTGCTATGTGAGCCAGAAACAATGCTGCTGGTACCCCAGATAGGGTAGAAAATACCACAAATATTGGCTGGTAGAGGAAGTGTGAGCAGGTGGTTTGCTTTGTTTACACCAGCGTGGGTGGTGAGTGGCGCGCGCGTGGATGACGTCACTGCTGCCTGACTCGCTGGCGGTGGGCGATGACGTCACGGCGTTCGGCCAGTACACTAAGTTCTCACGGCCTTGGGACTACTAACCCAGGTGGCTTTTTGTACAATAAGCCACAGGAATGGTGAATATCACTCTGACAAGCGTCCAACTTGTAGCACAGAGCGATTGGAGACAATACTGCAAGGAACTGGCTTGCTGAAGAAACGACTGGCTTACTTGTATAACTGGCTTTCCTGAAGAAGCTGGCTTAGCTCTTAGGACTGTTAAACCTGAATGCTCTTACTTGCACACAGCAGTGAAGAATTGGGTGGATGGCAGGAGACACTGGATGACTGTAGGCTGGCTTAGGCTCTTCCCATAAACTGGCTTACTTGTTGGCTTAATTGCAAAACCCAGATCAACTCTTCGGAGGTTTACTTGCAATTAGAAGCCAGAAGACTGGAGACACTGCTTCAGAAGAGTCTTGGATGGGACGTCACGGTGAGGGAAGGTGAGTCGCTGGCGACGGTTGATATTGACGCTGGAGGCACTGAACACCGGCTCTTCCTCTTCTTGTTAAATCTGCTCAGATTACACAAAATCTAGGCCCACAAGCTGCCACCATTTGTGTTGTGGGGTTCTTTTCATAGATTTGGTAATATTAACAGACGATGAGCTTGGGTTTTGGTAGCGTTTAATGAGGCGTTGGATATATGGGAGCTGAGAGCCTATGCCTGTGTCCGCTGTAGCTACTCGGGATACTGCTCTAGGCCGCCCGGCACTGAGGCATTCAAAAGGCAGGCCTATGATTGGCTGATGCCAGATCACATGGGCAGAGGTTGGAAATCACGTGAACAGCCGTTATAAGTACAACCGTACAAGACTGGACGATGTTTCGCGCAAGTTGAGCTTAGTTTGAACGAAACATTGTGTGATCAAGTCTTGCTCTGTTTTAAGTGTCACTGTGTGCAACACTGTACCCAGGTGTTGCTGACGTGGCTTGACTTGCTCTTTGACATGGCTTGACTTTCTTCTTGACTTGAGCTGCTCCTTGATGTGGCTTGACCTGCTTCTTGACGTGGCTTGACCTGCTTCTTGACGTGTGGTTGCTATTTGACGTGGTTTGACTTGATTCTTGACGTGGCTGGACCACTATGGCCTGCAGGTACTGGACCGTAATGGTCTGCAGGTACTGGACCACCCTGGCCTGCAGGTACTGGACCGTAATGGTCTGCAGGTACTGGACCACCCTGGCCTGCAGGTACTGGACCGTAATGGTCTGCAGGTACTGGACCACCCTGGCCTGCAGGTACTGGACCACCCTGGCCTGCAGGTACTGGACCACCCTGGCCTGCAGGTACTGGACCACCTTGGCCTGCAGGTACTGGACCGTAATGGTCTGCAGGTACTGGACCACCCTGGTCTGCAGGTACTGGACCGTAATGGCCTGCAGGTACTGGACCACCCTGGCCTGCAGGTACTGGACCACCCTGGCCTGCAGGTACTGGACCACCCTGGCCTGCAGGTACTGGCCCACCCTGACCTGCAGGTACTTGACCACCCTAGCCTGCAGGTACTGGACCACCCCGGCCTGCAGGTACTGGACCACCCTGGCCTGCAGGTACTGGACCACCCTGGCCTGCAGGTACTTGACCACCCTAGCCTGCAGGTACTGGACCACCCTGGCCTGCAGGTACTGGACCACCCTGGCCTGCAGGTACTGGACCACCCTGGCCTGCAGGTACTGGACCACCCTGGCCTGCAGGTACTGGACCACCCTGGCCTGCAGGTACTGGACCACCCTGGCCTGCAGGTACTGGACCACCCTGGTCTGCAGATACTGGACCACCCTGGCCTGCAGGTACTGGACCACCCTGGCCTGCAGATACTGGACCACCCTGGTCTGCAGGTACTGGACCACCCTGGCCTGCAGGTACTGGACCACCCTGGCCTGCAGGTACTGGACCACCCTGGCCTGCAGGTACTGGACCACCCTGGCCTGCAGGTACTGGACCCTTGCAGCAGGTCACAGGTATTATTAAATTCATTAAAGAGCGCTAAACCTGCATGTGTCATTCAACACAAATTACTGTTACAGTACTTTTTCTGCAAGGTTGATGGACTGATTACATCATCTTTATTTCACTACCACTTCTACTTCTGTACTTGACTGAAGAAGCCTACTGTATAGGGCGAAACGTCTCAACAATAAAGATACCCAACTGTTGCACATGTGTCTTAATCTTCAGGTTGTCGGTATTTTATATCATTTTAACACGTGACGTCACTAAGTCATCCGTGACTATGTAACGACCTCGGTATTACCATCACTGTGTGTATTGACTGAGTCAATACTTGTGTATGTATGTATGCTAAACTCCGTATTGACCCGACGTAAATATTGACCAAGAATGTATACGATTTTTTAATTAGCCAGGCGGTTTAATAGCCTCTTTAACTGCCCTTGTAATCACCGGCCATGAAATTCTAAGACTTGATCGTGGTGATAATGGGGTGGCAAGGAGGGCGAAAAGTCGCCTCCTTATTGTGGGTTAGTTGGGAATTGTTCCAGTCACGGTATTGTGAGTTAGTTGGGAATTGTTCCAGTCACGGTATTGTGGGTTAGTTGGGAATTGTTCCAGTCACGGTATTGTGGGTTAGTTGGGAATTGTTCCAGTCACGGTATTGTGGGTTAGTTGGGAATTGTTCCAGTGACGGTATTGTGGGTTAGTTGCGAATTGTTCCAGTCACGGTATTGTGGGTTAGTTGGGAATTGTTCCATTTTCTCTTGTACGTACTGTGTCCAATATCACTGTGTCCAACATCACAGTGTCCAACATCACTGTGTCCAACATCACGGTGTCCAACATCACGGTGTCCAACATCACGGTGTCCAACATCACGGTGTCTAACATCACGGTGTCCAACATCACAACTGCCCAGAAAAGGTTCGGAGAACCCACAAGTTGATAAATTAGACACATGTGCAACACTTGTGTATCTTTATTGAGGAAACGTTTCGCCCCACACTGGCTTCATCAGTCCAATACAAAGAAGAATGGTGAAGATCAGAAGGAGTTTGAGGTAATCAGTCCCTCACCTGGAGTCGATGTAATAGACTCCATGTAGCAGGAACAAGAGAGGGAAGGGGAGAGAGAGGGAGGGGAAGAGAGAGGGAAGTGAGAAAGAGAGGGGGCAGAGTAATCAGGTCTGTGTTTAGCCTCCCTTTCTGTTGTCTCTGATTATGATAATTATGCAAATTGTGATGCAAATTCAAGAGTACCAGGCTGCAGAGAGCGTGGCGAGGGAAGCACACCAATAAACTTCTTACCTGGGATGGTAATGAGTCCTAATGAACGCTAACAAAACTTACCAAGATATTAATTAATCCACTTTTGGCGGGAACAAATACCTTAGAGCATTTTTTGGCGGGAACAAATAAGTTAAAACTATGTGGCGGGAATGTTGATTCTCTCCGTGTTTCTGGGGTTATAACCCTGTGTTTGTTTTAATACCCTGTGTTTGTTTTAATACCCTGTGTTTGTTTTTTCCTGTATTTATTAGTTTGTTTTATTACCCTGTTTGTTTTATTCTGTGTTTGTTTTATCCTGAGTTTTATTACACTTTGTTTTATTGTCATGTGTTTGTTTTATTCTGTGTTATTACACTTTTGTTTCATCCTGTTTTTGTTTTATTATCCTGTGTTTCATTACCCTGTGTTTGTTTTATCATCCTGTGTTTTATTACCCTGTGTTTGTTTTATCTTGTGTTTTTTTATTGCCCTGTTTGTTTTGTTAACTGTGTTTTATTACCCTGTGTTTGTTTTATTAACTGTGTTTTATTATCCTGTGTTTTTATTACCCTGTGTTTGTTTTATCCTGTGTTTGTTTTATCCTGTGTTTGTTTTAAGGTAGTGCAGTGGTTGGTGGAGCAGTGGTAGGTGGAGCAGTGGTAGGTGGTGCAGTGGTAGGTGGTGCAGTGGTTGGTGGAGCAGTGGTAGGTGGAGTCACCAGTGAACAAAATCACCAGTGGAAGTAAGTGGTGCCTATGTGTTAGCCAGGTGTTGAAGAAATCCCTGTATCCAGATCCCAATATGTGTCTGTGTCATTGGACTCTTCTGCAAGTTTGAATTGGATGGTGGGTTCAACTTCGTTGAGTCTTTATGAAGACGTCATCCACATTAAGGTAACCATGTGACGTTGGTTAGTATGATTTTGGCAAAGCCAGCGTCACATGGTTACGTTACGTGGACGACGTTGAGATAAAACGTATAAAATACCGACACAATGGAAAAATAAACCCAATTGCAGTATAATGTGATCCTTTATTAACTACGTTTCGCCCACACAGTGGGCTTTATCAAGTCATAAACAGATGTACCTGGGTAAAGAATACATGAGTATATATAGTGTGGAGAGTCAGGTGGAGAATGTTGGGTAGGTTGTATAAGAGACGGACGGACCTTGTGTTTATTTCCATGTGGACGACGTCCTCATAATAACACCCAAATGTTTCAACGTAGAGGACCTACAGAGAAAACTCACCGCAGTTGAGCTGCTCATACAATTCACACTCGAGTCCAATGTCAGGTTACCATTTCTCGACGTCCTTATTCATAAAGTAGATAACACACTTAAATTCCAAGTTTACAGAAAGCCTACAAACACAAACACGCTCACACACTTCTCCAAGACCAAACAAGGAGTTTTTTTTACCTTAAGAGCATCGCATTTGCAGCCCAGAGTTTCTTGACGGGGAGTGTGCATAAATACACCAAACCTTCACTGGCCTACAATCTCCTTCCTTTTTCACCAGGAACTGTAAGAAAACAGCCCTCCAAATCATTTCACCACGCACTAACGCCACTTTAAACAAAGTCATAATCCTTCCCAGCAGCCACGTTGCCTTGAACGTCTCCCAGGGACTTGACACAAGGCAACACTAGTCACCATCACAACCAGTACATGCATTAAAAACCTTGAAGCAATCAGTACATGTGTTTACACGGTCCCTTGCGGAGGCTGTAACAAGGTATATGTCGGTGAAACAGCATGTACTCTTCAAACACGTCTCATTGAACATAATGCATGCAGAAACGACAAGTTGAACACCGCATGTGTGCAGCACAGAAACAACTCCTCCAACCATCTTATGAGATTCAGTGACGCCGCCTAGTGATCAAAGAAGCAAACTTCCGCAGGTGTAAATGCCTTGAATCATCTTCAGTCGTCAATTCAAACACCATTAAACAAAATGAAGATAGCTTCGTCATTTCGGAGGTATTAGCCAGAATTACACTCAAAACAATAAACCCAGCTATCACACATCAACCCAGAGTTACCTCCACTCCTACTATCACCGCGCCGCCGCCACCACCACCACTACTACTACTACTACTATTTCAGCTCAGAGTTCACCTCCATGGAGCTGAAGTGTCTCTCCAGGGTGAGGGACTGACTACCTCAAACATTATTTCTACAAGGTTGATGGACTGATTACATCTTTATTTTACTACTGCTGCTTCCTCTGTATTTGCCTGAAGAAGCCTACTGTGTAGGCGAAAGTTTCATCAATAAAGATGCATGACTGTGACGCACTGATTTGGCTTGGAGGGCCCAAGAGCTCTCGAAGACGGTGACAGTTCATTCAGGCGGTGCTTGATCAGCCAGGCTGTGATGGTGCGTGCAGCTAGTACCAAGTGCCTATTTGCCGGTGAGGGGCTCTTGATCCAAGGACCTGGACCTATCCTTTCCTTGAATTACACACATGTGCAACATCTGCGTATCTTTATTTGTAGACGTTTCGCCCTCCGGTGGCTTTATCAACACGATGACATAATGTGAATGTACAAGTATACACAAAAGATGAAGTAATGGTTGTACATTGTTCACGTTATGTCCTTGTGTTGATAAAGTCACTGGAGGGCGAAACGTCTACAAATAAAGATATCCAGATGTTGCACATGTGACTAATTCCTCATCTTGTCGGTATTGTATACTATTCATGTACTATCATTTCCTTGCATCAAACCTGTCTTACTTTCCATTCCCCGGGGGCTTTATGGCCCTTGCGAGTTTAGCGCTTCCCCATGATTATAATTGTGCCTTATACATATCTCAATTTTTGAGAGCGTCGCTTCCGAGTGTGTGTGTGTGTGTGTGTGTGTGTGTGTACATGTGAAGGTCGTGACGGTGTACACTTATTCATGTTACCATCTTAGTGTTGATCCACAACTGTCCTCTACCAACTTATCCAGTTCCCTCTCTTGGTAATTCTGCTTATGTATGGTGGAAGGGTGTTGAAGAGTCTTGGTTCCCTTACACTTACCGTATTTCGCGGCTTGTAAGACGCTCCGATGAATTAGACGCATCCCAATTTAGAAGGTAATCAGAAAAAAAGTTAAGAGTGCCTAATACCAAGTTATATTTACTCCAGCCCACATCCCAGACTTATAGCTCCCGTCACTGACCTTCAGTTTATAGGACGCAGGCTGGTTTTTAGAGACATTTTATGGAAAAAATGCGTCTAATAAGCAGCGAAATACGGTACTGAGGTCTGTGTGTGTCGCTCTCGGTGCGCCCCTGGTGTTCGTTGCGGGTAGTTTACACCGTCCGTCGTTGGTGTGTCAGGGAGTGATGTCAGTGTTGTCTCACTGTTGGTACCTACAGGATTTTCCTGGTGTCAATTATGATCCTCCTTTCTCGCCTGGGACCACTTTTATTATTATTATTATTGTTAGAGGTAAAGGAACACAAGTGCAACTCCTGTGACATTTTATTGTGGCAACGTTTCGCTCTCCAGCTTTATTTTAAGCTGTTACAGCTTGACAAAGCTCCTGGAGAGCGAAACGTTGCCACAATAAAATGTCATATTATTTGTACTTGTGTTCTTTTACCTAACATATTGTTGGTAATTCTTCCAACTATTATTATTATTATTATTATTATTATTATTATTATTATTATTATTATTATTAATACAAGATGTTTGTAATATTTTTACCTCTTTATTTTGACTATTTTTTTCGAGTTAGAATGTACTATAAGTTTTTTCTTCATCGTTTCAGGTAATACAATAAGCGTGTGAGGCTGTGACCTGACCTTGCTAGAGATATGTGACCTTGCTGGGGAGGTGAGTATGTGACCTTGCTGGGGAGGTATGTAACCTTGCTGGGGGAGATGTGACCTTGATCGAGGATGAATGTGACCTTGCTCTGGAGGTATGTGACTTGATCGGGGAGGAATGTGACCTTCCTGGGGAGGTATGTGACCTTGCTCGGGAGGTGAGTATGTGACCTTGCTGGAGAGGTGAGTAGAGTGTGACTTAGGTGGGGAGGTGTGAGGTACCTTCACAGTCGTAAAGGTATGGGTTCCTGGATGGGATGGTAGTGCCTCTACCTGGTGTTGTTCCGGGGGTTAACGCCCCCTCGGCCCGGTCCTCAACCAGGCTTCCCTGTGGACCAGAGAGGTCGACTGTGTTGTACAGGTATGAGCAAAGCTCACACCTCTACAACACGATTATCCTCAAACATTTGTTAAGTTATACCATGAATTAAGGGAAGATCCTGGACTTCATCTTACGAAAGCAGACAAAGCAAATGCGATAGTAATTATGGACAAGGTAGATTATAGGTGAAAAATAACATATTAGAAGACATAACATAAGAACATAAGAATGGAGGAACACTGCAGAAGGCCTACTGGCCCATACAAGGCAGGTCCTTATCAAAACCACCACTGACGTGCCCCTTAATTCCTCTTGGAGATTCGCTGTGTTTTCGACGGACGACATTCTCGTAAAGATTCTGGTGTGGAAAGACACGTGAGCAAACACTAGCACATTAGACAGAGTTTCGGTTCTGGGATCTTGATCACTTGTGGTGTCATAAGCAAAGGATGTTACGTTGCTATGATTTATGTCCTTGTCTGTGTCGGATGTAAGAACGAGAAACACAAGTGGGGCGAATACTGTGCCTGGAGGAACAGAACTTTTCAATGTGGTTACCTGCGACTTCACTCTGTTCACTACTACTCTCTGGGTTCTATTTGTTAAAAAAGTTGAATATCCATCTGCCCACTTTACAAGTTATTCCCTTTGCACACTTTGGTCGCACTTGTTGAAGACTTGCAAAAAATCAGTGTACACTACGTCAGCATTTAGCTTGTCTTCCAGTGCATCTGAAATCATATCGTAATTATCTAGCAATTGTGCAAGGCAGGAGCGACATGCTCTAAACCCATATTGCCCTGGATTGTGCAATTGCTGCGAGTCCATGTGATTGGCAGACTGGCTTCTTAGGACCAGTTCAAAGATTTGGATAATGTGTAACGTCGGCGCTGGTCTGTACTCTGTAGTTTCTCGCATTTTGTGTGGAGGGGGCGGCTGTGGTGGGGACATGCGGTGGAGGGGCGGCTGTGGTGGTGGACGGTATACAGTGGAGGCGGCGGCTGTGGTGGTGGTGGGAGTATGCGGTGGAGGCGGCGGCTGTGGTGGTGGTGGGAGTATGCGGTGGAGGCGGCGGCTGTGGTGATGGTAGGGGGGGATGAAATATTCATCTCTGACGCTTGTAGACTTTCAAGAAATAATTGTATTGAGTCTCTGTGGGGGAAGTGAGTGGGGGAAGGAGTATAAGTTTAGCCCGCGTGTGGGTGTTGTGGGTAGGACGCGAGGCCTGGTTACAGACCAGGCCGCGGGGGCGTTGATCCCCGAAACCCTCTCCAGGTATACTCCAGGGCTGGTTGTGGGTGTTGGTGTTGTGGGTGTCGGTGTTGTGGGTGAGGATAGTTGTGTTACAGCTACCCACACCAGTATTACGGGACAGTCTCATTATCTACTGAGCCAAACGTTGCAGTAGCTAAGATAGTGAAGGAAAGATGAAGGAAAAACAGTAAAGATAGTGAAGACAAGACTCAAGAAATCGTAATGACACGATGGTAAACAAACAAGCTTTTTTCGGGTCTGTTTCGCTCAGTAATGTATAAAGGCGATGCAACAGAGGTCCACCTACCAGCTCCTTTACACAGGTCTTCAACTCTAGTAACATAAGATTTTGTTGGGATTTTTAACCCTGGCGAGGGTTAGCCACCCGGGATAACCCGGGGATGGTGAGCCACCCAGGATGACCAGGGGGAGCGTTAGCTACCCAGGATGACCTGGGGGACGGTTAGCCACCCAGGATAACCCGGGGAAGGGTTAGTCACCCAGGATAACCCGGGGGAGGGTTAGCCACCCATGATAACCTGGGGGAGGGTTTGCCACCCAGGATAACCCGGGGGAGGGTTAGCTACCCAGGATAACCCGGGGGAGGGTTAGCTACTCAGGATAACCCGGGGGAGGGTTAGCCACCCATGATAACCTGGGGGAGGGTTTGCCACCCAGGATAACCCGGGGGAGGGTTAGCCACCCAGGATATCCCGGGAAGGGTTAGTCACCCAGGATAACCCGGGGAGGGTTAGCCACCCATGATAACCTGGGGAGGGTTTGCCACCCAGGATAACCCGGGGGAGGGTTAGCTACCCAGGATAACCCGGGGGAGGGTTAGCTACTCAGGATAACCCGGGGGAGGGTTAGCCACCCATGATAACCTGGGGGAGGGTTTGCCACCCAGGATAACCCGGGGGAGGGTTAGCCACCCAGGATATCCCGGGGGAGGGTTAGTCACCCAGGATAACCCGGGGGAGGGTTAGCTACCCAGGATAACCCGGGGGAGGGTTAGTCACCCAGGATAACCCATTAAAGTCAGTTCGTCATCGAGGACTGTCTTATTTCCTCTGGGGTCCTATGATCTTGTCCCCCAGGATGCGACCTACACCAGTCGATTAACACCCGGGTACCTACTTACTGCTAGGTGAACAGGGACAACAGGTGTGTGAAAACATGCTCGTTGTTTCCTCCCGTGCAGGAAATCGAACTATGGACACTCAGTATGTGAGGTGAGTACTCTATCAACTGAGCCATGGGCTAAAGACCCCAGATTAGTCTTATCATAGGTCTAAGTTAAACTCTTAAGTTAGTCTAGCGCTCTGGCTGAGTGGCTTACGTACCGCGTACTTTGACCCAGCGTGTGCAGGTTCGAGTCCTGCGAACTGATTGATAATTCTTGTAAATAATTTCGCCCGTTTGTGAATTGTCCAGCACCAACAGCATGTGGAAGATTAAGACACATGTGCAACAGTTGGTGTCTTTATTGATGAAACGATTCGCCCACCCAGTAGGCTTCTTCAGTCAGATACAAAGGCAGCAGTAATAGTGAAATGAAGATAATGTAATCAGTCCATCAGCTTTGAAGAAAAAGTATTTGAGGTGGTCAGTCCCTCAGTATTTAAGATTCCATTCTTATGCTTCAGCTTCATATCGTTCCAGACCATGGAGCTGAACTCTTCTCCAGGCTGAGGGACTGACCACCTTGTTCCAGACCATGGAGCTGAACTCTTCTCCAGGCTGAGGGACTCACCACCTTGTTTCAGGCCATGGAGCTGACCTCTTCTCCAGGCTGAGGGACTCACCACCTTGTTCCAGACCATGGAGCTGAACTCTTCTCCAGGCTGAGGGACTCACCAACTTGTTCCAGACCATGGAGCTGAACTCTTCTCCAGGCTGAGGGACTCACCAACTTGTTCCAGACCATGGAGCTGAACTCTTCTCCAGGCTGAGGGACTCACCGCTTTGTTCCAGACCATGGAGCTGAACTCTTCTCCAGGCTGAGGGACTCACCACCTTGTTTCAGGCCATGGAGCTGACCTCTTCTCCAGGCTGAGGAACTCACCACCTTGTTCCAGACCATGGAGCTGACCTCTTCTCCAGGCTGAGGGACTCACCACCTTGTTCCAGACCATGGAGCTGAACTCTTCTCCAGGCTGAGGGACTCACCACCTTGTTCCAGACCGTGGAGCTGAACTCTTCTCCAGGCTGAGGGACTCACCACCTTGTTCCAGACCATGGAGCTGAACTCTTCTCCAGGCTGAGGGACTCACCACCTTATTCCAGACCATGGAGCTGAACTCTTCTCCAGGCTGAGGGACTCACCACCTTGTTCCAGACCATGGAGCTGACATCTTCTCCAGGCTGAGGGACTCACCACCTTGTTCCAGACCATGGAGCTGACATCATCTCCAGGCTGAGGGACTCACCATCTTGTTCCAGACCATGGAGCTGAACTTTTCTCCAGGCTGAGGGACTCACCACCTTGTTCCAGACCATGGAGCTGACATCATCTCCAGGCTGAGGGACTCACCATCTTGTTCCAGACCATGGAGCTGAACTTTTCTCCAGGCTGAGGGACTCACCACCTTGTTCCAGACCATGGAGCTGAACTCTTCTCCAGGCTGAGGGACTCACCACCTTGTTCCAGACCATGGAGCTGAACTCTTCTCCAGGCTGAGGGACTTACCACCTTGTTCCAGACCGTGGAACTGAACTCTTCTCCAGGCTGAGGGACTCACCACCTTGTTCCAGACCATGGAGCTGAACTCTTCTCCAGGCTGAGGGACTCACCAACTTGTTCCAGACCATGGAGCTGAACTCTTCTCCAGGCTGAGAGACTCACCACCTTGTTCCAGACCATGGAGCTGAACTCTTCTCCAGGCTGAGGGACTCACCACCTTGTTCCAGACCATGGAGCTGAACTCTTCTCCAGGCTGAGGGACTCACCACCTTGTTCCAGACCATGGAGCTGAACTCTTCTCCAAGCTGAGGGACTGACCACCTTGTTCCAGACCATGGAGCTGACATCTTCTCCAGGCTGAGGGACTCGCCACCTTGTTCCAGGCCATGGAGCTGACATCTTCTCCAGGCTGAGGGACTCACCACCTTGTTCCAGGCCATGGAGCTGAACTCTTCTCCAGGCTGAGGGACTGACCACCTTGTTCCAGACCATGGAGCTGAACTCTTCTCCAGGCTGAGGGACTGACCACCTTGTTCCAGACCATGGAGCTGAACTCTTCTCCAGGCTGAGGGACTGACCACCTTGTTCCAGACCATGGAGCTGACATCTTCTCCAGGCTGTGGGACTGACCACCTTGTTCCAGACCATAGAGCTGAACTCTTCTCCAGGCTGAGGGACTCACCACCTTGTTCCAGACCGTGGAGCTGAACTCTTCTCCAGGCTGAGGGACTGACCACCTTGTTCCAGACCATGGAGCTGACATCTTCTCCAGTCTGAGGGACTCACCACCTTGTTCCAGACCATGGAGCTGACATCTTCTCCAGGCTGTGGGACTGACCACCTTGTTTCAGACCATAGAGCTGAACTCTTCTCCAGGCTGAGGGACTGACCACCTTGTTCCAGACCGTGGAGCTGAACTCTTCTCCAGGCTGAGGGACTCACCACCTTGTTCCAGACCATGGAGCTGAACTCTTCTCCAGGCTGAGGGACTCACCACCTTGTTCCAGACCATGGAGCTGAACTCTTCTCCAGGCTGAGGGACTCACCACCTTGTTCCAGACCATGGAGCTGAACTCTTCTCCAGGCTGAGGGACTGACCACCTTGTTCCAGACCGTGGAGCTGAACTCTTCTCCAGGCTGAGGGACTCACCACCTTGTTCCAGACCATGGAGCTGAACTCTTCTCCAGGCTGAGGACTCACCACCTTGTTCCAGACCATGGAGCTGAACTCTTCTCCAGGCTGAGGGACTCACCACCTTGTTCCAGACCATGGAGCTGAACTCTTCTCCAGGCTGAGGGACTGACCACCTTGTTCCAGACCGTGGAGCTGAACTCTTCTCCAGGCTGAGGGACTCACCACCTTGTTCCAGACCATGGAGCTGAACTCTTCTCCAGGCTGAGGGACTCACCACCTTGTTCCAGACCATGGAGCTGAACTCTTCTCCAGGCTGAGGGACTCACCACCTTGTTCCAGACCATGGAGCTGAACTCTTCTCCAGGCTGAGGGGCTCACCACCTTGTTCCAGACCATGGAGCTGAACTCTTCTCCAGGCTGAGGGACTGACCACCTTGTTCCAGACCGTGGAGCTGAACTCTTCTCAGGCTGAGGGACTCACCACCTTGTTCCAGACCATGGAGCTGAACTCTTCTCCAGGCTGAGGGACTCACCACCTTGTTCCAGACCATGGAGCTGAACTCTTCTCCAGGCTGAGGGACTCACCACCTTGTTCCTGACCATGGAGCTGAACTCTTCTCCAGGCTGAGGGACTCACCACCTTGTTCCAGACCGTGGAGCTGAACTCTTCTCCAGGCTGAGGGACTCACCACCTTGTTCCTGACCATGGAGCTGAACTCTTCTCCAGGCTGAGGGACTCACCACCTAAAATACTTTTTCTCCAAGGTTGATGGACTGATTACATCATCTTTATTTCACTACTACTGCTGCCTTGTACTTGACTGAAGAAGCCTGCTGGGTGGGCGAAACGTTTCATCGATGGGGATACCCAGTTGTTGCACACGTGTCTTAATCTTCAACTTGTCGATATTTTATACCATTTTCAACAACACTAACAGGATGTGTTGATGGCGGATAAATACAAAGACAGAAAGAGAGAGGTGAGAGGTCAAGGACGGGAGGAGGAGACTAGGTGGGAGGAAGAAAGGAAGGAGGGAAGATGATAATTACTTAGACAAGGACACAGGGTGAAGGAACTACACTGTGTCCTCTCTCTGACACACCTACCACATCACTCTCTTACCTTGTATGTCTGGCTGGCTGTCTGACAAAGCCGGCTTGACGAAACTCGTGGAGAGCGAAACGTTGCCAGAAGTAAAACGTCACATTAGTTTCACATGTGTCCTACCTAACATATAATTCCAGCACCATTACAACACCATCACCCAGGCTGAGGGCTCATTACCTCCTCTTATACCCTCTCCCGTTTCAGCACCTTCAAATAACCTCTTTATTTAACTGATAAAAGTTATTGGTTGGCGAAACGTCTTGAGAATAAAGATACCCAGGTGTTGTACAGACCTTGGTAAGAGATACCAACAACTTGGTTTAGAAAAACACTTAAGTAAACACTAGGACATATTTATTAGAAAACTTTCCGGTCCTGGGACCTTGATTATACCCAGGTGTTGCTGTATTTATTGCCTAGTTCTCTCTTAGGACTGAAGAAGTCACTTTTGGCGAAGAGTTTCCTCTCGTAAATGTCCTGAAGTATAACATGAGAGTCATTGTCCTTGTCATGCTGGTGTGACAAGATGCAACTGGGAAATATTTAATCTCTCAAAGAAATATTTAATCTCTCAAAGAAATATTTAATCTCTCAAAGAAATATTTAATCTCTCAAAGAAATATTTAATCTCTCAAAGATTTGTTAAGCCATACTATGAATTAAGGGAAGATCCTGGACTTCGCCTTAC
>WNWK01000359.1:257500-300000 GCA_009830355.1 Cherax destructor
GCTGAGATGCAACTGTAACACAGGTGTCACAGCTGAGATGCAACTGTAACACAGGTGTCACAGCTGAGATGCAACTGTAACACAGGTGTCACAGCTGAGATACAACTGTAACACAGGTGTCACAGCTGAGATACAACTGTAACACAGGTGTCACAGCTGAGATACAACTGTAACACAGGTGTCACAGCTGAGATACAACTGTAACACAGGTGTCACAGCTGAGATACAACTGTAACACAGGTGTCACAGCTGAGATACAACTGTAACACAGGTGTCACAGCTGAGATACAACTGTAACACAGGTGTCACAGCTGAGATACAACTGTAACACAGGTGTCACAGCTGAGATACAACTGTAACACAGGTGTCACAGCTGAGATACAACTGTAACACAGGTGTCACAGCTGAGATACAACTGTAACACAGGTGTCACAGCTGAGATACAACTGTAACACAGGTGTCACAGCTGAGATACAACTGTAACACAGGTGTCACAGCTGAGATACAACTGTAACACAGGTGTCACAGCTGAGATACAACTGTAACACAGGTGTCACAGCTGAGATACAACTGTAACACAGGTGTCACAGCTGAGATGCAACTGTAATACAGGTGTCACAGCTGAGATACAACTGTACCACAGGTGTCACAGCTGAGATGCAACTGTAATACAGGTGTCGCAGCTGAGATTCAATTGTAACATAGGTGTCACAGCTGAGATACAGCTTTGACACAGGTGTCACAGCTGAGATGCAATTGTAACATAGGTGTCACAGCTGAGATACAGCTTTGACACAGGTGTCACAGCTGAGATGCAACTGTAACACAGGTGTCACAGCTGAGATACAACTGTAATACAGGTGTCGCAGCTGAGATGCAACTGTGACACAGGTGTTACAGCTGAGATGCAACTGTGACACAAATGTAACACAGCTGTCACAGCTGTGTCACTGCTGTGTTACTGTTGTGTTACTGCTGTGTCACTGCTGTGTTACAGGTGTGTCACTGCTGTGTTACAGGTGTGTCACTGCTGTGTTACAGATGTGTGTCACTGCTGTGTTACAGGTGTGTCACTGCTGTGTTACAGGTGTGTGCCACTGTTGTGTGCCACTGCTGTGTTACAGCTGTGTGCCACTGCTGTGTTACAGCTGTGTAACACTGCTGTGTTACAGGTGTGTCACTGCTGTGTTACAGCTGTGTCACTGCTGTGTTACAGCTGTGTGTCACAGCTTTCTGACAGCAGGTGTCATTTGTTCAAATGTTTTCTGACACCAGGTATTAATGGGGAAAAGAACTTAATAAATTTGGTTAATTTATATTTAAAATCGAATAAAATGTTTATTTCAAGTTTCATCTGTGTTTACATATTCAAAATATCTCCCTTTCTCATATTTCCCAGTACTAGGCCTTATACTAGAGTCTTGGGGGCATGCAATCAAGGAGTTGGTTCCGGTCATCAGCAGACCTCTGCACGACACTGATTCCATGGCTTACCGCTCCACCTCTTTTAAAAATAGGGTTATAAGTTCTCCCAGAGCTGGAGTGAGAAAAACTGTACACAGGAGACACGTAAAAGAGAGAGAGGCGAGGATATATTTATATGCATGTCAGAAGATATCTAACTACATGTATATATCTTTAGATAACCCAGTCATTGTATCCGTAAGAATCAAACATTATCTCTCAATCCACAGCAAAATTTGAACTTGGAAATGGTATAAAATACCGACACAATGGAAAAATAAACACATAAGCAGTATATAATGAGATACATAGTCCTCCCCACCAACTCCATTGCCAAACACGTTTCCAACATTTTTTCCAATACATCATTCCGAGTATCTACCTCCACATCCACCACCATCAAGGACATTACCAGTAACAGACAGGACAAGCTTCAATCCACTGCAGGGGTATACACAATCCCTTGTAATGACTGCAGCAAATTATACGTCGGCGAAACATCCAGAGACCTCCAAACACGCATTTCAGAACACCAGTACGCAGGCAGATCTGACGACTCAAGAAATGCCTGTGTTCAACAACGAAATTTACACAACCATTTAATCAACTACAGAAATGCAAGACTCATCGCCAGAGAAGACAACACTCAATACCGAAGAATCCTAGAATCATCACTTATCTGTATATCCAACAACTTCAACCAGAACAACGGCTTCTACAACATAGCTGAACCTATTGCCAAGAAACTTCTTCATCGCTATCCAACATAAGAACTTAAGAATGGAACACTGCAGAAGGTCTACCCAAATACTTGTCCAGTCTCTTTTTAAAGCTACCCAAGGTTTAAGACTCCATCACCCTAATCTGAAGACTGTCACATGCAGCATTCTCCACCTGACTAAATCCTATAAATACTCATGTATCTTGTATCCATTTAGATCTGTTTGTGACTTGATAAAGCCCACTGCGTGGGCGAAACGTTGTCAATAAGGGATCACATTATACTGCTTATGTGTTTATTTTTCCAAAATTTGAACCTGCAAACTGATGCCGAGTTTGCAGGTTCGAATTTTGCTGTTGATTGAAAGATAATCCATGTAAATAATTTTGTCTGTTTGCGAATTATTACTGTTCTTAAAAATATATAATAGCGCTATACACACACACACACACACACACACACACACACACACACACACACACACACACACACACACACACACACACACAAAAAACTTTCCTTCCCAATCGTAGTACATGAAAAAAAATATTTAGAGTTCGGTGTTGAGACTTGTATAGTGTGTGCCAGTATAGTGTGTGCCAGTATAGTGTGTGCCAGTATAGTGTGTGCCAGTATAGTGTGTGCCAGTATAGTGTGTGCCAGTATAGTGTGTGCCAGTATAGTGTGTGCCAGTATAGTGTGTGCCAGTATAGTGTGTGCCAGTATAGTGTGTGCCAGTATAGTGTGTGCCAGTATAGTGTGTGCCAGTATAGTGTGTGCCAGTATAGTGTGTGTGAGTATAGTGTGTGCCAGTATAGTGTGTGCCAGTATAGTGTGTGCCAGTATAGTGTGTGCCAGTAGAGAAAGTAACCCAGTGAAGAGGGGCGCCGTGGGCACAGTAAGAGAAGCACTGTTTCAACATGCCTGGTACAACACTGTTTCAACATGCCTGGTACAACACTGTTTCAACATGCATGGTACAACACTGTTTCAACATGCATGGTACAACACTGTTTCAACATGCCTGGAACAACACTGTTTCAACATGCATGGTACAACACTGTTTCAACATGCCTGGTACAACACTGATTCAACATGCATGGTACAACACTGTTTCAACATGCATGGTACAACACTGTTTCAACATACCTGGAACAACACTGTTTCAACATGCCTGGAACAACACTGTTTCAACATGCCTGGAACAACACTATTTCAACATGCATGGTACAACACTGTTTCAACATGCCTGGTACAACACTGTTTCAACATGCCTGGTACAACACTGTTTCAACATGCATGGTACAACACTGTTTCAACATGCTGGTACAACACTGTTTCACATGCTGGACAACACTGTTTCAACATGCATGGTACAACACTGTTTCAACATGCCTGGTACAACACTGTTTCAACATGCATGGTACAACACTGTTTCAAACATGGTAACACTGTTTCAACATCCTGAACAACACTGTTCAAATGCCTGGAACAACTGTTTCACATGCTGGTACAACACTGTTTCAACATGCATGGTACAACACTGTTTCAACATGCCTGGTACAACACTGTTTCAACATGCCTGGTACAACACTGTTTCAACATGCATGGTACAACACTGTTTCAACATGCATGGTACAACACTGTTTCAACATGCCTGGTACAACACTGTTTCAACATGCATGGTACAACACTGTTTCAACATGCCTGGTACAACACTGTTTCAACATGCATGTAACACTGTTCAACAGCTACACTGTTTCAACATGCCTGGTACAACACTGTTTCAACATGCCTGGTACAACACTGTTTCAACATGCATGGTACAACACTGTTTCAACATGCATGGTACAACACTGTTTCAACATGCCTGGTACAACACTGTTTCAACATGCCTGGTACAACACTGTTTCAACATGCATGGTACAACACTTTCAACATGCATGGTACAACACTGTTTCAACATGCCTGGTACAACCTGTTTCAACATGCACTGGTACATTTCATATACATGTTTCATCATGCTGGTGCAACACTGTTTCAACATGCATGGTACAACATGTTTCAACATGCCATGGTACAACACTGTTTCAACATGCTGGTACAACACTGTTTCAACATGCTGGTACAACACTGTTTCAAACATGTCATCCGGTCAACTGTTTCAACATGCATGGTACAACACTGTTTCAACATGCATGGTACAACACTGTTTCAACATGCATGGTACAACACTGTTTCAACATGCATGGTACAACACTGTTTCAACATGCCTGGTACAACACTGTTTCAACATGCATGGTACAAGACTGTTTCATCATGCCTGGTGCAACACTGTTTCAACATGCATGGTACAACACTGTTTCAACATGCATGGTACAACACTGTTTCAACATGCATGGTACAACACTGTTTCAACATGCATGGTACAACACTGTTTCAACATGCATGGTACAACACTGTTTCAACATGCCTGGTACAACACTGTTTCAACATGCATGGTACAACACTGTTTCAACATGCCTGGTACAACACTGTTTCAACATGCCTGGTACAACACTGTTTCAACATGCCTGGTACAACACTGTTTCAACATGCCTGGTACAACACTGTTTCAACATGCATGGTACAACACTGTTTCAACATGCATGGTACAATGTTTCAACATGCATGGTACAACACTGTTTCAACATCGCCTGGTCAACACTGTTTCAACATGCCTGGTACAACACTTTCAACATGCATGGTACAACACTGTTTCAACATGCCTGGTACAACACTGTTTCAACATGCCTGGTACAACACTGTTTCAGCATGCCTGGTACAACACTTTCAACATGCATGGTACAACACTGTTTCAACATGCCTGGTACAACAGTTTCAACATGCCTGGTACAACACTGTTTCATCATGCCTGGTGCAACACTGTTTCAACATGCATGGTACAACAATGTTTCAACATGCCTGGTACAACACTGTTTCAACATGCCTGGTACAACACTGTTTCAACATGCATGGTACAACACTGTTTCAACATGCATGGTACAAGCTTTCAACATGCATGGTACAACACTGTTTCAACATGCATGGTACACACTGTTTCAACATGCCTGGATACAACACTGTTTCAACATGCCTGTGTCAACACTGTTTCAACATGCTGGTACAACAATGTTTCAACATGCTGGTACAACACTTTCAACATGCCTGATCAACACTGTTTCAACATGCATGGTACAACACTGTTTCAACATGCATGGTACAATGTTTCAACATGCATGGTACAACACTGTTTCAACATGCATGGTACAACACTGTTTCAACATGCATGGTACAACACTGTTTCAACATGCATGGTACAACACTGTTTCAACATGCCTGGTCAACACTGTTTCAACATGCTGGTCAACACTGTTTCAACATGATGGCAACACTGTTTCAACATGCATGGTACAACACTGTTTCAACATGCATGGTACAACACTGTTTCAACATGCATGGTACAACACTGTTTCAACATGCTGGTACAACACTGTTTCAACATGCCTGGCAACACTGTTTCAACATGCATGGTACAACACTGTTTCAACATGCCTGGTGCAACACTGTTTCAACATGCCTGGTACAACACTGTTTCAACATGCCTGGTACAACACTGTTTCAACATGCATGGTACAACACTTGTTTCAACATGCATGATGCAACACTGTTTCAACATGCCTGGTACAACACTGTTTCAACATGGATGGTACAACACTTATCAACATGCATGGTACAACATGTCATACCAGGAACACTGTTTCAACATGCCGGAACACTGTTTAACATTGCAGGAGAAATGTCAACATGCAGAGAACTGTTTATACATGTGTCAACACTTAATGAGTCAACTTTCAGGAGACTGTGGTTATACTATTGCAAGAGGAACTGTAATACCAGGAGACTGGGTTATACTATTGCGAGGGAAGATGTCATACCAGGAGACTGTGGTTATACTATTGCGAGGGAACATGTCATACCAGGAGACTGTGGTTATACTATTGCAAGGGAACATGTAATACCAGGAGACTGGTTATACTATTGCAAGGGAACATGTCATACCAGGAGACTGTGGTTATACTATTGCAAGGGAACATGTCATACCAGGAGACTGTGGTTATACTATTGCAAGGGAACATGTCATACCAGGAGACTGTGGTTATACTATTGCAAGGGAACATGTCATACCAGGAGACTGTGGTTATACTATTGCAAGGGAACATGTAATACCAGGAGACTGTGGTTATACTATTGCAAGGGAACATGTTATACCAGGAGACTGTGGTTATACTAGAGGCCTTAAAGAGTGCAGACATAGCTCCTTTGCATAAGGGAGGTAGTAGAGCACTAGCTAAAAATTACAGACCAGTAGCCCTCACTTCTCACATCATAAAAATCTTTGAAAGAGTGATGAGACGGCAGATTACAAAGTTCATGGACCAGCACAACCAACATAACCCGAACCAGCATGGCTTTAGAGCGGGTCGATCATGCCTGTCACAGCTGCTGAACCATTATGACAGAATTACGGAGGCATTGGAGGACGACCAAAACGCAGATGTGATTTACACAGATTTTGCAAAGGCGTTTGACAAATGCGATCATGGAGTGATAGCGCACAAAATGAGGGCCATAGGCATTACGGGGAAGGTAGGCAGATGGATTTTTGAGTTCCTAACACAAAGAACACAAAAAGTAGTAGTGAACAGGGCAAGATCCAGCATCAGCGAGGTCAAAAGCTCAGTGCCCCAAGGCACTGTCCTGGCACCTCTGCTGTTTCTCATCCTCATAGCAGACATAGATAAAAACACCCAGCACACTTTTGTATCATCATTTGCAGATGACACTAAAATAAGCATGAAAGTCACTACGGTAGAGGACACTGAAAAATTACAGGAGGACATAAGCAGGGTCTTCCAATGGGCAGTGGAGAACAACATGACGTTCAATGGTGATAAGTTTCAGCTGCTTAGGTATGGAAAAATGAAGAACTCAAAAGGAACACTATATACAAAACGCAAGAGGGTCACCACATAGAACGAAAGGAACACGTAAAGGACTTGGGAATAATTATGTCTGCTGATCTGTCGTTTAAAGACCATAACAAGACAAAGATCACAACAGCCAGGAAGATGACGGGGTGGGTATTGAGAACTTTCAAAACAAGGGAAATAATGCCGATGGTGACACTATTCAAATCGCTAGTGCTCCCCACTTAGAATACTGCTCAGTGCTGACGGCCCCGTTCAGGGCAGGAGAAATAGCAGAGCTGGAACAAATCCAGAGATCGCTTACGGCTCACATTGAGCCATTGAAACATCTAAATTATTGGGAACGCCTTCAAGTCTTGAACATGTACTCATTGGAGCGGAGGAGAGAGAGATACATGATAATATATACATGGAAAGTACTTGAGGGCCTGGTCCCAAATCTGCACACTGCCATAACAACATACTGGAGTGAGAGATATGGGAGAAAGTGTAAAATAAACCCAGTGAGGAGCAGGGGTGCGGTGAGGACAATACGGGAGCACTGTATTAACATCCGGGGTCCCAGACTATTCAACATCTTACCAGAAGATATCCAAAACACGGCTGGAACCAGTGTAGAAGCCTTCAAGAGGAAACTGGACAAATATCTTCACCAGGTGCCAGATCAACCAGGCTGTGATGGATATGTGGGGCAGCGGGCCTCCAGCAGCAACAGCCTGGTTGACCAGGCAAGCACCAGACGAGCCTGGCCCATGGCCGGGCTCAGAGAGTAGATACTCTCGAAACTCTTCAAAGGTATATCAAAGGTAAAGGGAACATGTCATACCAGGAGACTGTGGTTATACTATTGCAAGGGAACATGTAATACCAGGAGGAGACTGGTTATACTATTGCAAGGGAACATGTCATACCAGGAGACTGTGGTTATACTATTGCAAGGGAACATGTCATACCAGGAGACTGTGGTTATACTTTTATTGGTTTAATGAGGTGCAAAACGTAGCACTAGTATGCTTTATATGACCATAAATTGAAGAGAGTGTGAAAGTTGAGATGATGATCCTGGGCGTGGCTGGCAGTCTCTCCCAACCTTCCTCTGGATGAAGCAGTGTAATGTGTGGCCAGGGTGATGCCTCACTCTAGTCTCCACCAACAATGTAATGTGTGGCCAGGGTGATGCCTCACTCTAGTCTCCACCAACAATGTAATGTGTGGCCAGGGTGATGCCTCACTCTAGTCTCCACCAACAATGTAATGTGTGGCCAGGGTGATGCCTCACTCTAGTCTCCACCAACAATGTAATGTGTGGCCAGGGTGATGCCTCACTCTAGTCTCCACCAACAATGTAATGTGTGGCCAGGGTGATGCCTCACTCTAGTCTCCACCAACAATGTAATGTGTGGCCAGGGTGATGCCTCACTCTAGTCTCCACCAACAATGTAATGTGTGGCCAGGGTGATGCCTCACTCTAGTCTCCACCAACAATGTAATGTGTGGTCAGGGTGATGCCTCACTCTAGTCTCCACCAACAATGTAATATGTGGCCAGGGTGATGCCTCACTCTAGTCTCCACCAACAATGTAATGTGTGGCCAGGGTGATGCCTCACTCTAGTCTCCACCAACAATGTAATGTGTGGCCAGGGTGATGCCTCACTCTAGTCTCCACCAACAATGTAATGTGTGGCCAGGTGATGCCTCACTCTAGTCTCCACCAACAATGTAATGTGTGGCCAGGGTGATGCCTCACTCTAGTCTCCACCAACAATGTAATGTGTGGCCAGGGTGATGCCTCACTCTAGTCTCCACCAACAATGTAATGTGTGGCCAGGGTGATGCCTCACTCTAGTCTCCACCAACAATGTAATGTGTGGCCAGGGTGATGCCTCACTCTAGTCTCCACCAACAATGTACACTCGGCAGAAATTCTGAAGTGGTAACAAGTGGGAAGGTTATACCACTTGATAAAGTGGCCAGTTGAAGAATATTATCAGGAGGTAGCAGAGTAATGAGACAACTACACACAGGTTATATTAACTCTTATCTTACCACTTTAGTAAATTAAACTAACGTGGAAAAAATGGTTTTATTAAAAGAAAACGATGACCACTTATGATTTAACTTTTTTTCCGCTACCCAGGAAAATCCTGTATATACAAATTTTACGGGAACTCAAAAAGCACAGTACTTACCAGGTTGAGTGATCTGAGTATCTAAGTTCATGGACTAAAGAGGTGCGATCGCTCTGCAAATACTCCTTCTCTCTCTCTCTCCTCTCTCTCTCTCTCTCTCTCTCTCTCTCTCTCTCTCTCTCTCTCTCTCTCTCTCTCTCTTTTATATATATATATATATATATATATATATATATATATATATATATATATATATATATATATATATATACATATTTATGACTGTGAAGGAAGCAGCAGTTTAGTGGCAAGCAGAACACGAAGAGTAGAAGTAAACAGTATAATCCAGCATTCATTAGCAAAGTAAAAGATTTAGTACCCCAAGGCAAGGTCTTGACGCTTATACTATTTTTTTGTTTATCTTCATAGCAGACAGATAAAAAAAACTCGTCACAGTTTCGTTTCATTTGCAGATGATGCCAAAGTAAACATGAAAATCATCTCTGTAGAAGATATGAAAAAATTGCAAGAAGATATAAACAAATTCTTGAAGAGGGCAGTGGAGAATAACACGACGTTCAACAGTGACAAGTTACAATTGCTTAGATATGGAAAGCATGAAGAAACTGAGAGACTGTTTATTGAACGTAAGAAGAACACCAAATAGAACAAAAGAAACATGTGAAAGATCTGGATGTAATAATGTCAACTGACCTGTCTTTCAAAGAACACAATAAGACAAATGTCAGGACAGCCAGGAAGATGATAGAGTGAACATTGAGAACTTTCAAAACACGGGAAATAGAGCCAATAGTGACACTTTTCAAATCACTTGTAGTTCAGGAGAAGACAGCTGTCAGCTGGAACACATTCAGAGATCATTTATGGTCCGCATAGAGTCAGTAAAGCATCTAAATTTCTGGAAACTCCTCCGAGTCTTTAATATGTGCTCATACTGTAGGAGAGAGAGAGAGAGAGAGAGAGAGAGAGAGAGAGAGAGAGAGAGAGAGAGAGCGAGCGAGAGATACAAATACAAATACATATATACGCGGAAGGTAACTGAGAGCCTGGTCTCCAATCTGCACACTGTCACAACAACATACTGGACTGAGAGATACGGGAGGAAGTGTAAAATAAACAGAGAGAAACACAGCAAGAGAACGTAGTATTAACATCTTTGGTCCCAGACTGTTTAGCACTACCACAAGATATCAGAAATATTGCTGGAGCAAGTAGTTTTCAAGAGGAAATTAGACAAATATGTCCAAGTGCCAGATGAGCCAGGCTGTGATTGATATGTGGGTTAGCAGGCCTGCGGCAGCAACAGCCTGGTTGATCAGGCAAGCACCAGACGAGCCTAGCCCAGGACCGGGCTGTGGGAGTAGGAAAACTCTGGAAAGCCTACAAGGGTCTGCCTGCCTGGAGTCTACCTGGAGGGTGTTCCGGGGGGGTCAACGCCCCCACTGCCCGGTCTAGGATCGGGCTGCGGGGGGCGGTGACCCCCCGGGATTATCTTCAGGTAACCTTCAGGAGGGAGGGGGAGGGAAGGGGTGGGGAAGGTGTCAGCAAATACCACACATGTGAGTAATGATAGCTCTGGGCCCAACCTGTGGTTTGGGAGAGGGAGGGGGGACGGGGCGAGGGGAGAGGGGGAGCATCTCCCAGGATAATCTCCCACCAAGCTCCTTTTATAGAAAAAATTGGATTCATGATCAGTGAGTTGCTACACTGTGTGATGACTAGAGAGTGGGAAGAGTTGACACTGTGTGGTACACTGTGAGGTACACTGTGAGGTACACTGTGGTACACTAAGGTACACTGTGGTACACTGAGGTACACTGTGTGAGGTACACTGTGATTATAGGGTGGGAAGAGTTGACACTGTGTGGTAAACTGTGAGGTACACTGCGTGGTACACTGTGTGAGGTACACTGTGTGGTACACTGTGAGGTACACTGTGTGGTACACTGTGAGGTACACTGTGTGGTACACTGTGAGGTACACTATGTGTGGTACACTGTGTGAGGTAAACTGTGGTACACGGTGTGTGGTACACTGTGTGGTACACTGTGTGAGGTACAATGCGGTACTGTGTGAGGTACAATGCGGTCCAGTGTGAGGTACACAATATGAGATACACAGTGAGGCGCAGTGTGTAGTACACTGTGTGGTACACAGTGCTGCTGGTGGTCCAGCACTCGCATTGGGTGGTACACAGTGTATGGTGCACAGTGTGTGGTACAGTGCGGTATAGTGGTACTGGTGTTCCGACACTCACAATGGAGGATACACAGTGTGGTACACTGCGGTACAGTGGTGCTGGTGTTCCGACACTCACAATGGATGGTACACAGTATGTGGTACACTGTGGTACAGTGGTGCTGGTGTTCCGACACTCAGTGGATGGTACACAGTGTGTGGTACACTGTGGTACAGTGGTGCTGGCGTTCCGACACTCACAATGGATGGTACACAGTGTGTGGTACAGTGGTGCTGGTGTTCCGACACTCACAAGGGATGGTACAGTGTGTGATACACTGTGGTACAGTGGTGCTGGTGTTCCGACACTCACAATGGATGGTACACTGTGGTACAGTGGTGCTGGTGTTCTGACACTCACAATGGATGGTACACTGTGGTACAGTGGTGCTGGTGTTCTGACACTCACAATGGATGGTACACAGTATGTGGTACAGTGGTGCTGGTGTTCTGACACTCACAATGGATGGTACACAGTTTGTGGTACACTGTGGTACAGTGGTGCTGGTGTTCCGACACTCACAATGGATGGTATACAGTTTGTGGTACACTGTGGTACAGTGGTGCTGGTGTTCCGACACACAATTGATGGTACAGTGTGTGGTACACTGTGGTACAGTGGTGCTGGTGTTCCGACACTCAAAATGGATGGTACAGTGTGGTACACTGTTGTACAGTGGTGCTGGTGTTCCGACACTCACAATTGATGGTACAGTGTGTGGTACACTGTGGTACAGTGGTGCTGGCGTTCCGACACTCACAATTGATGGTACAGTGTGGTACACTGTGGTACAGTGGTTCTGGTGTTCCGACACTCACAATTGATGGTACAGTGTGTGGTACACCGTGGTACAGTGGTGCTGGCGTTCCGACACTCACAATGAATGGTACAGTGTGGTACAGTGGTGCTGGTGGTCCGACACTCACAATGGATGGTACAGTGTGGTACACTGTGGTACAGTGGTGCTGGTGGTCCGACACTCACAATGGATAGTACAGTGTGGCACACTGTGGTACAGTGGTGCTGGTGGTCCGACACTCACAATGGATGGTACAGTGTGGCACACTGTGGTACAGTGGTACTGGTGTTGCGACACTCGCAATGGATGGTACAGTGTGGTACACTGTGGTACAGTGGTCCTGGTGTTCCGACACTCATAATGGATGGTACAGTGTGGTACACTGTGGTACAGTGGTGCTGGTGTTCCGACACTCACAATGGATGGTACACAGTATTTGGTACACTGTGGTACAGTGGTGCTTGTTCCGACACTCAATGGATGGTACACAGTGTGTGGTACACTGTGGTACAGTGGTGCTGCTGTTCCGACACTCACAATGGGTGGTACACAGTATTTGGTACACTGGTACAGTGGTGATTGTATTCCGACACTCACAATGGATGGTACACAGTGTGTGGTACAGTGGTGCTGGTGTTCCGACAATCAATGGATGGTACACAGTGTGTGGTACACTGTGGTACAGTGGTGCTGCTGTTCCGACACTCACAATGGATGGTACACAGTATTTGGTACACTGGTACAGTGGTGATTGTATTCCGACACTCACAATGGATGGTACACAGTGTGTGGTACACTGTGGTACAGTGGTGCTGGTGTTCCAACACTCACAATGGATGGTACACTGTGGTACAGTGGTGCTGGTGTTCCGACACTCACAATGGATGGTACACTGTGGTACAGTGGTGTTGTATTCCGACACTCACAATGGATGGTACACTGTGCATGGTACAGTGGTGCTGGTGTTCCAACACTCACAATGGATGGTACACTGTGGTACAGTGGTGCTGCTGTTCCGACACTCACAATGGATGGTACACTGTGGTACAGTGGTGCTGTTCCGACACTCACAATGGATGGTACACTGTGGTACAGTGGTGCTGGTGTTCCGACACTCACAATGGATGGTACACTGTGGTACAGTGGTGCTGGTGTTCCGACACTCACAATGGATGGTACACTGTGGTACAGTGGTGCTGGTGTTCCGACACTCACAATGGATGGTACACTGTGGTACAGTGGTGCTGGTGTTCCGACACTCACAATGGATGGTACAATGTGGTACAGTTGTGCTGGTGTTCCGACACTCACAATGGATGGTGCACTGTGGTACAGTGGTGCTGGTGTTCCGACACTCACAATGGATGGTACACTGTGGTACAGTGGTGCTGGTGTTCCGACACTCACAATGGATGGTACACTGTGGTACAGTGGTGCTGGTGTTCCGACACTCACAATGGATGGTACACTGTGGTACAGTGGTGCTGGTGTTCCAACACTCACAATGGATGGTACACTGTGGTACAGTGGTGCTGGTGTTCCGACACTCACAATGGATGGTACACTGTGGTAAAGTGGTGCTGGTGTTCCGACACTCACAATGGATGGTACACTGTGGTACAGTGGTGCTGCTGTTCCGACACTCACAATGGATGGTACACTGTGGTAAAGTGGTGCTGCTGTTCCGACACTCACAATGGATGGTACACTGTGGTACAGTGGTGCTGGTGTTCCGACACTCACAATGGATGGTACACTGTGGTACAGTGGTGCTGCTGTTCCGACACTCACAATGGATGGTACACTGTGGTACAGTGGTGCTGTGTTCCGACACTCACAATGGATGGTACACTGTGGTACAGTGGTGCTGGTGTTCCGACACTCACAATGGATGGTACACTGTGGTACAGTGGTGCTGGTGTTCCGACACTCACAATGGATGGTACACTGTGGTACAGTGGTGCTGGTGTTCCGACACTCACAATGGATGGTACACTGTGTACAGTGGTGCTGTGTTCCGACACTCACAATGGATGGTACACTGCCGGTGTTCGGACACTCACAATGGATGGTACACTGTGGTACAGTGGTGCTGGTGTTCCGACACTCACAATGGATGGTACACTGTGGTACAGTGGTGCCGGTGTTCCGACACTCACAATGGATGGTACACTGTGGTACAGTGGTGCCGGTGTTCCGACACTCACAATGGATGGTACACTGTGGTACAGTGGTGCCGGTGTTCCGACACTCACAATGGATGGTACACTGTGGTACAGTGGTGCCGGTGTTCCGACACTCACAATGGATGGTACACTGTGGTACAGTGGTGCCGGTGTTCCGACACTCACAATGGATGGTCGTAGATTGTCAACAAGATAACAAGTGACAGCTATTGTTGTCATCTCTTGTTTGTGTCTTTGTTAGACTTATTCAGTTTGTTAGTATTGTTTGTGGTCCAGTTGATTGTTAAACTTGTTTGTTGTTCATCTAGCAACGCTCCAGTTCGTTGGATCAAGATCGCTTGTTTGAGTGTAGAGTTTAATTGAGGGGAGCAGAGGTGTGGGGCGAGTGTAGGGGTTAGGGGTTAGTTGAGGTGAACATGTGTGACACAGGTGTTAGTGAGTCAAGCTGGTGGGGTGCACATACCAGTGATTCTCTCACACACACACACACACACAAACACACACACAGGTAGTATTAGTGTGTGTGTGTGTGTGTGTGTATATATATATATATATATATATATATATATATATATATATATATATATATATATATATATCACCCCACCAGCTTTGCTTGACTCACTAACACCTGTGTCACACATGTTCACCTCAACTAAGCGAATGTGTAGGAACTTTTGAGCCAAGTGAGAGAGTAATCGTGGTAGGTGACCTAAATGCTAAAGTAGGAGAAGCGTTTAGGTTACCAGGTATAAATGATAATGGGGAGCATTTGATTGAACTTTGTATAGAAAGGGGTTTGGTTATAGGTAACACATATTTAAAGAAAAATGGGATAAATAAAATAAATATACAAGATTTTATGTAGGGCGAAATGACAGTAGTTTGTTGGACTACATATTGGTAGATAAAAGACTGTTGGGTAGACTTCAAGATGTACATGTTTATAGAGGGGCCACAGATATATGAGAACACTTTTTAGTTGTAGCTACAGTGAGACTAAAAGGTACATGGGATGCAAGGGGAATGGAAACAGCAAGTAAGAGAGAAATGAAGATTTATAAACTAAAGGAGGAGGCGGTTAGGATATGATATAAACAACTGTTGGAGGACAGATGGACTAGTGAGAGTGTAGGCAATGGGGTCGAAGATGTATGGGGTAGATTTAAAAATGTAGTGTTAGAGTGTTCAGCAGAAGTTTGTGATTATAGGAAAGTGGGTGCAGGAGGGAAGAAGAGCGATTGGTGGAATGATGATGTAAGGAGAGTAGTAAGAGAGAAAAAGTTAGCATAGGAGAGGTTTTTACAAAGTAGAAGTGATGTAAGGAGGGATGAGTATATGAAGAGAAAAAGAGAGGTTAAGAAAGTGGTGAAGCAATGTAAAAAGAGAGCAAATGAGAGGGTGGGTGAGATGTTATCAACAAATTTTGTTGAAAATAAGAAAAAGTTTTGGAGTGAGATTAATAAGTTGAGAAAGCCTAGGGAACGAATGGATTTGTCAGTTACAAATAGGAGAGGAGAGTTATTAAATGGAGAGTTAGAGGTATCGGGAAGATGGAGGGAATATTTTGAGGAATTGTTAAATGTTGATGAAGACAGGGAAGCTGTGAATTCGTGTATAGGGCAAGGAGGAAGAACCAGTTGTTCGTGAGGCAGTGAGTAGAATGAAAGGGGGTAATGCAGCTGGGATTGATGGGATAAAGATAGAAATGTTAAAGGCAGGTGGGGATATAGTTTTAGAGTGGTTAGTGTTTTTATTTAATAAATGTATGGAAGAGGGTAAGGTACCTAGGGATTGGCAGAGAGCATGCATAGTTCTTTTGTATAAAGGCAAAGGGGACAAAAGAGAGTGTAAAAATTATAGGGGATTAAGTCTGTTGAGTATACCTGGGAAAGTGTATGGTAGAGTTATTATTGAAAGAATTAGATGTAAGATGGAGAGCAGCATAGCAGATGAACAAGGGGGCTTTAGGAAAGGTAGGGGATGTGTAGACCAAGTGTTTGCAGTGAAACATATAGGTGAACCATATTTAGATAAGGGTAAAGAGGTGTTTGTGGCATTTATGTATTTGGTAAAGGCATATGATAGGGTGGATAGATGGGCAATGTGGCAGATGTCGCAAATGTATGGAATAGGAGGTAGGATATTGAAAGCGGTGAAAAGTTTTTACGAGGATAGTGAGGCTCAGGTTAGAGTGTGTAGGCGAGAGGGATATTATTTCCCAGCAAAAGTAGGCCTTAGACAAGGATGTGTGATGTCACCGTGGTTGTTCAATATATTTATAGATGGAGTTGTAAGAGAAGTGAATGCTCGGATGTTAGCAAGAGGTGTGGGGTTAAAAGATAAAGAATCTAACACAAAGTGGAAGTTGTCACAGTTGCTCTTTGCTGATGTCACTGTGCTTTTGGGAGATTCTGAAGAGAAGTTGAAGAGGTTGGTGGATGAATTTGGTAGGGTATGTAAAATATGGAATTTAAAAGTGAATATAGGAAAGAGTAAGGTGATGAGGATAACAAAAAAAATAGATAACGGAAGATTGGATATCAGAATGGAGGGAGAGAGTATGGAGGAGGTGAATGTGTTCAGATATTTGGGAGTGGACGTGTCAGCAGATGGGTCTATGAAGGATGAGGTGAATCATAAAATTAATGAGGGGAAAAAGGTGAGTGGTGCACTGAGGAGCTTGTGGATACAGAGAACTTTATCCATGAAAGCAGAGGGGAATGTATGAGAGTATAGTTATACCAACACACTCGTATGGGTGAGAGACATGGGCTGTGAATGTTGCAACAAGGAGAAGGCTGGAGGCAGTGGAGATGTCATGTCTCAGGGCAATGTGTGGTGTGAATATAATGCAGAGAATCCGTAGTTTGGAGATTAGGAGGAGGTGTGGGATTACCAAAACTATTATCCAGAGAGCTGAGGAGGGATTATTGAGATGGTTTGGATATATAGAGAGGATGGAACAAAATAGAATGACTTCGAGAGTGTATAAATCTGTAGTGGAGGGAAGGCGGGGTAGGGGTCGGCCTGGAAAAGGTTGGAGGGAGTGGGTAAAGAAGGTTTTGTGTGCGAGGGGCTTGGACTTCCAGCAAGCATGTGTGAGCGTGTTAGGAGCGAATGGAGACAAATGGTTTTTAGGACTTGACGTGCTGTTGGAGTGTGAGCAAGGTAACATTTATGAAGGGAGTCAGGGAAACCGGCAGGCCGGACTTGATTCCTGGAGATGGGAAGTACAGTGCCGGCACTCTGAAGGAGGGGTGTTAATGTTGCAGTTTTGTAGCTGTAGTGTAAGTGCGCCTCTGGCAAGACAGTGATAGAGTGAATGATGAAAGTTTTTCTTCGTCGGGCCACCCTGCCTTGGTGGGAAACGGCCGATGTGTTAATAAATATATATATATATATATATATATATATATATATATATATATATATATATATATATATATATATATATATATATATGAAGGATACTGGAGGCCTAGATCTCAGTCTGCACACTACTATAACAACGTACTGGAGTGAATTGTAAAATAAACCCAGTGTCATGGGCACAATAAAAGAACATTGTGTCAACATCCGTGGTCCAAGACTACCTGCTACCAGTGGATATCAAATATTGTTGGAACAAGTGTGGAAGTGTTCGAGAAGAAACTGGATCACTACCTCCGAGGTCTGTCAGACCAACCAGGCTGTGATGGGTGTGCGTTTGACGGCGGACCGCCAGCAGCAACAGCCTGGTTGATCACTGGGCCCCAGGTCGGGCCGAGAAAGTAGGGAAACTCGAAAAATTCCACAGGTAAGTCACAGACAAAAGCTTGTGTAGCCGCAGCTTGAAGCTTACACGTCAGTCACATCATAGTGCATGAAGCAGCTTACACCTCATGAAGCAGCTTACACCTCATGAAGCAGCTTACACCTCATAAAGCAGCTTACACCTCATGAAGCAGCTTACACCTCATGAAGCAGCTTACACCTCATGAAGCAGCTTACACCTCATGAAGCAGCTTACACCTCATGAAGCAGCTTACACCTCATGAAGCATGTTCAGATGCTTGAAGATATGCAAAGTTTGTCAACCACTGCTGCTACCGTCACCACCACCACCATTACCAGTTAATTTCACTTGACTCTTTAACCATCACTTTGTCAGACACTAGTGCTCTGAAGTGTCTTATTGCTATCTTTATTATCTCAGAGAGAGAGAGAGAGAGAGAGAGAGAGAGAGAGAGAGAGAGAGAGAGAGAGAGAGAGAGAGAGAGCAACTCTGGTACTCTTATCAAAGATGGTGTAAACAGAATATACAATGTAGACAAAGTGTTGTTGTGGAGGAACTTTGGGGGTGTGGAGGAGACTTAATGGATGGGTGAAGGCTGCAGGTCATGGCCAAGCAAGAGAAGGGGGGGGGGGCAGTGGAGGGTTCTTGGGTGGGTAAGAGGAAGGGGTTAGTGAAGAGAGAAGAACTAAGGGGTCTGATTGGGGTCTATTTCGGAGGTCAGCGCCCCCCGCCCTGCTAATCAGGAACTGACTTGAGGAACTTATCCACCTTCCTCCTGAAGACTCTCTTTGATGTGTATGCGAGTAAAGCGTTGTGTTAGTAGACAAACTTACTATAGATACAAGCATGTGCTGCCACCATACACTACATAATGGGAACTATGTGATGCTTCCCATCTCGGACAGTTGCATAGCGAGACGGGTTGCACAGATAGATCACATATAGAAAGAGAGCGTAGAAGATTGTTCAGAAGAAGAAAAAAAGGGTTGCCGAATTCCTTAACAATGTGAATATGTCACAACGAAGGAAAGATAATCTTCGCCGAGAGATCACAGATTTAGAGCAAAAACTTAATCTGTCATGCCAGACAGAAGAAGCACAAAGGGAACTAAAAGCCATTCAGGATATTGCAAGAAACTCCAAATATTTCTGTTCATATGCAAAATACAAGCTAAGAACTATGCCTAGAATTGATTTATTAATAACAGGATGTTCATATACTGACGATGAACAGGAAATGAGCGAAGTTCTAAGAGAATGTATAAACTTTTTTCATTGCATACGAAGGCCGCGCAGACCAACTACCTGACATGTACTAATGCCATAGAATTCGAAAAAGAAATTGAAAACCTCCCCACTCAACACCTGGACCAGATTCATGGAATTTCTAGTTTATAAAAAAGTGCAAAGTACCACTAGCAGGAGCCCTCAGTATTGTTTGGAGAAATAGTTGGTGAAGTACCAGACACCTTAAATAGTACAGACAGTTCCTTCACATAAGGGAGGTAGTAGAACACTAGCTAAACATTACACACCAGTAACACTAATATCCTACATCATGAAAGTCTTCGAAAAAGTGATGAGATGCTAAATTACAAACTTTATGGAACAGCACACACTGCATAACCCAGACCAGCATGGTTTTAAAACTGGAACATCATGCTTTGTCACAACTGCTAAATCATTAAAATAAACGTGGAAGTCACCTCTGTAAAAGACACTGAAAAATTGCAAGACGATATAAGTAAAGTTTTTCAGTGGGCAGTGAAGAAAAACATTACGTTCACTGGTGATAAGTTCAAAACTAGAGAGGACCATCAAATAGAACGAAAGGAGCGTGAAAGACCTGGAAGCAGTTATGTCGGCTAGGCTTTGAAAGAAGACAAGGCAAATATCATGACATTCAGGAAGATGACTGGGTGAATAATGAGAACTTTCATTGGGGAAACTTTTCACATTGCTTGTGCTCTGTCATTTATAATATTGTTCAGTGTTGACTTCTCCGTTCAGGGCAGGTGAGACATCACAGCTCAAACAGATACTGATCGTTTATGGTCCATAAAGAACCTTGTGTTTATAAGAAAAAATACTAACACAGTATGTTCTCTATAATGTTCTTCGTAAGTGCTTGGGCGAGGAGGAGGAGAAGGAGATGAAGGTGATGCTGGAGGAGGAGGAGATGAAGGTGATGCTGGAGGAGGAAAACCAGTGGTGTGTGTAGAGGAAGTGGGCAACCTCAGCTGCCTGGCCAAGCTGGTGGTGTTGTCTTGCTTGACTGTGAAGGTGACACCTTGACCACACTACCAACACACCTTGACACCACTACCAAGACACCTTGACACCACTACCAAGACACCTTGACCACACTACCAAGACACCTTGACACCACTACCAAGACACCTTGACCACACTACCAACACACCTTGACACCACTATCAACACACCTTGACACCACTACCAAGACACCTTGACCACATTACCATTGACACCTTGACCACATTACCATTGACACCTTGACCACATTACCATTGACACCTTGACCACATTACCATTGACACCTTGATACCACTACCAAGACACCTTGACCACACTACCATGACACCACTACCAAGACACCTTGACACCAGTACCAAGACACCTTGACACCAGTACCAAGACACCTTGACCACACTACCAAGACACCTTGACCACACTACCAAGACACCTTAACACCACTACCAAGACACCTTGACCACACTACCAAGACACCTTGACCACACTACCAAGACACCTTGACCACACTACCAAGACACCTTAACACCACTACCAAGACACCTTAACACCACTACCAAGACACCTTGACCACACTACCAAGACACCTTGACCACACTACCAAGACACCTTAACACCACTACCAAGACACCTTGACACCACTACCAAGACACCTTGACACCACTACCAAGACACCTTGACACCACTACCAAGACACCTTAACACCACTACCAAGACACGATGGAAATAAATGGTATAAAATACCGACACAATGGAAAAATAAACACATAAGCAGTATAATGTGATCCTTTATTGACAACGTTTCGCCCACGCAGTGGGCTTTATCAAGTCACAAACAGATCTACCTGGAAAAAGAGTAACATGAGTATTTATAAGATTTAGTCAGGTGGAGAATGCTGGGTCAGGTGGAGAAAGCTGCATGTGACAGTCTAAAAAGTAGTGTGATAGTTTAAAACCTTGTGTGACTTGAAGGACCTGCAGTGTACCATTCTTGAGTTCTAGGTGGGATAGCGTTGAAGAAGTTTCTTGGCAATAGGTTCAGCTATGTTGTAGAAGCCGTTGTTCTGGTTGAAGTTGTTGGATATACAGATAAGTGATGATTCTAGGATTCTTCGGTATTGAGTGTTGTCTTCTCTGGCGATGAGTCTTGCGTTTCTGTAGTTGATTAAATGGTTGTGTAAATTTCGGTGTTGAACACAGGCATTTCTTGAGTCGTCAGATCTGCCTGCGTACTGGTGTTCTGAAATGCGTGTTTGGAGGTCTCTGGATGTTTCGCCGACGTATAATTTGCTGCAGTCATTACAAGGGATTGTGTATACCCCTGCAGTGGATTGAAGCTTGTCCTGTCTGTTACTGGTAATGTCCTGGATGGTGGTGGATGTGGAGGTAGATACTCGGAATGAGGTATTGGAAAAAATGTTGGAAACGTGTTTGGCAATGGAGTTGGTGGGGAGGACTATGTACACCGTACCAGCCCAGGCAGACCTGTACACCGTACCAGGCCAGGCAGACCTGTACACCTTACCAGCCCAGGCAGACCTGTACACATTACCAGGCCAGGCAGACCTGTACACATTACCAGGCCAGGCAGCATTGCCTCCTTCCTCATTCTCCAGTCATAACATGATAATCACCTGACATATGATTGCCAGGTTGTGTCAGCCAAGCCATCACCAGGACTGACCTGCACCTCACAGTGCTGACAGCTTGTGAAAAGATGCATTAGTTTGGTTTAGAAAGACACGTGACCAAACACTAGGACATGTTAGACACGTGACCAAACACTAGGACATGTTAGACACGTGACCAAACACTAGGACATGTTAGACACGTGACCAAACACTAGGACATGTTAGACACGTGACCAAACACTAGGACATGTTAGACACGTGACCAAACACTAGGACATGTTAGACACGTGACCAAACACTAGGATATGTTAGACACGTGACCAAACACTAGGATATGTTACAAAACTTTGATCATTCATTCGGTCCCAGGACCGAAACTTTTCTAATAGATATGTCCCAGTGTTTGCTACCTACCTGGTGGGTATTCCGGGGGTCAACGCCCCCGCGGCCCGGTCCATGACCAAGCCTCCCGGTGGATCAGGGCCTGATCAACCAGGTTGTTACTGCTGGCCTCACGTAGTCCCGTAGTCCAACGTACGAACCACAGCCCGGCTGATCCAGCACTGACTTTAGGTATCTGTCCAGCTCTCTCTTGAAGGCAGCCAGGGGTATATTGGTAATTCCCTTTATGCTTGGTGGGAGGCTGTTGAACAGTCTTGGGCCCCGGACACTTATTGTGTATTCTCTCAGTATACTACTGTCGCCCCTACTTTTCACTGGGGTATGTTTCACCGCCTGTCCAGTCTTTTGCTTTCGTAGGGAGTGATTTTTGTGTGCAGATTATGATGTAGCTCTCTCGCCTGCGCTCCAATGAGTACAAATCAAGTGCTTCCAAGTGTTCCCAGTAATTAAGGTGTTTGACGGAACTTATATGTGCAGTAAAGGTTCTCTGTACAGTCTCTAGATCTGCGAGTTCACCTGCCTTGAATGGAGATGATAATGTACATCAGTTTCCAGCCTAGAGAGAACAAGTGACTTAAAAAGGATCATCATTGGCTTGGCATCTTGTTTTGAACGTTCTCATTATCCATCCTATCATTTTCCTCGCAGATGTGATAGTGGCACTGTTGTGTCACGTGTTTTGCTAAACCAATTTGTCGGTATCTAACACCAAGGTTTATACCATGCAGTAGTTTATAACCAGGAGGGAGGGAGGTATGACACGCCTCACAGGTATCCCTGTCTAGGAGGTATCCACCAGATATTCCTCTTAGTTTGATCAAACATTGAACAAGGAAGTGTGACCTCAGGCCGGGACCGCGAGGTTAGAAGACCCCTAAAACCGATCACAGGTAGACACACAGGTGGACGGTGTGGTCAACAGGACCTGCCTGAAGAACAGTTTACCTGGATTTTCACACCTGGTCCTTACCTGGGCGGGTTGTTGGACTTACAGTTAAGTCGTTACTTTAGAGGAGAGGGGAGGGTAGATTAGGGTCGTGGAGGAAGTGGTGAGGGAGAGGTGAGAGGATGTCAGTAACGTGAGGTGAGGGAGGGCGAAAGTTGTTAGGATTGTGTGGTGAGGGAGGGAGCAGAAAGTGATTGGGAGGAAGTTGACAGACTAACTCTGGAGGGAGTGAAGGATAGGTAGCTGTGATAGTGAGCGAAGGACAGGTGTGATAACCCCTGGGATCACCGTCCTCGCGTCCCTGTGTCATAGCAGGTGTGGCTGGTTCATCGGGTTAGTGCCTACAACGCACACCAAAGTAGCCACCACAGCCTAGCTGATCACTGTGTTGCACTCTCAGCTCTCGTATTGAAAACTGTTAGTAGTCTGTTGTTAACTTCTTTATAAGTGCTTAGTTACCTCTTACGTTTACTTCTCACTTTATCTTGTTTGCACCGTCGACCGTGCCTCCACTCCTGCAGTGTTATCTTGTTTGCACCGTCGACCATGCTTCCACTCCTGCAGTGTTATCTTGTTTGCACCGTCGACCGTGCTTCCACTCCTGCAGTGTTATCTTGTTTGCACCGTCGACCGTGCCTCCACTCCTGCAGTGTTATCTTGTTTGCACCGTCGACCGTGCTTCCACTCCTGCAGTGTTATCTTGTTTGCACCGTCGACCGTGCCTCCACTCCTGCAGTGTTATCTTGTTTGCACCGTCGACCTGCTCCACTCCTGCAGTGTTATCTTGTTTGCACCGTCGACCGTGCCTCCACTCCTGCAGTGTTATCTTGTTTGCACCGTCGACCGTGCCTCCACTCCTGCAGTGTTATCTTGTTTGCACCGTCGACCGTGCTTCCACTCCTGCAGTGTTATCTTGTTTGCACCGTCGACCATGCTTCCACTCCTGCAGTGTTATCTTGTTTGCACCGTCGACCGTGCTCCACTCCTGCAGTGTTATCTTGTTTGCACCGTCGACCGTGCCTCCACTCCTGCAGTGTTATCTTGTTTGCACCGTCGACCGTGCTTCCACTCCTGCAGTGTTATCTTGTTTGCACCGTCGACCATGCTTCCACTCCTGCAGTGTTATCTTGTTTGCACCGTCGACCGTGCTTCCACTCCTGCAGTGTTATCTTGTTTGCACCTGACCATGCCTCCACTCCTGCAGTGTTATCTTGTTTGCACCGTCGACCGTGCCTCCACTCCTGCAGTGTTATCTTGTTTGCACCGTCGACCGTGCCTCCACTCCTGCAGTGTTATCTTGTTTGCACCGTCGACCATGCCTCCACTCCTGCAGTGTTATCTTGTTTGCACCGTCGACCGTGCTTCCACTCCTGCAGTGTTATCTTGTTTGCACCGTCGACCGTGCTTCCACTCCTGCAGTGTTATCTTGTTTGCACCGACTACCATGCTTCCACTCCTGCAGTGTTATCTTGTTTGCACCGTCGACCGTGCCTCCACTCCTGCAGTGTTATCTTGTTTGCACAGTCGACCGTGCCTCCACTCCTGCAGTGTTATCTTGTTTGCACCGTCGACCGTGCCTCCACTCCTGCAGTGTTATCTTGTTTGCACCGTCGACCATGCTTCCACTCCTGCAGTGTTATCTTGTTTGCACCGTCGACCGTGCCTCCACTCCTGCAGTGTTATCTTGTTTGCACCGTCGACCATGCCTCCACTCCTGCAGTGTTATCTTGTTTGCACCGTCGACCGTGCTTCCACTCCTGCAGTGTTATCTTGTTTGCACCGTCGACCGTGCCTCCACTCCTGCAGTGTTATCTTGTTTGCACCGTCGACCATGCTTCCACTCCTGCAGTGTTATCTTGTTTGCACCGTCGACCGTGCCTCCACTCCTGCAGTGTTATCTTGTTTGCACCGTCGACCGTGCTTCCACTCCTGCAGTGTTATCTTGTTTGCACCGACTACCATGCCTCCACTCCTGCAGTGTTATCTTGTTTGCACCGTCTATCGTGCCTCCACTCCTGCAGTGTTATCTTGTTTGCACCGACTACCATGCCTCCACTCCTGCAGTGTTATCTTGTTTGCACCGTCGACCGTGCCTCCACTCCTGCAGTGTTATCTTGTTTGCACCGTCGACCATGCCTCCACTCCTGCAGTGTTATCTTGTTTGCACCGTCGACCGTGCTTCCACTCCTGCAGTGTTATCTTGTTTGCACCGTCGACCGTGCCTCCTCTCTCCTGCGGTGTTTTGTGTACATTTGGAGCCAAACAAGGGAAATAATGCCGATGGTGACACTCTTCAAATCGCTAGTGCTCTCTCACTTAGAATATTGCTCAGTGCTGACGGCCCCGTTCAGGGCAGGAGAAATATCAGAGCTGGAACAAATCCAGAGATCGTTTACGGCTCACATTGAGCCATTGAAACATCTAAATTATTGGGAACGCCTTCAAGTCTTGAACATGTACTCATTGGAGCGGAGGAGAGAGAGATACATGATAATATATACATGGAAAGTACTTGAGGGCCTGGTCCCAAATCTGCACACTGCCATAACAACATACTGGAGTGAGAGATATGGGAGAAAGTGTAAAATAAACCCAGTGAGGAGCAGGGGTGCGGTGGGGACAATACGGGAGCACTGTATTAACATCCGGGGTCCCAGACTATTCAACATCTTACCAGAAGATATCCGAAACACGGCTGGAACCAGTGTAGAAGCCTTCAAGAGGAAACTGGACAAATATCTTCACCAGGTGCCAGATCAACCAGGCTGTGATGGATATGTGGGGCAGCGGGCCTCCAGCAGCAACAGCCTGGTTGACCAGGCAAGCACCAGACGAGCCTGGCCCATGGCCGGGCTCAGAGAGTAGATACTCTCGAAACTCTTCAAAGGTATATCAAAGGTAAGACCTCCCACTATAGTATTTCCCCAGAGTAAAATATACGATGATGATCCCAAAGCAACGATGACAGTTACTGCAGCAGAAGACACGAACATCTACAAACATCACAGTCTTCCATGGGTAATAAATACCAACAGTTTAAGTGTGGAAAGACTACGAGTCCCAAGACAGGGTACAAAATGCAGACCATCTCGTGGAACGGTAAGGATTGTGCAACAGATCCAGGAATAATAATAATAATTATAAATTTTATTATTATTATTATTATTGGATGACCTATCGTTTAAATAATACAATAAAGTAAATGCAGCCGGGCCTAAGAAAATGAGAGGGTGGATAGTGTGGGTTTTCTGAAGCGGAGAAATCCAGACAATGACAGCAGCATTCATCATTTGTACTCTCATGTCTCCAGTATTGTTCTGTGCTCACAGGTGTTTTTTTTTTTTCAAGACAGGAGAGAGATCACGGCTGGAAATTGTACAGAGATCGTTTGTGGCTTGTATAGTCAGTAAAACACTGGAACTGTTGGGGAACTCCTCGGAACGTTTAAAATATGCAATGTATAATGGAGGAGAGAGAGAGAGAGAGATCTGGTAGTATATGCATGGAAAATAGTGGGCTAGGTATTGAAGGTGTAAAATACCATAATTTAGAGAAGAGAGATGCTGGAGTAAAAATAAACTAAACCTAGGGGGCGCCACGGGCACTATTAACCAGCTCTGTATCAACATCCGTGGGTCAGGACTCAACCTGTTACCAGCAGATATAAGAAAAGGCATTAATGACACTGGTAGCAAAGTTGGTCATGCATGAGGCCATTAAGTTGGGAGGTCACACATGAGGTCATTAAGTTGGGAGGTAACACATGAGGTCATTAAGTTGAGAGTAGGTCACACATGAGGTCATTAAGTTGAGAGTAAGTCACACATGAAGTCATTAAGTTGAGAGTAGGTCACACATGAGGTCATTAAGTTGAGAGTAGGTCACACATGAGGTCAGGTAATGGTGGTAGCAGAGGGGGGTGGGGTAAGGGGACAAGTTTACTGTGTGTATTATATGGATCATAGACACTGTGAGCAACACCTGCAGTCAACATGTAGTAATAATAAATTAGACACATATGCAACACTTGGGTATCTTTATTGAGGAAACGTTTCGCCACACAGTGGCTTCATCAGTCCAATACAAAGTAGAAAGTTGTAAGGAGAGGAGGAGTTTGAGGTTATCAGTCCCTCGGCCTGGAGTCGATGTGTTCAGTCCATCAATCTTGTTAGAAGTGTAGCACAAGGCCGTAGAGGTGGCTTATATGCTGTAATCAGGTGAGATGCAGCAGGAGGAGGCGGGGTCATAGTGGTACCATCCACTATTCTAAGTAGGTCTTCGTCCAAAGGTTGGACAAGTGTAGAAGAATTCGTTTGTATCAAGATCCCAAGCTGTTGCTGTGTCAGACAGGATGTAGATGAATGGTTCAGAGAACCGACAAGTTATAAATTAGACACATATGCAACACTTGGGTATCTTTATTGAGGAAACGTTTCCTCTCCTTACACCTTTCTACTTTGTATTGGACTGATGAAGCCACTGTGTGGCGAAACGTTTCCTCAATAAAGATACCCAAGTGTTGCATATGTGTCTAATTTATAACTTGTCGGTTCTCTGAACCATTCATCTACATGTAGTAATAATGTTGGTAGAATTACCTGGAGGGCGAAACGTTGCCACAGTAAAATGTCACATTAGTCTCACTTGTGTCCTTTTACCTAACACAGTCAACATGTACATTCCACTGTTGTGCTCAGTGATTATGCTGTGGCGGATCATCACTGCTGTTGCTGCCAAAATTCTGCATCTTGCCTTGTCATTCTGGTGGTGTAGCGTGTGACTGAAGAAGCCACTGGTGGGCGAAACTTTTCCTCAGTAAAGATCCCCAAATGTTGCACAAGTTTCTTAATTCTTCAACATTACAGCTGTGGTCTTCCCCAGTCCATGACTCGAGAAGAAAACGTTGCGATGGACTAGGCATGTGTTGGGCGAAACGTTGTATTAAAGAGGCTCATCATCTACCATTTTCTTTATTCCCACTCTGCCATGGTCTACTAGAGACTAGAAATATTTCCATAACAAAGGTAGAGAGAGGTTTTTACTGGGGACCTGATTCACTACCTCTTGAGAAGATCGTCGGGTCAACTAGGCTGTGATGAAGGTAAAACGTGTGAATTACCGACACGATTGGAAAAAAAGCCCCACAAATATAGTATATAATGCGATCCTTTATTGACTACGTTTCGCCCAGACAGTGGAATTTATCAGTTGACAAACAGATGTACCTGGGTAAAGAGTACATGAGAAAATATAGTGTGGAGTCAGGTGGAGAATGTTGGGTAGTACCTGCAGGACCGTCTCACAAACCTACCCAATATTCTCCACCTGTGACTTGATAAAGTTTACTCTGTGGGCGAAACGTTGTTAATAAAGGATCGCATTATACTGTATTTGTGTATTTTCCCAGGGGCTGTGATGGGTTAGGTATGTCCGCGGGCTACTAGTGGCAGCAGCCTGGTTGGTTAGCTAGTCAACAAGGAAAACTGGTCATAGCTTACAAGTATAGTTTTCTCTCGCCTACACTCCAGGGAGTACATTTTCATATTTAAGGATAGGTAAGAAAACGGAGGTGGAGAAGGGAATGGAGCATGGACAGATATCACAGTGATGGAGGGAAGGATAGCGATGGAAGAGAAGGAAATGGAGTATAGGGAAAATGATGGAGAATGGAGCGGGGGAGGGGGGGGCTTGATAAAGGGGCACTGGAGGAACTGGGATAAAGAGTGAGGCACAACAATGCACGGATACTGTATGTCATCAATTATTGTCTGACATCTCCTGCGTCACGGCCATTATTGTTAGTGGTGGTGGTTGTGGTGCTTCTAGTGATGCTGGTACAACACTGTGTTGTTGTTGCTGGTGGTACAACACTGTGTTGTTGTTGCTGGTGGTACAACACTGTGTTGTTGTTGCTGGTGGTACAACACTGTGTTGTTGTTGCTGGTGGTACAACAGTGTGTTGTTGTTGCTCGTGGTACAACAGTGTGTTGTTGTTGCTGGTGGTACAACAGTGTGTTGTTGTTGCTGGTGGTACAACAGTGTGTTGTTGTTGCTGGTGGTACAACAGTGTGTTGTTGTTGCTGGTGGTACAACACTGTGTTGTTGTTGCTGGTGGTACAACAGTGTGTTGTTGTTGCTGGTGGTACAACAGTGTGTTGTTGTTGCTGGTGGTACAACACTGTGCTGTTGTTGCTGGTGGTACAACAGTGTGTTGTTGTTGCTGGTGGTATAACAGTGTGTTGTTGTTGCTGGTGGTACAACACTGTGTTGTTGTTGCTGGTGGTACAACAGTGTGTTGTTGTTGTTGCTGGTGGTACAACAGTGTGTTGTTGTTGCTGGTGGTACAACACTGTGTTGTTGTTGCTGGTGGTACAACACTGTGCTGTTGTTGCTGGTGGTACAACAGTGTGTTGTTGTTGCTGGTGGTATAACAGTGTGTTGTTGTTGCTGGTGGTACAACACTGTGTTGTTGTTGCTGGTGGTACAACAGTGTGTTGTTGTTGTTGCTGGTGGTACAACAGTGTGTTGTTGTTGCTGGTGGTACAACACTGTGTTGTTGTTGCTGGTGGTACAACAGTGTGTTGTTGTTGTTGCTGGTGGTACAACAGTGCTGTTGTTGTTGCTGGTGGTACAACACTGTTGTTGTTGCTGGTGGTACAACACTGTGTTGTTGTTGCTGGTGGTACAACAGTGCTGTTGTTGTTGTTGCTGGTGGTACAACACTGTTGTTGTTGCTGGTGGTACAACACTGTTGTTGTTGCTGGTGGTACAACACTGTGTTGTTGCTGGTGGTACAACACTGTGTTGTTGCTGGTGGTACAACACTGTTGTTGTTGCTGGTGGTACAACACTGTTGTTGTTGCTGGTGGTACAACACTGTGTTGTTGCTGGTGGTACAACACTGTGTTGTTGCTGGTGGTACAACACTGTTGTTGTTGCTGGTGGTACAACACTGTGTTGTTGCTGGTGGTACAACACTGTGTTGTTGCTGGTGGTACAACACTGTGTTGTTGCTGGTGCTGTGAACAATACATTAACCAGTATGATTAGTAGACATCCCTGAAGGGATACCTTATTGTAGTCATCCCTGAAGGGATACCTTATAGTAGTCATCCCTGAAGGGATACCTTATAGTAGTCATCCCTGAAGGTATACCTTATAGTAGTCATCCCTGAAGGGATACCTTATTGTAGTCATCCCTGAAGGGATACCTTATAGTAGTCATCCCTGAAGGGATACCTTATAGTAGTCATCCCTGAAGGTATACCTTATAGAAGTCATCCCTGAAGGGATACCTTATAGTAGTCATCCCTGAAGGGATACCTTATAGTAGTCATCCCTGAAGGGATACCTTATAGTAGTCATCCCTGAAGGGATACCTTATAGTAGTCATCCATGAAGGGATACCTTATAGTACTCGCTTGTTTTTATTCCCAGGTTTTCCTGTATAACTTAAAAACGTGTTATCTGATCGGCTTCAAATTTTGAAGGTGGTTGTACACTAACGAGGGAGAGGTTCACGCTACTACTGACGTGTACACGTGTCCTCCAGTTAATATTATGTAAACCAGTCGTGGTGTTGGTTTACATGTAGTGTGTAGGTGACAGTTGTTAGTGTAGTGTGTAGGTGACAGTTGTTAGTGTAGTGTGTAGGTGACAGTTGTTAGTGTAGTGTGTAGGTGACAGTTGTTAGTGTAGTGTGTAGGTGACAGTTGTTAGTGTAGTGTGTAGGTGACAGTTGTTAGTGTAGTGTGTAGGTGACAGTTGTTAGTGTAGTGTGTAGGTGACAGTTGTTAGTGTAGTGTGTAGGTGACAGTTGTTAGTGTAGTGTGTAGGTGACAGTTGTAAGTGTAGTGTGTAGGTGACAGTTGTAAGTGTAGTGTGTAGGTGACAGTTGTAAGTGTAGTGTGTAGGTGACAGTTGTTAGTGTAGTGTGTAGGTGACAGTTGTTAGTGTAGTGTGTAGGTGACAGTTGTTAGTGTAGTGTAGGTGACAGTTGTTAGTGTAGTGTGTAGGTGACAGTTGTTAGTGTAGTGTGTAGGTGACAGTTGTTAGTGTAGTGTGTAGGTGACAGTTGTTAGTGTAGTGTGTAGGTGACAGTTGTTAGTGTAGTGTGTAGGTGACAGTTGTTAGTGTAGTGTGTAGGTGACAGTTGTTAGTGTAGTGTGTAGGTGACAGTTGTTAGTGTAGGGTATAGGTGACAGTTTAGGTGACTAAAGGCATAGAAACCTGAAATGATTGGATTGCTTGCAATACCTGGAGAATACCTCTTCTGGTTGGCTTAAACTTTTAGCGTCTGTGTGTTTTGTTAAGCGGGAGGTTGGTGGTGTTGCAGGGCTGTGAGAGTTCCAATTAACCAGTTTTATTAAAGACACTGTGGGGCAGATTTACATTTACTAATTGGATAATACCTTTTCTGATGGACAGTACTAATTTACCTCCAAGAAATATTAAGATAATTAAAATGCTCTTACAGCTATTACTGAATACAATGAAGCCTGGTCTAGGACCGGGCTGCAGGGGCTGACCCCCGGAATTATATAAATGGTGTACAAGGAACTGCTCCTCCCCCCATCCCGCCTTCAGGGCTGAGGGACTGATCACCTGAACATTGCCTCTCCCCCCTCGCCCGTGTTACACTCAAGATGTCTACTGTACTGCTCATACGTTTTGGCAATAAAGTTATTGTACAGGTGTGTTATTTTCCCCTTCTTCTCCCCTCCCCCCCTGAAGCGTCTTCATGTACCCTTCAGGAAAGACCAATCATGGTGATAATGTAGGAAGAGTGAGGGTAACCTACACTGGATCTTCTATAATGTATACAGTCCCTACAGTGCTGTTATACTGCACCTACAGTGCTGTTATACTGCACCTACAGTGCTGTTATACTACACCTACATGGAAAGTACTTGAGGGCCTGGTCCCAAATCTGCACACTGCCATAACAACATACTGGAGTGAGAGATATGGGAGAAAGTGTAAAATAAACCCAGTGAGGAGCAGGGGTGCGGTGGGGACAATACGGGAGCACTGTATTAACATCCGGGGTCCCAGACTATTCAACATCTTACCAGAAGATATCCGAAACACGGCTGGAACCAGTGTAGAAGCCTTCAAGAGGAAACTGGACAAATATCTTCACCAGGTGCCAGATCAACCAGGCTGTGATGGATATGTGGGGCAGCGGGCCTCCAGCAGCAACAGCCTGGTTGACCAGGCAAGCACCAGACGAGCCTAGCCCATGGCCGGGCTCAGAGAGTAGATACTCTCGAAACTCTTCAAAGGTATATCAAAGGTATATCTGTTATATTGCACCTACAGTGCTGTTATACTGCACCTACAGTGCTGTTATACTGCACCTACAGTGCTGTTATACTGCACCTACAGTGCTGTTATACTACACCTACAGTGCTGTTATACTACACCTACAGTGCTGTTATATTGCACCTACAGTGCTGTTATACTGCACCTACAGTGCTGTTATACTGCACCTACAGTGCTGTTATACTACACCTACAGTGCTGTTATACTACACCTACAGTGCTGTTATATTGCACCTACAGTGCTGTTATACTGCACCTACAGTGCTGTTATATGCTAGCACTCCCTACAGTGCTGTTATATTGCACCTACAGTGCTGTTATACTGCACCTACAGTGCTGTTATACTGCACCTACAGTGCTGTTATATTGCACCTACAGTGCTGTTATACTGCACCTACAGTGTTGTTATATTGCACCTACAGTGTTGTTATACTGCACCTACAGTGCTGTTATACTGCCCCTACAGTGCTGTTATACTGCACCTACAGTGCTGTTATACTGCACCTACAGTGCTGTTATACTACACCTAGAGTGCTGTTATACTGCACCTACAGTGCTGTTATACTGCACCTACAGTGCTGTTATACTACACCTACAGTGCTGTTATACTACACCTACAGTGCTGTTATACTGGCCCTAAAGTGCTGTTATACTGCACCTACAGTGCTGTTATATTGCACCTACAGTGCTGTTATACTGCACCTACAGTGCTGTTATACTGCACCTACAGTGCTGTTATACTGCACCTACAGTGCTGTTATACAGCCCCTACAGTGCTGTTATACTACACCTACAGTGCTGTTATACTGCACCTACAGTGCTGTTATACTACACCTACAGTGCTGTTATACTGCACCTACAGTGCTGTTATACTGCACCTACAGTGCTGTTATACTGCACCTACAGTGCTGTTATACTACACCTACAGTGCTGTTATACTACACCTACAGTGCTGTTATACTGCACCTACAGTGCTGTTATACTAAACCTACAGTGCTGTTATACTGCACCTACAGTGCTGTTATACTACACCTACAGTGCTGTTATACTACACCTACAGTGCTGTTATACTGAACCTACAGTGCTGTTATACAGCCCCTACAGTGCTGTTATACTGCACCTACAGTGCTGTTATACTGCACCTACATTGCTGTTATACTACACCTACAGTGCTGTTATACTACACCTACAGTGATGTTATACTACACCTACAGTGCTGTTATACTGCACCTACAGTGCTGTTATACTGCACCTACAGTGCTGTTATACACCTACAGTACTGTTATACAGCCCCAACAGCGCTGTTATACTACACCTACAGTGCTGTTATACTACACCTACAGTGCTGTTATACTACACCTACAGTTCTTTTATACTGAACCTACAGTGCTGTTATACAGCCCCTACAGTGCTGTTATACTACACCTACAGTGCTGTTATACTGCACCTACAGTGCTGTTATACTACACCTACAGTGCTGTTATACTGCACCTACAGTGCTGTTATACTGCACCTACAGTGCTTTTATACAGCCCCTACAGTGCTGTTATACTACACCTACAGTGCTGTTATACTACACCTACAGTGCTGTTATACTGCACCTACAGTACTGTTATACTACACCTACAGTGCTGTTATACTGCACCTACAGTACTGATATACTAAACCTACAGTGCTGTTATACAGCCCCTACAGTGCTGTTATGCTGCACCTACAGTGCTGTTATACTACACCTACAGTGCTGTTATACTGCACCTACAGTGCTGTTATACTGCACCTACAGTGCTGTTATACTGCACCTACAGTGCTGTTATACTGCACCTACAGTGCTGTTATACTACACCTACAGTGCTGTTATACTACACCTACAGTGCTGTTATACTACACCTACAGTGCTGTTATACTGCACCTACAGTGCTGTTATACTGCACCTACAGTGCTGTTATACAGCACCTACAGTGCTGTTATACTGCACCTACAGTGGTTATACTGCACCTACAGTGCTGTTATACTACACCTATGGTGCTGTTATACTGCACCTACAGTGCTGTTATACTACACTTACAGTGCTGTTATACTGCACCTACAGTGCTGTTATACTGCACCTACAGTGCTGTTATACAGCCCCTACAGTGCTGTTATGCTGCACCTACAGTGCTGTTATACTACACCTACAGTGCTGTTATACTGCACCTACAGTGCTGTTATACTGCACCTACAGTGCTGTTATACTGCACCTACAGTGCTGTTATACTACACCTACAGTGCTGTTATACTACACCTACAGTGCTGTTATACTACACCTACAGTGCTGTTATACTGCACCTACAGTGCTGTTATACTGCACCTACAGTGCTGTTATACTACCCCTACAGTGCTGTTATACTACACCTACAGTGCTGTTATACTGCACCTACAGTGCTGTTATACTGCACCTACAGTGCTGTTATACTGCAACTACAGTGCTGTTATGCTGCACCTATAGTGCTGTTATACTACACCTACAGTGCTGTTATACTGCACCTACTGTGCTGTTATACTGCACCTACAGTGCTGTTATACTGCACCTACAGTGCTGTTATGCTGCACCTACAGTGCTGTTATACTACACCTACAGTGCTGTTATACTGCACCTACAGTGCTGTTATACTGCACCTACAGTGCTGTTATACTGCACCTACAGTGCTTGTTATGCTGCACCTACAGTGCTGTTATACTACACCTACAGTGCTGTTATACTGCACCTACAGTGCTGTTATACTGCACCTACAGTGCTGTTATACTGCACCTACAGTGCTGTTATACTGCACCTACAGTGCTGTTATACTACACCTACAGTGCTGTTATACTGCCCCTAAAGTGCTGTTATACTGCACCTACAGTACTGTTATACTGCACCTACAGTGCTGTTATACTGCACCTACAGTGCTGTTATACTGCACCTACAGTGCTGTTATACTACACCTACAGTGCTGTTATACTACACCTACAGTACTGTTATACTGCCCCTACAGTGCTGTTATACTGCACCTACAGTGCTGTTATACTGCACCTACAGTGCTGTTATACTGCCCCTACAGTGCTGTTATACTGCACCTACAGTGCTGTTATACTGCACCTACAGTGCTGTTATACTGCCCCTACAGTGCTGTTATACTGCACCTACAGTGCTGTTATACTACACCTACAGTACTGTTATACTACACCTACAGTGCTGTTATACTGCACCTACAGTGCTGTTATACTACACCTACAGTGCTGTTATACTGCCCCTACAGTGCTGTTATACTGCACCTACAGTGCTGTTATACTACACCTACAGTACTGTTATACTGCACCCACAGTGCTGTTATACTGCATCTGCAGTACTGTTATACTGCACCTACAGTGCTGTTATACTACACCCACAGTGCTGTTATACTGCATCTGCAGTACTGTTATACTGCACCTACAGTGCTGTTATACTGCACCTACAGTGCTGTTATACTACACCTACAGTACTGTTATACTACACCCACAGTGCTGTTATACTACACCTACAGTGCTGTTATACTGCATCTGCAGTACTGTTATACTGCACCTACAGTGCTGTTACACTGCACCTACAGTGTTACACTGCACGTACATTGCTGTTACACTGCACGTATAGTGTTGTTACACTGCACGCACAGTGTTACACTGCACGTACAGTGTTACACTGCACGTACATTGTTACACTGCACGTACATTGTTACACTGCACGTGCAGTGTTACACTGCACGTACATTGTTACACTGCACGTACATTGTTACACTGCACGTACAGTGTTACACTGCACGTACAGTGTTACACTGCACGTACAGTGTTACACCACGTACAGTGTTACATTGCAAGTACAGTGTTACACTGCACGTACAGTGCTGTTACACTGCACGTACAGTGCTGTTACACTGCACGTACAGTGTTACATTGCACGTACAGTGCTGTTACACTGCACGTACAGTGTTACATTGCACGTACAGTGCTGCTACCTGCTGGACGATCTTGTTATCCTGACACTTGATGTACATCTCTGTATTATTCTTGATTGTTTTATAGCTTCATAGCTACTTAATATGACCAACGTGCTTGCTATTCTAATGGCTCTAAAGTAATCTTAATGACGGTAAAGGAATCATAATGGCCCTAAAGTCATGTAAATTTGGTTGAGTCCAGGCTCGATCATTTCTACTCTTGAAGCTGTGTATTGAGTTTGCCTCTACCACTGACTCGTCCAAATCATTCCACTTTTCAAAAATCCTGTAGCTAAAGAAATACTTCCTGACATCCCAATGGTTCATCACCTGTGTCCTCTTGATTCTTGTCTTCTTAGTTCAAATACTTTTCACATTTTCCCCAGCGTGTGTGTGATCATGTCTTCTCACTTATATGTTGTTGCAGGGGTCGAGTCACAGCTCCTGGCCCCGCCTTTTCGCTGGTCGCTACTAGGTCCACTCTCTCCCGGCTTCAAGTGCCTTATCGTACCTCATCTGTGTGTGTGTGTGTGTGTGTACTCATCTAATTGTGATTGCAGAGGTCGAGTCATTTTGTGTGTGTGTGTGTGTGTGTGTGTGTGAGTGTGTGTGTGTGTGTGTGTGAGTGTGTGTGTGAGTGTGTGTGTGTGTGTGTGTGTGTGTGTGTACTCACCTAATTGTACTCACCTAATTGTACTCATCTAATTGTGATTGCAGAGGTCGAGTCATTTTGTGTGTGTGTGTGTGTGTGTGTGTGTGTGTGTGTGAGTGTGAGTGTGTGAGTGAGTGTGTGTGTGTGTGTGTGTGTATGTGTGTGTGTGTGAGTGTGTGTGTGTGTGAGTGTGTGTGTGTGTGTGTGTGTGTGTGTGTGAGTGTGTGTGTGTGTGAGTGTGTGTGTGTGTGTGTGTGTGTGTGTGTGTGTGTGTGAGTGTGTGTGTGTGTGTGTGTGTATGTGTGTGTGTATGTGTGTGTGTGTATGTGTGTGTGTGTGTGTGTATGTGTGTGTGTGTGTGTGTGTGTGTGTGTGTGTACTCACCTAATTGTACTCACCTAATTGTGGTTGCAGGGGTCGAGACTCAGCTCCTGGCCCCGCCTCTTCGCTGTCTGCTACTGGGTCTCTGCTCTCCCTGCTCCATGAGCTTTATCATACCTTGTCTTAAAACTATGTATGGTTCCTGCCTCCACTATATCTTTCTCTAGTCCATTCCACTTCCTGACTACTCTGTGGCTGAAGAAATGTTTCCTGACATCCCTTTGACTCATCTGAGTCTTCAGCTTCCAGTTGTGTCCCCTTGTTTCTGTGTTCCCTCTCTGAAACAACCTGTCACTATCTACCTTGTCAATTCCCCGCAGTATTTTGTATGTCGTTATCATGTCTCCTCTGACCCTTCTTTCCTCCAGTGTTGTTAGTCCTATTTCCCTCAACCTTTCTTCATAAGACAGACCCTGAGTTGTGGAACTAACCTTGTCGCAAACCTTTGCACTTTCTCTAGTTTCTTGACGTGCTTGACCAGGTGTGGGTTCCAGACTGGTGCTGCATACTCTAGTATGGGCCTGACGTATACGGTATACAGTGTCTTGAACGATTCCTTGTTAAGGTAACGGAACGCTAATCTTAGGTTTGCCAGTCGCCCATATGCTGCCGCGGTTATCTGGTTGATGTGTGCTTCCGGAGACGTGCTTGGTGTTATACTCACCCCAAGGTCTTTCTCCTTTGATGAGGTTTGTAGCCTTTGTCCACCTAGCCTGTACTCTGTCAGCGGTCTTCTTTGCCCTTCTCCGATCTTCATGACTTTGCATTTGGTGGGGTTAAATTCGAGAAGCCAGTTGCTAGACCAGATGTCAAGCTTGTCCAGGTCACTTTGAAGTCCTGCTTGGTCTTCATCCGATGTGATTCTCCTCATTAATTTCACATCATCTGCGAAAAGAGACACTTCTGAGTCTATCCCATCCGTCATGTCATTCACATATAGCAAGAATTGCACTGGTCCTAGGACTGACCCCTGCGGTACACCACTCGTCACAGGCGCCCACTGTGATACCTCATCACGCACCATGACCCGTTGTTGCCTCCCTGTGAGGTATTCCCTGATCCATTCCAGTGCCCTTCCTGTTATACACGCTTGGTCTTCCATCTTTTTTACTAATCTCATGTGAGGAACTGTGTCAAAGGCCTTACCTTTGATATACCTTTGAAGAGTTTCGAGAGTATCTACTCTCTGAGCCCGGCCATGGGCCAGGCTCGTCTGGTGCTTGCCTGGTCAACCAGGCTGTTGCTGCTGGAGGCCCGCTGCCCCACATATCCATCACAGCCTGGTTGATCTGGCACCTGGTGAAGATATTTGTCCAGTTTCCTCTTGAAGGCTTCTACACTGGTTCCAGCCGTGTTTCGGATATCTTCTGGTAAGATGTTGAATAGTCTGGGACCCCGGATGTTAATACAGTGCTCCCGTATTGTCCCCACCGCACCCCTGCTCCTCACTGGATTTATTTTACACTTTCTCCCATATCTCTCACTCCAGTATGTTGTTATGGCAGTGTGCAGATTTGGGACCAGGCCCTCAAGTACTTTCCATGTATATATTATCATGTATCTCTCTCTCCTCCGCTCCAATGAGTACATGTTCAAGACTTGAAGGCGTTCCCAATAATTTAGATGTTTCAATGGCTCAATGTGAGCCGTAAACGATCTCTGGATTTGTTCCAGCTCTGCTATTTCTCCTGCCCTGAACGGGGCCGTCAGCACTGAGCAGTATTCTAAGTGAGGGAGCACTAGCGATTTGAATAGTGTCACCATCGGCATTATTTCCCTTGTTTTGAAAGTTCTCAATACCCACCCCGTCATCTTCCTGGCTGTTGTGATCTTTGTCTTGTTATGGTCTTTAAACGACAGATCAGCAGACATAATTATTCCCAAGTCCTTTACGTGTTCCTTTCGTTCTATGTGGTGACCCTCTTGCGTTTTGTATATAGTGTTCCTTTTGAGTTCTTCATTTTTTCCATACCTAAGCAGCTGAAACTTATCACCATTGAACGTCATGTTGTTCTCCACTGCCCATTGGAAGACCCTGCTTATGTCCTCCTGTAATTGTTCAGTGTCCTCTACCGTAGTGACTTTCATGCTTATTTTAGTGTCATCTGCAAATGATGATACAAAAGTGTGCTGGGTGTTTTTATCTATGTCTGCTATGAGGATTAGAAACAGCAGAGGTGCCAGGACAGTGCCTTGGGGCACTGAGCTTTTGACCTCGCTGATGCTGGATCTTGCCCTGTTCACTACTACTTTTTGTGTTCTTTGTGTTAGGAACTCAAAATCCATCTGCCTACCTTCCCGTAATGCCTATGGCCCTCATTTTGTGCGCTATCACTCCATGATCGCATTTGTCAAACGCCTTTGCAAAATCTGTGTAAATCACATCTGCGTTTTGGTCGTCCTCCAATGCCTCTGTAATTCTGTCATAATGGTTCAGCAGCTGTGACAGGCATGATCGACCCGCTCTAAAGCCATGCTGGTTCGGGTTATGTTGGTTGTGCTGGTCCATGAACTTTGTAATCTGCCGTCTCATCACTCTTTCAAAGATTTTTATGATGTGAGAAGTGAGGGCTACTGGTCTGTAATTTTTAGCTAGTGCTCTACTACCTCCCTTATGCAAAGGAGCTATGTCTGCACTCTTTAAGGCCTCTGGAATTTCACCTAGATCTAAGCTCTTTCTCCACAGAATACTAAGGGCTCTTGCTAATGGTACTTTGCACTGCTTTATAAATAAAGCATTCCATGAATCTGGTCCAGGTGCTGAGTGAGTGGGCATGTTGGCCATTTCTTTTTCGAAATCTATGGGATTTGTACTAATGTCGGTTAGGTGGTCTGCGCAGCCTTCTGCTGGAGTGAAAAATATTTCTGCATTTTCTACCTTGCTGTCATTTAGTGGGTTGCTGAACACTGACTCATACTGTTCTTTTAGAATTTCACTCATTTCCTGTTCATCGTCCGTATACGAATCTCCTCTCAATAATGGTCCAATTCTACAGGTAGTTCTTAGCTTTGATTTTGCATAGGAGTAGAAATATTTTGGGTTTCTTGCAATATCCTGTATGGCTCTTTGTTCCCTTTGTACTTCTTCTGTCAGGTATGACATCTTAAGTTTTTGCTCTAATTCCGTGATCTCTGCAGTCCAAGAAAATGCAGTCAACCCACCCTTCTCTCTCTTGCCTTACCTCTGTTACTTTATCATAGAACTCCAGGAGGTTTGTTACACAGGATTTGCCTTCCCTGAAACCGTGCTGTCTGGCGTTGATTAACCTGTTCTGCTCCAGATGCTCCACCATTCTTTTTCTGATGATTTTCTCCAAGACTTTGCACACTATACACGTAAGTGACACCGGTCTGTAGTTTAGTGCCTCTTTTCTGTCTCCTTTTTTAAAGATGGGGACTACGTTGGCCTTTTCCATATCTCAGGTAGCTGCCCAGTTTCAAGGGATGTGTTGAAAATTTTGGTAAGTGGCACACTCAGAACCTCAGCTCCTTCCCGAAGGACCCATGGTGAGATATTGTCCGGACCCATTGCCTTTGAGGTATCAAGGTCACTGAGTAACTGCTTCACCTCCCCTCAGATGTGTGTATTCCCTCCAGCACTCGATACATCCCTTGTTGGTGATGCACCCTGTCCTGTCTACCCAACTGCCTCCCTTCCTCCACTGTGAATACTTCCCTAAACCTCGAGTTGAGCTCCTCACATACCTCTTGATCATTACTTGTGAGTTCCCCATCTTCCCTCCTCAGCCTTATCACCTGATCCTTTACTGTTGTCTTCCTTCTGATGTGGCTGTACATCAGTTTCGGGTCAGACTTGACTTTCGATGCTATGTCGTTTTCGTACTGTTTCTGGGCCTCCCTCCGTACCTGTGCATACTCGTTTCTAGCTCTTCGACTAATCTCCTTGTTTGCTTGGGTTCTTTGCCTTCTGTATCTTTTCCATTCTCTGGCACTCTGAGTCTTTGCCTCCCTACATCTTTGGGTAAACCAGGGGCTCTTTCTTGTCTTCCCATTTATTCTTTTTCCTTTGGGTATAAACCGTTCCTCTGCCTCCTTGCACTTTGTCGCTACGTATTCCATCATTTCATTTACTGACTGTCCTTCCATTTCCCTTTCCCACAGAATCTCCTGCAGGAAATTCCTCATACCTGTGTAGTCCCCTCTTTTATAGTCTGGTATGTCTCTTTCAGCACCATTTTCCCTCTCCACCTGTAGCTCTACTATGTACTCAAAGCTCAGCACCATATGGTCACTGGCTCCCAGGGGGCTCTCGTGTGTTATGTCCTCGATATCTGAGCTATTCAGGGTGAATACAAGGTCCAGCCTTGCTGGTTCGTCCTCTCCTCTATCTCTGGTCGTGTCCCTGACATGTTGGTGCATCAGGTTTTCCAGTACCACGTCCATCATCTTGGCTCTCCAAGTTTCTGGACCCCCACGTGGTTCTTGGTTCTCCCAGTCGATCTCTTTGTGGTTGAAATCGCCCATGACCAGTAACTTCGCTCTGCTCATGTGCGCTTTTCTTGCCACCTCCGCC
>WNWK01000359.1:305000-534108 GCA_009830355.1 Cherax destructor
CATACACACATACACACACACACACACACACAGTAATAGACATGTGCCTAGGACAAAATGGTAACTAACACACTAGCGGACAGGTCACCGAATGAATGAGCGACCAAGACAGAGACAGACAGTGCCAGACGACCTACTGCCTTGGGTGCCTCCCTCCCTCCACCACTTTCACCTGAGTCAACCTCTCTTCTTCCCCTCCCCTCCACATACCTACCACTTGTCACCCCTCTCATACACCTACCACTTGTCACCCCTCTCATACACCTACCACTTGTCACCCCTCTCATACACCTACCACTTGTCACCCCTCTCATACACCTACCACTTGTCACCCCTCTCATACACCTACCACTTGTCACCCCTCTCATACACCTACCACTTGTCACCCCTCTCATACACCTACCACTTGTCACCCCTCTCATACACCTACCACTTGTCACCCCTCTCATACACCTACCACTTGTCACCCCTCTCATACACCTACCACTTGTCACCCCTCTCATACACCTACCACCACGTGTCACTGTTGTATTATCTTCAAATTTCTACTAACCAGAACTTAAGTCTTTAGGTAAAATCGTTACGTTGTTTTCCTAGCATTAGAACCTTGTATTTCAGTGTAGATCAGTGTATGTACTACGTCTCCTGCCGCAAAAATCTGTCCAGGTTGTCTTTTAGCCTTCTAGTTTACTCATCAGAAATTACCTGACTGCCTGGTTTAGTCTCGTCGGTAAATTGAATTATGTCGCCATTGATTCCCTCCATCTATGTTGTTCTTGTAGATTGTTAACGATGTTCTGAACACTGACCCCTGTACCACAACTATTGAACAAAGTTCTCAACACTGACCCCTTTGGCACACCACTTGAGCAAGGTTCTCAACACTGACCCCTGTACCACACCACTTGAGCAAGGTTCTCAACACTGACCCCTGTACCACACCACTTGAGCAAGGTTCTCAACACTGACCCCTGTACCACACCACTTGAGCAAGGTTCTCAACACTGACCCCTGTACCACTTGAACCAACTCTCCACTCTGATTTCTCCACATTTACGCAAACTCTGTTGCCTGTCAGTATCCGTGTCTCGACTCAGGCCAGGCCAGGCCAGGTAGCACAGCCATTACTCTGTCTTTTTAGGACCTTTTCCTAGTAGAGGACGCAGTGTCTGCTGTTAACAAGGTTCAGCAGGTCACCAGGTACCCTGAAATACCAGTGAGTTACTAGTCCTGTAAATTAGCCACATGTGCAGCACTTTGGTATCTTTATTGAGGAAACATTTCGCCTCACAGAGGCTTCATCAGTCCAATAAAATGAAGAATGTTGAAGATCAGAAGGAGTTTGAGGTAATCAGTCCCTCAGCCTCCTGATATTTACTATTGTTCATTGTATAGGACTGATGAAGCCACTGTGGGGCGAAACGTTTCCTCAATAAAGATACCCAAGTGTTGCATATGTGTCTAATTTATCAACTTGTCGGTTCTGTGAACCATTCATCTAGGACCCTTGTCCTGGAGGGTCAGACAAGACATGTAATCTAAACACCTGAGAGTTACTAGCTTATCTTCACTAGGTGCCAGATCAACCAGACTGTGATGGATATGTGGGGTTGCGGGCCACCAACAACAACAGCCTGGTTGACCAGGCAATTACTAAACGAGCCTGGCCCATGGCCGGGCTCCAGGAATGGAAAAACTCGAAACTCATCCAAGGTGTCACAAGCCGTGGCTCGACCCAGGAGATAATTTTTCTTCCAACACCGTGTGCCGCTAATTTCTTAGTCAGTCTCCTGTGTGGAACTTTATCAGAGACCGTACTGAAGTATCAGAGACCTTACTGAAGTATCAGAGACCTTACTGAAGTATCAGAGACCTTACTGAAGTATCAGAGACCTTACTGAAGTATCAGAGACCTTACTGAAGTATCAGAGACCGTACTGAAGTATCAGAGACCGTACTGAAGTATCAGAGACCTTACTGAAGTATCAGAGGCGTACTGAAGTATCAGAGACCTGTACTGAAGTATCAGAGACCTTACTGAAGTATCAGAGACCTTACTGAAGTATCAGAGACCTTACTGAAGTATCAGAGACCTTACTGAAGTATCAGAGACCGTACTGAAGTATCAGAGACCGTACTGAAGTATCAGAGACCTTACTGAAGTATCAGAGACCGTACTGAAGTATCAGAGACCTTACTGAAGTATCAGAGACCTTACTGAAGTATCAGAGACCTTACTGAAGTATCAGAGACCGTACTGAAGTATCAGAGACCGTACTGAAGTATCAGAGACCGTACTGAAGTATCAGAGACCGTACTGAAGTATCAGAGACCGTACTGAAGTATCAGAGACCTTACTGAAGTATCAGAGACCTTACTGAAGTATCAGAGACCTTACTGAAGTATCAGAGACCTTACTGAAGTATCAGAGACCTTACTGAAGTATCAGAGACCTTACTGAAGTATCAGAGACCTTACTGAAGTATCAGAGACCTTACTGAAGTATCAGAGACCTTACTGAAGTATCAGAGACCTTACTGAAGTATCAGAGACCTTACTGAAGTATCAGAGACCTTACTGAATTATCAGAGACCTTACTGAAGTATCAGAGACCGTACTGAAGTATCAGAGACCTTACTGAAGTATCAGAGACCTTACTGAATTATCAGAGACCTTATTGAAGTATCAGAGACCTTACTGAAGTATCAGAGACCTTACTGAAGTATCAGAGACCTTACTGAAGTATCAGAGACCTTGCTGAAGTCCATACACACAACATCACATTATCTCCCTTCCTCTACCACCTTGAACACCTTAGTGAAAGAGGTTCGTAATTTTATAAAGCCGTGTTGAGAGTCATTGATCACATTACATAGCTCAAGGTGGCTTCAGATTCCATTAACAGTTGCTGATTCCATCAACTTTCCTGCAGTTGAAGCTATGGGTTAATTGGTCTATAATTTGAAACTAAGGACATGTCTCCCACTTTATAAATTGACTGACATCCTGGTACGCGTGTCCTTAGCTCCTTATCTACTGTACGTGTGTCCTCAGCTCCTTATCTACTGTACTTGTGTCCTTAGCTCCTTATCTACTGTACATGTGTCATCAGCTCCTTATCTACTGTACGTGAGTCCTTAGCTTCTTACCTACTGTACGTGTGTCCTTAGCTCCTTACCTACTGTACGTGTGTCCTCAGCTCCTTATCTACTGTACATGTGTCATCAGCTCCTTATATACTGTACGTGAGTCCTTAGCTTCTTACCTACTGTACGTGTGTCCTTAGCTCCTTACCTACTGTACGTGTGTCCTCAGCTCCTCACCTACTGTACGTGTGTCCTCAGCTCCTAGGTACCTGCTGTACGTGTCCTCAGCTCCTAGGTACCTGCTGTACGTGTGTCCTCAGCTCCTAGGTACCTGCTGTACGTGTGTCCTCAGCTCCTAGGTACCTGCTGTACATGTGTCCTCAGTACTAGTTACCTACTGTACGTGTGAAACATTCCTCAGGTGTCCAGTTCCTAGTGACTGACGTTACTTGTGTTGACATCTCTGGTTAGGGCGGGGGTGGCACGGAGGGAGGGGTTCATGGTGTGGTGAAGGGGTTGGGTGGGGTGGGATGAGGGGAGGGGTGCGGTGAATGGAAGGGGAGAGGAGGGGAGGGGAGTGTCATACCCACAAACAAGCAGAGGGAGTCACCCCCTTCCCCACACTTCCCCACCTTGATTCTTACCTTCCTCCCTCCCTCCTTCCCTTCGTCTCTTCTCGTTATTCCTTTCCTGATTATCTCTATTCCTCCCTGCATCTTCCGGATCTTTCTTCTCTTCCTCTCCATCTCCTCCTTGTTGCTTCTCCTGCTCTTCCTCCTCCGATAACAACCTGTTTAGTGGCGGGACCAGGACACCAGTCTCGACCCCTGCAGCCACAACTAGGTGAGTACAACTGCTGCATTACCTACACACACATAGCCAGGAGCTATGACTCGACCCCTGCAGCCACAACTAGGTGAGTACAACTGCTGCATTACCTACACACACACACACACACGGCCAGGAGCTATGACTCGACCCCTGCAGCCACAACTAGGTGAGTACACACACACATCTGTGAGAACTTGTTTCCCGTGAATGTCAGTCTTGGAATGATCGAAAATGTCCCCAGGAAAATTCCATTAGTGATGTCCCATAGAAAGATACATCCAGTCAGCTGCCAGTCTTGTGGTATAACTGTCAACTGTCAGTCTTATGGTATAACTGTCAACTGCCAGTTCTTGTGGTATAACAACTGTCAACTGCCAGTCTTGTGGTATAATAACTGTCAACTGCCAGTCTTGTGGTATAACTGTCAACTGCCAGTCTTGTATTATAATAACTGTCAACTGTCAGTCTTGTGGTATAATAACTGTCAACTGCCAGTCTTGTGGTATAACTGTCAACTGCCAGTCTTGTATTATAATAACTGTCAACTGTCAGTCTTGTGGTATAATAACTGTCAACTATCAGTCTTGTGGTATAATTGTCAACGGTCAGTCTTGTGGTATAATAATCGTCAACTGCCAGTTTTGTGGTATAACTGTCAAGTGCCAGTCTTGTGGTATAACTGTCAACTGTCAGTCTTGTGGTATAACTGCCAACTGCCAGTCTTATGGTATAACTGTCAACTGCCAGTTCTTGTGGTATAACAACTGTCAACTTTCAGTCTTGTGGTATAACTGTCAACTGCCAGTCTTGTGGTATAACTGTCAACTGCCAGTCTTGTATTATAATAACTGTCAACTGTCAGTCTTGTGGTATAACAACTGTCAACTGTCTTGTGGTATAACAATTGTCAACTGTCAGTCTTGTGGTATAATAACTGTCAACTGCAGTCTTGTGGTATAATAACTGTCAACTGTCAGTCTTGTGGTGTAATAACTGTCAACTGTCAGTCTTGTGGTATAATAACTGTCAACTGCAGTCTTGTGGTATAATAACTGTCAACTGCCAGTCAGGTTACGTAATATAGTTCCTTACAAATGGAAGTCAGGTGGGAAGACAGAGGTGGGCGGGAGTGTGGGCGGTGGTGGGCGGCAACAGTGGGTGGTTGTTAGGTGGACCTTGAAGGACCATCCAGACTGAGGGTGACGTCAGTAGGGCGCCCTGATGACGTCACCCATCCTCAACCCTCCCCTGGGATTATCCTCCTAGGAGAAAGAAAATGTGTGCTCACCTATATGTGGTTGCAAGGGTCGATTCACAGCTCCTGGCCCCTGTGTGCGTTCGTGTGTGTGTATGTGTGTGTGTTGAACCTACCTAGCATGGGCCAATAGTGTTCTTAAATACATGAGATAATTATAGTGTAGCAGAGGGCTCTCTCCCTACCCTCCACTCTGTCTACAGTGAAGCAGCAGAGTTGAGACGTCATCTACTTCACTTATTACTACTACATAAGACTGAAGGAGCACTGCTGGCCACTGCTAGGCAGGTCTAACTCACACCGAGGTGACCGTGGCCCATGGTCAGGCTGCGGAAGTTGCAAAACTCTGGAAACCAGTTACAGGTATATCATCGTCAACAGGTTATCGTTGAGTGCCCTCCAAGGAAGTGAAGCTGCTCTTCCCTTCCTCAGATTAAACCTGATAACCTTCCATATCCCAGGCACTTTATGACCCTTATTGGTTTAGCATATATACTGACCACAGCTTCATATCATCTTCTGTGGACAATACCACAGTATGACAGTCAGTCAGAACATGAATACCACAGTATGACAGTCAGAACATGAATACCATAGTATGACAGTCAGAACATGAATACCACAGTATGACAGTCAGAACATGAATACCACAGTATGACAGTCAGAACATGAATACCACAGTATGACAGTCAGAACATGAATACCACAGTATGACAGTCAGAACATGAATACCACAGTATGACAGTCAGAACATGAATACCACAGTTACAGACATCAACAAAGACACAACAATTACTACACATATTATCTAAATCATCCAATGAGCAAGTGAAAATAACATGATGTTCAGTAGTGACAAATTTCACCTTAGTTCTGACAGTATACACAGCATACAAAACACTGACAGTATACACAGCATACAAAACACTGATAGTATACAAAACACTGACAGTATACAAAACACTGACAGTATACACAGCATACAAAACACTGACAGTATATACAGCATACAAAACACTGACAGTATACACAGCATACAAAACACTGACAGTATACACAGCATACAAAACACTGACAGTATACACAGCATACAAAACACTGACAGACCTTAGACTATAGGAAATAGGCAAAAAATAATTTGAATAATTTTCTCAGAGGTTCTATAATTTGGAAAATACAAGAAGGCAAATGTATCGACGGTCAGGTGAATGACGGGATGGATTATGAGAACTTTCAAAACAAGAGAAGCAGCTCTAGTGACGGTACTTTTGAAATCACTTGTGTTCTTGCGACTTGAATAATATTGTGCGTTCACAGTGACTTTCAAGGCAAGAGAGAGAGACCTAGAAAAAGTACAGAGATTGATTACTATCTGCTTAGTCAATAAAACCTATAAACTATTGGTAACGCCTCAAGCACTTGACTTGTTCGACCTGCAATGGAGAAGAGAGATACCTCATAAATTATACTTGAAAGACAATAGAGGATCTGGTCCCAAATCTGCACACTGCTGTGACAACTTACTGGAGTGAAAGATATAAGAGAAATTGTGGAATAATCCCAGTGAATAGAACACTGTGTCAACATTCATGGCCCAAGATTCTTCAAAATATTACCAACAGATATCAGAAATATTGCTGGAACAAATATAAATGTTTTCAGGAAGATGGTGGGCAGCTTCTTGCTTCTAGTGTTGTGGGGCTGCAAACTTGCAGTCAACATGGAAGACTGGCCACAGGCCGGGCTACACAGGTAGAACCACCCTCGAAACTGGTCACACACAAAGAATGTACAGGATTCCCATGAGTATAATAAATATAGGCACACCAAAACTTGAATTAAGAAATGTTTGGCTTGTGTAACAACTTATTTAAGCCAATGCAAAATGATGAGCAACAAGAATATTTATACTAGCATAGTTAAGTGGGAGCAGGTGAGTGGTCGGGAGGTGAGATCATGGTGTGGGTGGTGAGTGGCCAGCGCTCACTGCTGGCCAACTGAGCCCTACTTCTAATAGGAGTAGGGCTCTTAGCCCTACTCCTGTTACAAAAACAAAAGCAGTTCACTGCTGCTTCAGATGCGCACATAAGGCACAGTTGGCCTGCAGTGAGCGCTGCCCACTCTCCACCCACTCCATGATCTCACCTCCCGACCACTCACCTGTTCCCCCTCCCCCTCACCACCTAACTATGCTATTATAAATATATTTTTGCTAATCTAAAAATTCAAGATTAATATTTTTTTTGGTGAAGATTAGGGCAGACTCCAGGTGTCATGTGTTGTCTCTCTCCTTGATCGTATAAGTATCTACATATTTCTCGTCACAGTTCCCACAGGGTATGGTACTCACCTATTTGTGGTTGCAGGGGTCGATTCATAGCTCCTGGCCCCTGGTATAGATTCCTCGTTGCTGTGGCCCAGGCAGACTCATCTTCCCTGCTGGCCACACCTCAAAATACAACATACCAACCCTCTCCAACTGTAACACTGGAGTCTCAACCACATCAACACCATTAAGAAAATTGTCAAACACAAATCCAACCGCCCGGACCAAGGTCAAATTTCCTTGATAATTACCTGGTCAACCAGGCTGTTATTATTAGTAGTTAGCTGCACACACAACCACCACAGCTTGGTTAATCTAATCACTGTACCCTTGAGGCTGATTAAAGGCCCTGTCGTGCCTTTCAAAATTTTCTTGTTTCTTGCATATTTAGGAATAATATGAGGAGATAAATAATGAATCTGTCATAGGAACCCGAGTAGATCAGTACATAAACGAAGGTTTATAGGTAAGCATAGTTATGGAGTAGCTTGCAATGTATACAGACTGGTGTTGTAGTAGCCAGGTTAAGACTTGGTTACAGTTAGTTCTGGCAGTCGGGAAGACGCACTCACGATGGCCAAAATAAATGTAAAGCAAGTGGTCAGCCTTATGGTCACTATCTTCAACACTGTTTCCTTGATTCTTCATTTACTGAGGAATATAAAGATATGTTAAGGTATCTTATTAATGAAAATTATTTACCAGACGTATTAATAAAATTTCTTATTTTTTCTCACTTTATATCAGATAAGTCAACTGTAGATATGAATCCAAATGTTCTTCTGTTAACCCTTTTAGGCTTAGTTCGTAGGCCTTGTGTGTATACTATACTGAGCTGCCCTCCACAGGATACATATGTGGTGCACAATGAACTAGCTGCTTCGGCTGCAAACTCGAAACTATGTTTTAGGTTTAATGTGTTTGATTCTCCTGTTATGATAATATTTACCATTATTACCATACTGTTGTTTCCTCTCACACTGTTTCCTCTTACTGTTGTTTCCTCTCACACTGTTTCCTCTTACTGTTGTTTCCTCTCACACTATTGTTTCCTTTCACACTGGTATTTCCTCTCACACTGTTGTTTCCTCTCACACTGTTGTTTCCTCTCACTCTTGTTTCCTCTCTTTTATCTCACAGTTTTCTCTCTCACATTGCATGACACGCATGGGTTTCTTACTTTAAATTTTCTGTGTTCGTCAACTTATTACCCTTCATCCTCGCTAGCTTGTCTCTCTCTCTCTCTCTCTCTCTCTCTCTCTCTCTCTCTCTCCACTACAGTGTTGAGGCTGAGTGTCCTAGTCTTGGATTCCCCGTGGTGTGTGTGATTTGCATACGAGTACGTAATGTGTTTACACATGATGGTGGTCCTTGTGGGGCGGCGGCAGCGGCAGCCACCGTCACTCACTGGCACCTAGGTGGCTCCCCTTACTGGCACCTTGAAGCATTTTCACACTGGCACCTCTAGGTGACTCCCTTTACTAGTAACCCCCCTAGTGGCTCGGTCCCAGACCAGACCTCCAACCTGCTGGCCTGAACGGTCAGGCTGTTGTTGCTGGCTGCACACAGTCCAACGCACGAACCACAGCCAGGCTGAACAGGAACTTGAAGACGTCTAGGGGTCTTTGGCATGGAGGGAGGGTGCTGAAAAGTCCTGGTCTATTTACGCTTATTGAGTTACATCTTAGTGTATTCGTTGCTCTCCTGCTATTCACTGGAGGTATCCTGCAACCGTCTGCCGCGGCTCTTGACTTCGTAAGGAGAGATTTCTATGTGCAGATTTGGCACTAGGACCCTGACTTCCGGTGCTAAACCTTTCATCGTTCTGAGACTCGTCACCGTTTTAGTTGCTACCACTGTTGTGTGTGACTAGTTAATGGTACAAGGACCGAAACGTCGGGATAAGTTTCACTCTCCCATGTTCGGGTTGTTTGTATGTTACTGTGTGTTCTGCTTGTTAGAAAATGAAATATGCGTTTCTTAATTTTTTCCTGTTGTATCGGTCGACCTCGTTTCATAGGCTAGTATGTGATAGCATCTGTTAAATGACCTGGGCGAGGCCTGGTCAAGGACTGGGCCGCGGGGGCGTTGACCTCCGGAACACTCTCCAGGTAGATCACATCTGCATTTCGACTTCCTTCCAAACCCTCAGTGATATAATAGCTATGACGAGTAAGATCTTCCAGGATGAAATCTTCCAGGTTGAGATCTTCCAGGATGAAATCTTCCAGGTTGAGATCTTCCAGGATAAGATCTTCCAGGTTGATATCTTCCAGGATAAGATCTTCCAGGTTGGGATCTTCCAGGATAAGATCTTCCAGGTTGAGATCTTCCAGGATAAGATCTTCTAGGTTGAGATCTTCCAGGATAAGATCTTCCAGGTTGAGATCTTCCAGGATAAGATCTTCCAGGTTGGGATCTTCTAGGATAAAATCTTCCAGGTTGGGATCTTCCAGGTTGAGTTCTTCCGGGATAAGAACTTCCAGGTTGGGATCTTCCAGGATAAGACCTTTCAGGTTGAGATCTTCCAGGTTGAGCTCTTTTAGTATAAGATCTTTCAGGTTGAGATTTCCCAGGTTGAGATCTTTCAGGTTGAGATTTCCAGGTTGAGATCTTTCAGGTTGAGATCTTCCAGGTTGACTGGGTTGTTTACGTCATACTTTTTCTACACTTTTATGTGTAGAGTTGGTACACCTACACTCTGTGTAGAGTTGGTACACCTGCACTCTGTGTAGAGTTGGTACCCCTGCACTCTGTGTAGAGTTGGTACACCTGCACTCTGTGTAGAGTTGGTACACCTGCACTCTGTGTAGAGTTGGTACACCTGCACTTAAGATGTCTGCTGTTTCACGTCAGTTTAGGCTTCTTCAAAGAACTCTTTGAGTGGTCCTGCTAATGGTACTCTGCATTTCTTTACAAAGAGTGCACGTCAGGACACAGGTGCAGGTGTTGAGTGCGTGAGTCACTTGTGTGTTTCTCTCGCCACCTCCACGGGATATGTGCTGATATCACACATGGAATTTATACGAGTGAGCAGACTGACGCATGCACCACACACCAGTGTTGATGTACTCTTCTATTTGTACTCATCTAGTTGTACTCACCTAGTTGAACTCGCCTAGTTGTATAGTTGTACTTAAGTTTTGCTCACCTAATTGTACTCATAAGACAGTTTCCCCTTGAGGAGTTTGAGGTAATCAGTCCCTCACTCTGGAGTCGATGTGTTCAGTCAGTGTTGATAAGAGTGCAGCTTGTATACTGCAGTATAGTCAGTCCCTCGGTCTAGGAGCACGTGTTCAGTCTTGTTGAATCTGAGGGACTGATTACCTCATCTTCCTCGTCAGTCTTCTGTATTGTATTGATAAAGCCACCGGTGGGTAAAAATTCTAGATTATAATGGTACCTAGATGTTGCAAATGTGTCTAATTCTTCATCAGGTTTCTTGAATGTTTTACGTATTCATGTCTTCTCTGGTAATCATCTCTTCCCTGGTAATCATGTCTTCCCTGGTAATCATGTCTTCCCTGGTCTTCTCTACCAGACATACTAAGCAAATATCTTTAATTAGCTTCCAACACATGATACATTTTTAGATATAAATCCTGTAACCATTTTTCGAGGCCTAGTTCCTACGCCTATTGTGTATTCATATGTTTTTGCACTACCCTCCACAAGATGGATATGGTCTAGCACAATAAACTAGCCACTTCAGCGCGTCTGTCTGCAGCTCAGCAGAACATGAACTAGTACAGTATTTCTAGTCTTGCAGTGTTATTTTAAGTGTTTTTTTCCCTGCAGTTACGGCAACGATCTCGGTGGTCCAAGTCGGACCGAAACGTCATCCTAAGCTCCTCTCTGCTATGTGCGGGTTATTTGTGTATGGATTTCGGTCTTGCCGAATCTCTGTATTCTTCTCTTTGTTTACACTGTATTCTTTGTTTACATTCCTTCTCCTCCTTTACATGGTCTCTGCAGTGTTTCTCCTCCTTGTATGGTCTCTACAGTGTTTCTCCTCCTTGTATGGTCTCTGCAGTGTTTCTCCTCCTTGCATGGTCTCTGCAGTGTTTCTCCTCCTTGTATGGTCTCTGCAGTGTTTCTCCTCCTTGCATGGTCTCTACAGTGTTTCTCCTCCTTGTATGGTCTCTGCAGTGTTTCTCCTCCTTGTATGGTCTCTGCAGTGTTTCTCCTCCTTGTATTGTCTCTGCAGTGTTTCTCCTCCTTGTATGGTCTCCGCAGTGTTTCTCCTCCTTGCATGGTCTCTACAGTGTTTCTCCTCCTTGTATTGTCTCTGCAGTGTTTCTCCTCCTTGCATGGTCTCTGCAGTGTTTCTCCTCCTTGCATGGTCTCTGCAGTGTTTCTCCTCCTTGTATTGTCTCTGCAGTGTTTCTCCTCCTTGCATGGTCTCTACAGTGTTTCCTCTCCTTGCATGGTCTCTACAGTGTTTCTCCTCCTTGCATGGTCTCTACAGTGTTTCTCCTCCTTGTATGGTCTCTGCAGTGTTTCTCCTCCTTGTATGGTCTCTGCAGTGTTTCTCCTCCTTGTATGGTCTCTGCAGTGTTTCTCCTCCTTGTATGGTCTCTGCAGTGTTTCTCCTCCTTGCATGGTCTCTGTAGTGTTTCTCCTCCTTGCATGGTCTCTGTAGTGTTTCTCCTCCTTGCATGGTCTCTGTAGTGTTTCTCCTCCTTGCATGGTCTCTGCAGTGTTTCTCCTCCTTGCATGGTCTCTGCAGTGTTTCTCCTCCTTGCATGGTCTCTGCAGTGTTTCTCCTTCTTGCATGGTCTCTGTAGTGTTTCTCTTCCTTGCATGGTCTCTGCAGTGTTTCTCCTCCTTGCATGGTCTCTGCAGTGTTTCTCCTCCTTGCATGGTCTCTGTAGTGTTTCTCCTCCTTGCATGGTCTCTGCAGTGTTTCTCCTTCTTGCATGGTCTCTGTAGTGTTTCTCCTTGCATGATCTCTGCAGTGTTTCTCCTCCTTGCATGGTCTCTGCAGTGTTTCTCCTTGCATGGTCTCTGCAGTGTTTCTCCTTCTTGCATGGTCTCTGCAGTGTTTCTCCTTCTTGCATGGTCTCTGTAGTGTTTCTCCTCCTTGCATGGTCTCTGCAGTGTTTCTCCTTCTTGCATGGTCTCTGTAGTGTTTCTCCTCCTGCATGGTCTCTGCAGTGTTTCTCCTTCTTGCATGGTCTCTGTAGTGTTCTCCTCCTTGCATGGTCTCTACAGTGTTTCTCCTCCTTGCATGGTCTCTGCAGTGTTTCTCCTCCTTGCATGGTCTCTGCAGTGTTCTCCTCCTTGCATGGTCTCTGCAGTGTTTCTCCTCCTTGCATGGTCTCTGCAGTGTTTCCTCCTTGCATGGTCTCTGCAGTGTTCTCCTCCTGCATGGTCTCTGCAGTGTTTCTCCTTCTTGCATGGTCTCTGTAGTGTTTCTCCTCCTTGCATGGTCTCTGCAGTGTTTCTCCTCCTTGCATTGTCTCTGCAGTGTTTCTCCTTCTTGCATGGTCTCTGTAGTGTTTCTCCTCCTTGCATGGTCTCTGCAGTGTTTCTCCTTCTTGCATGGTCTCTGTAGTGTTTCTCCTCCTTGCATGGTCTCTGCAGTGTTTCTCCTCCTTGCATGGTCTCTGCAGTGTTTCTCCTTGCATGGTCTCTGCAGTGTTTCTCCTCCTTGCATGGTCTCTGCAGTGTTTCCCTCCTTGCATGGTCTCTGCAGTGTTTCTCCTCCTTGCATGGTCTCTGCAGTGTTTCTCCTCCTTGCATGGTCTCTGCAGTGTTTCTCCTCTGCATGGTCTCTGTAGTGTTTTCCTCCTGCATGGTCTCTGCAGTGTTTCTCCTCTTGCATTGTCTCTGCAGTGTTTCTCCTCCTTGCATGGTCTCTGCAGTGTTTCTCCTTCTTGCATGGTCTCTGCAGTGTTTCTCCTCCTTGCATGGTCTCTGCAGTGTTTCTCCTCCTTGCATGGTCTCTGCAGTGTTTCTCCTCCTTGCATGGTCTCTGCAGTGTTCTCCTCCTTGCATGGTCTCTCAGTGTTTCTCCTACTGCATGGTCTCTCAGTGTTTCTCCTCCTTGCATGGTCTCTGCAGTGTTTCTCCTTTCATGGTCTCTGCAGTGTTTCTCCTGCATGGTCTTGCAGTGTTTTTTTTTTTTTTTTTTTTTTTTTTTTTTTTTTTTTTTTTTTTTTTTTTTTTTTTTTTTTTTTTTTTTTTTTTTTTTTTTTTTTTTTTTTTTTTTTTTTTTTTTTTTTTTTTTTTTTTTTTTTTTTTTTTTTTTTTTTTTTTTTTTTTTTTTTTTTTTTTTTTTTTTTTTTTTTTTTTTTTTTTTTTTTTTTTTTTTTTTTTTTTTTTTTTTTTTTTTTTTTTTTTTTTTTTTGTCTCTGCAGTGTTTCTCCTTCTTGCATGGTCTCTGTAGTGTTTCTCCTCCTTGCATGGTCTCTGCAGTGTTTCTCCTCCTTGCATGGTCTCTGTAGTGTTTCTCCTCCTTGCATGGTCTCTGCAGTGTTTCTCCTCCTTGCATGGTCTCTGCAGTGTTTCTCCTCCTTGCATGGTCTCTGCAGTGTTTCTCCTTCTTGCATGGTCTCTGTAGTGTTTCTCCTCCTTGCATGGTCTCTGTAGTGTTTCTCCTCCTTGCATGGTCTCTGTAGTGTTTCTCCTCCTTGCATGGTCTCTGTAGTGTTTCTTCTCCTTGCATGGTCTCTGCAGTGTTTCTCCTCCTTGCATGGTCTCTGCAGTGTTTCTCCTCCTTGCATGGTCTCTGCAGTGTTTCTCCTCCTTGCATGGTCTCTGCAGTGTTTCTCCTCCTTGCATGGTCTCATCAGTGTTTCTCCTCCTTGTATGGTCTCTGCAGTGTTTCTCCTCCTTGCATGGTCTCTGCAGTGTTTCTCCTCCTTGCATGGTCTCTGCAGTGTTTCTCCTCCTTGCATGGTCTCTGCAGTGTTTCTCCTCCTTGCATGGTCTCTGCAGTGTTTCTCCTCCTTGTATGGTCTCTGCAGTGTTTCTCCTACTTGCATGGTCTCTGCAGTGTTTCTCCTCCTTGCATGGTCTCTGCAGTGTTTCTCCTCCTTGCATGGTCTCTGCAGTGTTTCTCCTCCTTGCATGGTCTCAACAGTGTTTCTCCTCCTTGCATGGTCTCTGCAGTGTTTCTCCACCTTGCATGGTCTCAACAGTGTTTCTCCTCCTTGCATGGTCTCTGCAGTGTTTCTCCTCCTTGCATGGTCTCAACAGTGTTTCTCCTCCTTGCATGGTCTCTGCAGTGTTTCTCCTACTTGCATGGTCTCTGCAGTGTTTCTCCTCCTTGCATGGTCTCTGCAGTGTTTCTCCTCCTTGCATGGTCTCAACAGTGTTTCTCCTTCTTGCATGGTCTCTGCAGTGTTTCTCCACCTTGCATGGTCTCTGCAGTGTTTCTCCCAGGTTGTACTCCGTGTCCGCTCCTCTCACTCGCGGTAATACTTTCGTTACTTTGCACTTGTCAGGATTTAATTAGAGTTTCCACTTTCCTGACCATGTTTGTAGTCTGTTGAAATGTACTTAGAGGCTCTCTCCCTCTCCTGTGTAGTTGTTAGGCTGAATTCTCCCACCTCAGGCTGACACTGAAGGCTCCCAGTGTCAGCCTAAAGTCTCCCAGCTTAGGCTGACACATTTCCATACCTTGAGTGTTGGAATATGTCAGTGGGAACACAGTTTTTGTTCCATCTGTGTAACTGTTCCAGCTGTGTAACTGTTCCAGCTGTGTAACTGTTACCAGCTGTGTAACTATTACCAGCAAATTTTTGGTTGTCTTCAAGAGGGAACAGGCCCAAGTTACTCAAATCATTTCCTGACCAGCCGGGCTGTGGTTCATACACTAGACTGCGTGCATACATCAGTAACAGCCTGGCTAACCAAGCCTTAATCCAGGAGGCGTTGTCTGGGAGCTGGTCGCGGGAGCGTTGACCCCCGAGGCATCCTTCAGTTTTGAGTACCTTCCCTGCACGTCATGTGTGTACACGTGTGTATAATACTGTATGTATACAGTTGTGTGTGTATATACAGCCAGGTATGTTGGTGTGTGTGGTTGTTACAGGTGTTGGTGTGTGTGGTTGTTACAGGTGTTGGTGTGTGTGGTTGTTACAGGTGTTGGTATGTGGGGTTGTTACAGGTATTGGTGTGTGTGGTTGTTACAGGTGTTGGTGTGTGTGGTTGTTACAGGTGTTGTGTGTGGTTGTTACAGGTGTTGGTGTGTGTGATTACAGGTATTGATGTGTGTGGTTGTTAAAGGTGTTGGTGTGTGTGGTTGTTACAGGTGTTGGTGTGTGTGGTTGTTACAGGTGTTGGTGTGTGTGGTTGTCACAGGTGTTAGTGTGTGTGGTTGTTACATGGTGTGTGTGTGGTTGTATTGGTGCTTGGTAGCGGCACTGGTGGTCGTATCTTTATTTCTACATGTACAAGGTATACAGGCCTAGCTGACGTCAATGACATACTACTATATAGAAAGCCGCTTGTTGTGCTGAGCATTTTGGGCAAATTAGGTCAGTTTTGTCCCAGGATGCAACCCACACCAGTCAACTAACACCTAGGTACCTATTTTACTGATGGGTGAACATAGACAACCGGTGTAAGGAAACACGTCTAATGTTTCTACCCTTGCCGGAAATCGACCCCGGACCCCTCGTGTGAAGCAAGAGCTTTTGCCACCAGGCCACGGGGGGAGGGAGTCAGTGGTGGTGGCACTATCAACTGCACTATTGCTACACAATAAGGAGGGGAGGGGGGCGGGAGGAGCAATGAGTGGTATGACGTCAGTGGTGGTGGTTGCCGACACTCAGTAAGTGATGGTACACTCACCACTCCATCATACGTCTGAGGGTGGCTGAAGTGGTGGGGAGGGAAGGAGGGAGGGAGATGAAGTGGTAAGGGAAAGAGATGGTAATGATGTATTTTTCCCTTGTTTTAACTAACGTCAGTGGTACAGTGACAGCCGTTACCCAACACCTGACTAATTCCAGCAGGTACTGGAGTGTCTTACACTCAGAATATAACATTCCAGCAGGTATTGGAGTGTCTTACACTCAGAATATAACATTCCAGCAGGTATTGGAGTGTCTTACACTCAGAATATAACATTTCAGCAGGTACTGGAGTGTCTTACACTCAGAATATAACATTCCAGCAGGTACTGGAGTGTCGTACACTCAGAATATAACATTCCAGCAGGTACTGGAGTATCTTACACTCAGAATATAACATTCCAGCAGGTACTGGAGTGTCTTACACTCAGAATATAACATTCCAGCAGGTACTGGAGTGTCTTACACTCAGAATATAACATTCCAGCAGGTACTGGAGTGTCGTACACTCAGAATATAACATTCCAGCAGGTACTGGAGTGTCTTACACTCAGAATATAACATTCCAGCAGGTACTGGAGTGTCTTACACTCAGAATATAACATTCCAGCAGGTACTGGAGTGTCTTACACTCAGAATATAACATTCCAGCAGGTACTGGAGTGTCTTACACTCAGAATATAACATTCCAGCAGGTACTGGAGTTTTCCAACACAGTTTTTCCCTGGATATGACCCACAACAGTTTACCATCACCCAGGTAACTATTTTTACTGCTAGGTTGGCAGGGGCATAAGGAATTCTCCGATACGCCAGGACCTTGCGATTATTAGTCGAAATTGTTGACTTGCATGTCAGTCTCTTGTGGACTGGTCCACAGAGGCTGACCAGTTAACTGCCGGAATAGCAGTCACATAATGGTTGTCATCTGAGTTTAACAGGTGACTGATACACCGGTAGTTAGGATATAATTGATGGATAGTGAGCAGTGTGTGTGTGCGGATAGTGGTGTCTGAGCCTTATCCATGAATTATATTCTAACCCCCGGTCCACTGAGGTTGATAACTGACTACCGGTGTATCAGTCACCTGTTTTGATGTCGTAACAACTATGTGACTGCTACTCCGGCAGTCAGCTGGTCAGCCTCTGTGGACCAGTTCACAAGTGCTGCTTGGTCTGGTGTAGGTGGATGCTTGACGTTAAGCACCGCTGGGTCTGGCCAGTAATTGGCTGAGATAGCACACACATCAACAGACACTTAACAGAGACTTTCACAAGAAACTGTAAAGATTTTCTCTGGTCTCTCAGGTGATTTAGTCCACAGTGCGCGCGTACGCTCTCTCTCGCTCACACACACAAAAGATGCATAGAGGTAAAAAAAACATAAGAGCATGAGAAAACTATAGAAAACAAAGGACAGGTGAGGACAGAGAAGTGAATAGCCAGAAATGAATATGCGATGGTGAGAGAGACAGAGGATTTGAGAATAACATAACAGCCAAGGCCAAGTCTGAACCAAAACTGCTTCACAGACACATCAGAAGAAAAATGACGGTAAAAGACCAGGTCACTGGACTGAAGAAGAAAGGAAGAGAGCTCACAGATAGTGACAAGGAAGTCTGTGAAGTGCTGAACGATTTAAAGAGGTCTCAGTGGAAACAGGGGCAGTGCCAGAAAACTCAGGAAAGAGAGTGCACCAGCCGGTACTGGACACCATACACACAACAGGGAAAGAGGTAAAAGATTTTTTTTAATAGATCTGGATACATCAAGAATGGTGAGTCCTGACAGTGTGTCACCATATATTCTGCGAGGGAGAGCAGCAGCAGCACTGTCTCAACCACTAGCTGCAATATGATCTACAAGTCACTGAACACAGGACACTTGCTATAGATTTTGAAGACAGTGAATGTAATGTCTATATTTAAAAAAAGAAATAGGCAGAAGGCATTGAACTAGAGGCCAGTTCTGCTGACCTGTATACCATGTAAGGTAATGAAAACAGAAGGTGAGTGATTCAACACTTGAATTGCATTTTTCTTAGACTGCAGGAAAGCAACACTAACCACATGAGACGATATACAAAATATTCAGAGGAATTGATAGGGTGGACAGGGATAAACTGTTCGAGAGGTGAGAAACTGGTACACTAGAGCACAGTTGAAACTTGTACAGCCGAGTCACAGGGATGTCAGAAGTATTTCTTCGGGGTTAGAATGTCAAAATGTCAGAGTTGGACGAAGCAGCAGTGGAGGCAGACTTCTTACATTGTTTTAAGAATACATAAGAGAAGGCCCACCAGGCTACGAGTAAACATTGATATAGGCTGAGCCAGGAGCTGAGACTCGACCCCTACAAATACAAGCGAGTGAGTACATTGCAGCGTTGGGCAGAGTATGATGAACATTAAAGGAACCAACGGAGCGTTAAACGGCTGTCCCGCCCCTTGGGACTAACTACCTGCTCGCCCTGTTGGTGTTAAACAGTCCCTCGTGTTGAGGATATCTGATAGTGCCAATCATGGCTGGGTGCAGCCATTCAGACGGAGATGATGTCACTGCTGGGTGTAGCCAATCAACCCTACCTTTACCTCTGATATATCTTTGACGGATTTCAAGGGTTTGTCTTCTCACTTAGCCCGGCCCTGGGCCAGGCTTGTCTGGCGCTTGCCTGGTCAACCAGGCTGTTACTACTGGTGGCCCGTTGGTCCACATATCCATCACAGCCTGGTTGATCGGGCACATGTCTGAGGTATATGTCCAGTTTTCTCTTGTGAACTTCTACACTTGTCACAGCAGTGTTTCTGAGATCTTCTGGTAAGATGTTGAAAAATCTTTGCCCACGGATGTTGATACATTGTTCTTTTATTGTGTCCACAGTGCCCCTGCTTTTCACTGGGCTTATTTTACATCTTCTCCTCTATCACCCTAGTATGTTATGGCAGTGCGAAGATTTGTGACAAGGCCCTCAAGTTCTTTCCAGGTATATATCATACTTCTTTCTCTCCTACGCTCCAGCGAGTACATATTTAGGACATTGAGACGTTCCCAGTAATTTATATGCACCATTGACTCTATGCGAGCCATAAATGAACTCTGTATCTGCTCCGCCTCCAATCTCTCTCCTGCCCTGAACGGCGCTGTCAACACTGAATAATACTCTAAGGGAGAGAGCACAAGTGATTTGTATAATGTCACTTGTGTGATGTCACTGCTGGGCTCAGCCAATCAAACGTGGGTGATGTCACTGCTGGGCTCAGCCAATCAAACGTGGGTGATGTAAGTGTTGGGCTCAGCCAATCAAACGTGGGTGATGTCACTGCTGGGCTCAGCCAATCAAACGTGGGTGATGTCACTGCTGGGCTCAGCCAATCAAACGTGGGTGATGTCACTGCTGGGCTCAGCCAATCAAACTTGGGTGATGTCACTGCTGGGCTCAGCCAATCAAACGTGGGTGATGTAAGTGTTCTTAAATGGAATGATGGAGAATGATAAACTCACTGTTGCTGTTTCACAGTGGTATATTGAGTATATACGTGGTTGAAAGCCCAGGCTGCCGTCTGATGTCTTGACTGCCTGAGAGTACGTGTCTATCTGCCAGGGTACGTGTCTATCTGCCAGGGTACGTGTCTAACTGCCGGGGTATGTGTCTATCTGCCAGGGTATGTGTCTAACTGTCAGGGTATGTGTCTAACTGCCAGGGTACGTGTCTAACCCCTCACCCGACCCAGCCTTGGGGCGGGACAGTGTCATGGCAAGGTTTGAACTATGCTGACATAGCAATATTTGAAATTAGTTCGTGGCGTCATGGCTAGCGTGTTTGAAATGTGAAATATGCTGAGTGTCACTGCTGGGCTCAGCCAGTTAAACATGGGTGATGTCACTGTTAAGCTCAGCCAATCAAATGTGGGTGATGTCACTGCTGAGATCAGCCAATCAAATGTGGGTGATGTCACTGCTGAGCTCAGCCAATCAAACGTGGGTGATGTCACTGCTATGCTCAGCCAATCCTCCAGATTTCAGTTATATACCAATAATCTATTTGTTACTTACACTAAGCTGAAGTATTTTATTAAATCGTACCATCACTGGACTGGCTGCGTGAGACCGGGGCTGCGGGGGTCATGACTCCAGGACTCAACACCAGAAAACTGATGGATATTTAGTGTTTGCTTTGTCTGTCATGGTAACTTTACTATAGCTTCCTCTTTACCCTAGCCGCCGCCTCCTCTTCCTTACCCTCTCCTCCTCGCCCTGTCTTCCTTACTCCTCTTTCCTTTCTCCTTCCTTCTTTGCTTTCTTCCTTCCCTCATCCAGCAAATCGTGTGGCGACCATCGTAAGTGATGGCCCTAACAACGCAAACACAGCCAGCTTTTATTGTCTCTGTGTAGCTATCATATTGAATAGTGTAGCAGCACACTGCTGATGTATCCAGCCTTACTCTGAAAAAACTTAGTTTGTGGGAGTGAAGAGAATAGTGGCTCTGAGACACTCCACACATCATGAGTGAGGATAGAAGAGTCTTCAAACATTCCACACATCATGAGTGAGGATAGAAGAGTCTTCAAACACTCCACACATCATGAGTGAGGATAGAAGAGTCTTCAAACATTCCACACATCATGAGTGAGGATAGAAGAGTCTTCAAACATTCACACATCATGAGTGAGGATAGAAGAGTCTTCAAACATTCCACACATCATGAGTGAGGATAGAAGAGTCTTCAAACACTCCACACATCATGAGTGAGGATAGAAGAGTCTTCAAACATTCCACACATCATGAGTGAGGATAGAAGAGTCTTCAAACACTCCACACATCATGAGTGAGGATAGAAGAGTCTTCAAACATTCCACACATCATGAGTGAGGATAGAAGAGTCTTCAAACATTCCACACATCATGAGTGAGGATAGAAGAGTCTTCAAACATTCCACACATCATGAGTGAGGATAGAAGAGTCTTCAAACACTCCACACATCATGAGTGAGGATAGAAGAGTCTTCAAACATTCCACACATCATGAGTGAGGATAGAAGAGTCTTCAAACATTCCACACATCATGAGTGAGGATAGAAGAGTCTTCAAACATTCCACACATCATGAGTGAGGATAGAAGAGTCTTCAAACATTCCACACATCATGAGTGAGGATAGAAGAGTCTTCAAACATTCCACACATCATGAGTGAGGATAGAAGAGTCTTCAAACATTCCACACATCATGAGTGAGGATAGAAGAGTCTTCAAACATTCCACACATCATGAGTGAGGATGGAAGAGTCTTCAAACATTCCACACATCACGAGTGAGGATAGAAGAGTCTTCAAACATTCCACACATCACGAGTGAGGATAGAAGAGTCTTCAAACATTCCACACATCATGAGTGAGGATAGAAGAGTCTTCAAACATTCCACACATCATGAGTGAGGATAGAAGAGTCTTCAAACACTCCACACATCATGAGTGAGGATAGAAGAGTCTTCAAACATTCCACACATCATGAGTGAGGATAGAAGAGTCTTCAAACATTCCACACATCATGAGTGAGGATAGAAGAGTCTTCAAACACTCCACACATCATGAGTGAGGATAGAAGAGTCTTCAAACACTCCACACATCATGAGTGAGGATAGAAGAGTCTTCAAACATTCCACACATCATGAGTGAGGATAGAAGAGTCTTCAAACATTCCACACATCATGAGTGAGGATAGAAGAGTCTTCAAACATTCCACACATCCCGAGTGAGGATAGAAGAGTCTTCAAACATTCCACACATCACGAGTGAGGATAGAAAAGTCTTCAAACATTCCACACATCATGAGTGAGGATAGAAGAGTCTTCAAACATTCCACACATCATGAGTGAGGATAGAAGAGTCTTCAAACATTCCACACATCATGAGTGAGGATAGAAGAGTCTTCAAACATTCCACACATCATGAGTGAGGATAGAAGAGTCTTCAAACATTCCACACATCATGAGTGAGGATAGAAGAGTCTTCAAACATTCCACACATCCCGAGTGAGGATAGAAGAGTCTTCAAACATTCCACACATCACGAGTGAGGATAGAAGAGTCTTCAAACATTCCACACATCATGAGTGAGGATAGAAGAGTCTTCAAACATTCCACACATCATGAGTGAGGATAGAAGAGTCTTCAAACATTCCACACATCATGAGTGAGGATAGAAGAGTCTTCAAACATTCCACACATCCCGAGTGAGGATAGAAGAGTCTTCAAACATTCCACACATCATGAGTGAGGATAGAAGAGTCTTCAAACATTCCACACATCATGAGTGAGGATAGAAGAGTCTTCAAACATTCCACACATCATGAGTGAGGATAGAAGAGTCTTCAAACATTCCACACATCCCGAGTGAGGATAGAAGAGTCTTCAAACATTCCACACATCATGAGTGAGGATAGAAGAGTCTTCAAACATTCCACACATCATGAGTGAGGATAGAAGAGTCTTCAAACATTCCACACATCATGAGTGAGGATAGAAGAGTCTTCAAACATTCCACACATCATGAGTGAGGATAGAAGAGTCTTCAAACATTCCACACATCATGAGTGAGGATAGAAGAGTCTTCAAACATTCCACACATCCCGAGTGAGGATAGAAGAGTCTGAGATATTCACTACATTTACATTACTCGGTGACTTGCTCCTCACACAGCACCTGGAGGAGGAGGAGCTTTAAGAGAATGAGATTTAAAAAAAAGAGCATGAGAAGCATAGGGAGAAACAGGAAATGCAAGAGAAGTTACAATAGGAGGAGAGGAAGATGGATGAGGAAAAGAGAGAGGTTGATGGTATGGAGGAGGAGGAATAGCTGGAAGATAAGAGGAACTGGAGGAGGAAGATGAGGTGAGCGTGGGAATCCGGGGTCCTTGTCCTCTTGTCTATCCTCTCTCTCTCTCTCTCTCTCTCTCTCTCTCTCTCTCTCTCTCTCTCTCTCTCTCTCTCTCTCTCTCTCTCTCCCTCCCTTACTCTCCCTTTCTCCTCTCCCAGATGATAACACCCGAAACATCTTATAGCTTTTCTAGTGACAACGTTTCAGTTGATAAAGCTCCCCTTGAAGGAAACCTCGCTGTGATAAAGCTTTGCGTTGTTTCGTGCGTCGTATTAAGCAGAGTACTAGAGTCAGTAAAGCTGATCAAGACGCAGTAAGTCCGAGATGTAGAGCAGGACTTTGTTAAAACGACCAGGGAAGCCTGGTCAAGGACCGGGTCGCGGGGGCGTTGTTCCCCCCGGAAGATCCTCCAGATAGACGTTTCGCTTAGTGTGAGGTTTATCACTGATGGTCAAGACGTAGTTTATGCCGTGTGAAGCTTCTGCTGTTCTCATTTTTAAGTAAAATTGGGTACAAGAGCTGTGAGAAAGAGCAGAAGTTGTGGAGGAGAGGCAGGGAGGGGTGAGGAGGGGGGGAGTGGGGAGACTGCTTGAGCAGCTAATTGAGGGGGAGTTGCTGGGGAGATTATGGTGGTTCGCTCATTAAGCAATGTGTTACTGTGAGGCCGGGCTAACAAGGACAAACAAGGAGGCTGTTGTGTCTTTTGTGGGTCGAGTTGTGGGTGGCACTGTTGTGGGCGATCATTACCACAGCCACAGTTGTTCTTGGCCACTACCACAGTTGTTCCTGGCCATTACCATAGTTGTTCCTGGCCATTACCACAGCCACAGTTGTTCCTGGCCATTACCACAGTTGTTCCTGGTCATTACCACAGTTGTTTCTGGCCATTACTAAAGTTGTTCCTGGTCATTACCACAGTTGTTTCTGGCCATTACTAAAGTTGTTCCTGGTCATTACCACAGTTGTTGCTGGCCATTACTAAAGTTGTTCCTGGCCACTACCACAGTTGTTCCTGGCCATTACCACAGTTGTTCCTGGCCATTACCACAGTTGTACCTGGTGACATATAAACATTGTCACCTGGTGATATGTAAGGATATACTAGAAAAAACCCACTGTGACCTAGAATGGTCTCAGTTTCATGTTAGAGAAACTGAACGTTAGCAGCGTATGTTTATTTTTAAGGTGTGGGGATAAAGGAAGACAAAGAGAAGAGTGTAGAGAGAGAGAGAGAGAGACTAAGCAGAAAGATAAAAATAAACACGAATGAGAAACAGGTGGGACAGAATAAATCAGTTGGGAGAACCACACAAGCCATAACAGTAGGACCATGAATACTGCTTTACGAAATATTACTAACACCAGCCTTACTAGAGTACAAACACCAGCCTTACTAGAGTACAAACACCAGCCTTACTAGAGTACAAACACCAGCCTTACTAGAGTACAAGCACCAGCCTTAGTAGAGTACAAGCACCAGCCTTAGTAGAGTACAAGCACCAGCCTTAGTAGAGTACAAGCACCTGTGATGATGGATCCTGGATCATCACTACCTGGTCTCCGACCAGACCTCCTGTGATGATGGATCCTGGATCATCACTACCTGGTCTCCGACCAGACCTCCTGTGATGATGACGGGTACCAAAGTGCAGGTTGCCGGTACTACAGCGCAAGTGGCGCCATATAATCTTACGCCACGGGTTGTATATGTAAGAAATATGAAGAAAGTTGGTACTTGAGACTAGAGGGGCAGGAGGAGACGCGTCCTCAGCCTCTCACGTCCTGTATACCACCAGCCGCATCTACCCAAATATACGAATACATTTTTTTTGTGGTGGGGGGGGAATAATATATGCATTCCACATACACACACACACACATATATATATAGTATATATATATATATATATATATATATATATATATATATATATATATATATATATATATATATATATATATATATATAAATATTCACGCTAGGGAAATAAAAGTTTATTTCTGCTTAAAAGTTTATTCTTCCTAAAAAAAAGCTTATTCCCGCTAAAAAAAAGTTTATTTCTATTTAAAAAGTTTGTTCCCTCTAAAAAAAATTATTCACCGTAATAAAAAGTTTATTCCCGATAAAAAAAAACTTTATTCCCACTAAAAAAACTTTATTCCCACTAAAAAAACTTTATTCCCACTAAAAAATTTTATTCCCACTAAAAAAAACTTTATTCCCACTAAAAAACTTTATTCCCACTAAAAAAACTTTATTCCCACTAAAAAACTTTATTCCCACTAAAAAAACTTTATTCCCACTAAAAAAAAAGTTTATTGACACTAAAAAAATCAGTCTCGAAAAACCGCCGAAAGAGACGCTCGTCCTTAACCCCTCCCACCCAAACACAAATAGGCGCTCCGTTTCGCCAAAAAAAATCATTCGCACAGTAAAGGGCGCTCAGTTTCGCCCCAAAAAATAAAATAGAACTCATTCTTCCCCTCACAGTGTTATTGTATGACACAGCCTGAGACTTTGCCTCGGAGAGAGACTTCCCTAGTGTGTGTTCCTAGTCTGCCAACACCGTACACCTCCTGACGACGACGCACACTGTGAAAGATCTTGAGCTGAAGATTGCCATCCCCACGTGACTTGTTCTGCGACGCTGACATCGCCTGTCTGCGGTTGTACTGCATATATAGTTATATACAAAATAACCTCATTCTCGCAAACACAACATTCTCATTCTAGCCAACTTTACATTCTCGCAAACAGAACATTCTTATTCTCGCCAACTTAACATTCTCGCCAACTTAACATTCTCGCCAACAGAACATTCTCGCCAACAGAACATTCTCGCCAACTTAACATTCTCGCCAACAGAACATTCTCGCCAACAGAACATTCCCGCCAACAGAATACTCTGGTTAGTAAAAGTGGTTTTGAAGATAGCAAGAGCCCCGCCCCGCCCCGCCAGAGAAGATAGCAAGAGCCCCGCCCCGCCAGAGAAGATAGCAAGAGCCCCGCCCCGCCAGAGAAGATAACAAGAGCCCCGCCCCGCCCCGCCAGAGAAGATAACAAGAGCCCCGCCCGCCAGAGAAGATAGCAAGAACCCCGCCCCGCCAGAGAAGATAGCAAGAGCCCCGCCCCGCCAGAGAAGATAGCAAGAGCCCCGCCCCGCCAGAGAAGATAACAAGAGCCCCGCCCCGCCCCGCCCCGCCCGCCCCGCCAGAGAAGATGGCAAGAGCCCCGCCCCGCCAGAGAAGATAACAAGAGCCCGCCCGCCAAAGATAACAAGAGCCCCGCCCGCCAGAGAAGATAACAAGAGCCCCGCCCCGCTAGAGAAGATAGCAAGAGCCCCGCCCCGCCAGAGAAGATAACAAGAGCCCCGCCCCGCCAGAGAAGATAACAAGAGCCCCGCCCCGCCAGAGAAGATAACAAGAGCCCCGCCCCGCCAGAGAAGATAGCAAGAGCCAAGCCCCGCCAAGAAGATAACAAGAGCCCCGCCCGCCAGAGAAGATAACAAGAGCCCCGCCCCGCCCGCCGGAGAAGATAGCAAGAGCCCGCACCGCCCCGCCAGAGAAGATAGCAAGAGCCCCGCCCCGCCCCGCCAGAGAAGATAGCAAGAGCCCCGCCAGAGAAGATAACAAGAGCCCCGCCCCGCCAGAGAAGATAGCAAGAGCCACGCCAGAGAAGATAACAAGAGCCCCGCCCCGCCAGAGAAGATAGCAAGAGCCACGCCAGAGAAGATAACAAGAGCCCCGCCCGCCCCGCCAGAGAAGATAGCAAGAGCCCCGCCCCGCCCCGCCGGAGAAGATAGCAAGAGCCCCGCACCGCCCCGCCAGAGAAGATAGCAAGAGCCCTGCCCCGCCAGAGAAGATAAGAACCCCGCACCGCCCCGCCAGAGAAGATAGCAAGAGCCCCGCCCGGCCCCGCCCCGCCCGCCAGAGAAGATAAGATCCCCGCCCCGCCAGAGAAGATAAAACATTGTCTGCCATGAAGGATCATATTGCTGGGTAAAGTGGAGTCATAGGTTGTTTATATCAAGTTTGGTGAAGCTGTGTTGACCTCCACTTGACCCCTCACAAGTGGCATCCCGTTTTCTTTTGTTCTTCCTCTGGCCTGGCCTCTTCTGCTAACTTACTATATTTTCCGGCATATAAGACGCACCGTAGAACGGTAATTCAGCAGTCGTATTGAAGGGCTAAGTACCTCCTTACCCTTGACCCTGACCTTGAGCATATAAGACGCTGGCTGATTTTCCAAGACATTTTGTGGGAAAAAGGTGCGCCTTATATGCCGGAGAATAAGGTAATTGTTGACTAAGACTATTTTTTTAATTATTTGCAATTATTTTCGTGATGGGGTCATTTGTGCTAAGAGGCGACAAGTTAAATTAGACACATGTGCAACAGTTGTGTATCTTTATTGTGCAAATGTTTCGCCACAAGCAAGTGCCTGGCGAAACGTTGCTGGTTCTGTGAACCATTTATGTGCAGGCGACGAGTTGTTTTCAACTGCATGTCAGGATTTAATTGCTATTATATTTGTAATTAGCAAGGTTGTTATTGGCGTAATTATAATTGTTTGTGCTGTTATTAAAGTTATTAATACTGCTGGTTTGTGTGATCTTTGCTTGTTTTACTCTTAGCTATGATTGTTGAGTGAGTTAGCCTCGGGGAGCAGTGTTGACCTTCAAGGTTGCTGCTTCCTCAACAATCACACCTCTCCAAACACTCTCCACCTAGATGTTATTTAATTAATGCAGACTCACAGGTAGAGGCGAAGGTGCCCTCTCTCTCTCTCTCTCTCTCTCTCTCTCTCTCTCTCTCTCTCTCTCTCTCTCTCTCTCTCTCTCTCTCTCTCTTTTTCTATATATATATATATATATATATATATATATATATATATATCTTTACACATACACACACATAAACAAAATACACCTAACTTCTTGGAGTGTGGAGGGTGAACGCCCTCGCGGCCAGGTCCTAGACCAGGCCTCCAGGTGGATGACTTGATCAACCAGGCTAGCCTCGCGAAGTCTAACGTAAGCACCACAGTCCGGCTGATCAAGCACTAATCACACCGGCTGTCCCTCATCGAGGTAGAGTGACCCTGAAAAGAAGAAACACACTCATTATCATTCAGTCACTGTCTTGCCAGAGGCAGGCATCAATTCCTGGCTAACATATATTACACACACACACACATCTGTTGCATGTCCAAGCCCCTGGCACACAAAACATCCTTTACCCCTTCTAACCTTTCCTAGGATGACCACAACCTCGCCTTCCTTCCTCCACAGATTTATACATACTCCAAGTTATCATATTTTTCTCCAACCTCTGTAATGTCCAAACCACCTCAACGACCCCTCCTCAGCTCTCTGGATAATATTTTAGTAACCCCGAACCTCCTAATATCCAAACTACGAATTATCTGCATAATATTCACACCACACAGTGCCCTCCACAGATACAACTTCTCTACAGCCTCCTCATCACTGCAACATTTAAAGCCCATGCTTCACACTCATGTAAGAGTGTTGCTACCAGTATATTTCATAGACTCGTCCATATACAAGTCCACTCCCAAATATCTCAACACCTTCACTTCTTCCAGACTCCCTCCTTCCAATTAAATACCCAATTTTTCCTATTGTGAGGGAGGCCTGCCGTCTAGGAGGGAGGCCTGCCATCTAGGAGGGGGGCCTGCCGTCTAGGAGGGAGGCCTGCCGTCTAGGAGGGAGGCCTGCCGTCTAGGTGCGCAGCTCCAAGCGAGCGTCACGTGACCCTAGCGAGGACAAGCACTGGTGCATATAAGATACTGCAACATAATATAAGATACTGCAACATAATATAAGATACTGCAACATAATATATACTACACAAGTATTGCACCATTGACATAATTGCCTAAATTTTTTGTTACTCTCGTCATTTTTCTTTTCCCTATGTTCACTTTTATTTTCGTTCTTTTACATATCCTCCCAAATTCGTCTAGCAACCATTGCAACTTCTCTTCAGACTCTCCCAAAAGCACCGTGTCCTCGGCAAAAAGCAACTGTGACAACTCCCACGTTGTATTAGATTCGTTATCTTTTAATCCCACACCTTTCCCCAACACCCTAGCATTTACTTATTTTACAGTCCCATCTATAAATATATTGAACAACCATGGTGGTATCACACATCATTGTCTAATGCCTACTTTTACTGGAAAATAATCTCCCTCCTACATAACCTAACCTGTGGCCAGTCAAAATTCATGACTAAGCACTGAGCCATCAATACTACAAACATCATGTACCCATGATGCGAGGACATACGTGGTTGTGGTAAGCATACACGAGCATTACACATATTAATGCAACTACGAACAATTAGTTTTCAAGCAATTAACAAACTGTGACTGGCCGGGGGAATTACAATGAAATTAATTCTGAGTTTACCACAGCCACGTATGGTCTCGCATCATGAATCATGCCTACTGCTACTGAGTACATGATGTTTGTAGCATTGATGGCTCAGTGGCTAGAGCGTCGTGGATTTTGACTGGCTTCCCACGTTATTATTCGTCTTCAGTGTTCATATGTTGGGGGAGCGAGTGTTTATAATGTTTTATTGTAACTATGTTTTATTTGTTCCAGGTGTGTTGGCAGTGACCGGAGGTGAGGTGTCAGTGATGTTGGCAGTGACCGGAGGTGAGGTGTCAGTGATGTTGGCAGTGACCGGAGGTGAGGTGTCAGTGATGTTGGCAGTGACCGGAGGTGAGGTGTCACTGATGTTGGCAGTGACCGGAGGTGAGGTGTCAGTGATGTTGGCAGTGACCGGAGATGAGGGGTCAGTGATGTTGGCAGGGACCGGAGGTGAAGTGTCAGTGATGTTGGCAGTGACCGGAGGTGAGGTGTCACTGATGTTGGCAGTGACCGGAGATGAGGGGTCAGTGATGTTGGCAGTGACCGGAGGTGAGGTGTCAGTGATGTTGGCAGTGACCGGAGGTGAGGTGTCAGTGATGTTGGCAGTGACCGGAGGTGAGGTGTCAATGATGTTGGCAGTAACCGGAGGTGAGGTGTCAGTGATGTTGGGAGTGACCGGAGGTGAGGTGTCACTGATGTTGGCAGTAACCGGAGGTGAGGTGTAAGTGATGTTGGCAGTAACCGGAGGTGAGGTGTAAGTGATGTTGGCAGTGACCGGAGGTGAGGTGTCAGTGATGTTGGCAGTAACCGGAGGTGAGGTGTAAGTGATGTTGGCAGTGACCGGAGGTGAGGTGTCAGTGATGTTGGCAGTAACCGGAGGTGTCAGTGATGTTGGCAGTGACCGGAGGTGAGGTGTCACTGATGTTGGCAGTGACCGGAGGTGAGGTGTCACTGATGTTGGCAGTGACCGGAGGTGAGGTGTCAGTGATGTTGGCAGTGACCGGAGGTGAGGTGTCACTGATGTTGGCAGTGACCGGAGGTGAGATGTCAGTGATGTTAACAGTGACCGGAGGTGAGGTGTCACTGATGTTGGCAGTGACCGGAGGTGAGGTGTCACTGATGTTGGCAGTGACCGCAGGTGAGGTAAAGTGTGAGTGATGTAGGTGACTCACACATCACGTAGGTGACACCCACGTCACGTAGGTGACTCACACGTCACGTAGGTGACTCACACGTCACGTAGGTGACTCACACGTCACGGAAGGTGACGTGAGAACAGTACTAATATTTCACTGCCTACCACAAACACATCACTCAGACCAGTGAGTCCAGATCACCAAGCCTGTGCCTGGTCTAGTGCCAGGCTACGAGGCTAGAAATAGTAGCAAATGTGTCACAGGTGTGCAACTTTTTTCTTACGCCTGGCCCAGCCCAGACAAGCCTGGTTCAGCCCAGACAAGCCTGGCCCAGCCCAGACAAGCCTGGCCCAGCCCAGACAAGCCTGGCCCAGCCCAGACAAGCCTGGTCCTGCCCAGACAAGCCTGCAGTAGGCTCTGGAGTAGGACAATTCTGGAAACTCACCAAAGGTATATCAAGGTATATGCAGGGTGTTGAATCATAGCTCCTGGTACCGCCTCTTAACTCTCGTCGATCGGTTTCACTCATTTCTGGCTTTCAGGCATGATCATAAGTACTCTTGAAGCTGTGTATAGTGGTTGCCTCCACATCTTCATTTAGCGCGTTCCACTCACCATGTATTAAGACTGAAAAAGTACTTCCTAACGTCCCTGTGGCTCCATGTGCGGCAGACGGTGCAACATACTCCGTGTAAAGCAGGGGTGCCGTGAATACACTAAGAGATGACACAATAAGTGTCAGGGGGCCCTAGACTGTTCAACTGCCTCCTCGCATACATAAAGGGGATTACCAATAGACCCCTGGCTGTCTTTAAGAGGGAACTGGACAGGCACCTAAGGTCAGTATCTGACCAGCCGGGCTGTGGTTCGTACGTTGGACTACATGTGGCCAGCAGTAAGAGCCTGGTTGATCAGGCCCTGATCCACCGCGAGGCCTGGTCATGGACCGGGCCTCGGGGGGGGGTTGACCCCCGGAACACCCTGCAGGTAGCAGGTATTTAATGATGCAGGTGAGGAGCGGCTGACACTGCATACTCCAGCGTAGTTATTCTAACTCGTAATTACCTTTAATTAACTGTTAATAAAGAAGCTTTATAAAGACGATGTTAGTTTAATATCTTTATTGTGCACCTCATGTCCATCATCCTGTGGGCGGTAGTCAAAAGATTAGTTACATAATGGGTCCAGGACTGTACCTCAACATTACAGAGGTACATAATGGGTCCAGGGACTGTACCTCAACATTACAGAGGTACATAATGGGTCCAGGAACTGTACCTCAACATTACAGAGGTACATAATGGGTCCAGGACTGTACCTCAACATTATAGAGATACATAATGGGTCCAGGACTGTACTTCAACATTACAGAGGTACATAATGGGTCCAGGACTGTACCTCAACATTATAGAGGTACATAATGGGTCCAGGACTGTACTTCAACATTACAGAGGTACAGTGGTAATGAAATATTTAAATGTTTATATCTGGTTACAGTGGTAATGAGTTAGTTATGCAGACATACATTAGGTCACACATACACAGCTTTATTTACAGTGGACAGTCAGGGTATTTATCCATAAACGCGATGGCAGCGTTGAAAAGCAGACGCTGGTTGAGGTGTAGATTGTGTTGTGGTGGGTGTGAGGTGAGGTGGTCAAGGTTGGCGTAGAGGGCGTAACCACTTTACGCAGCAGGGGGTCCAGGGAGGGGGCGTGAGGGGAGGGAGTATGCTTACTCTTAATATAGGCATACCCATGCCCCGTGGAAATACCCATCATGTGAGGGGGAGGTGTTGTTGTGGCTTGGGTAAGCGGGTGGTGGAGGGGTGAACGTTTGGTGAGGAAGGGGGTAGAGGGTAGGGACACGTGGGAGGAGGGGACGCTCATTCTCGTAATCAAAGCCAGTATTTCACTGTTACTAAGACTGGGATAGTCACTGTTACACCAGCTTTCACCATTTATTACTGAGTGTGTACTGTACAGTATTCTCCCTCCTTCCCTTCCTTTCCTCTCTCCCTCCCTCTTCCCTTCTCTCCCTCCCTCTTCCCTTCTCTCCCTCCCTCTTCCCTTCCCTCCCTCCCTCTTCCCTTCTCTCCCTCCCTCTTCCCTTCCCTCCCTCCCTCTTCCCTTCTCTCCCTCCCTCTTCCCTTCCCTCCCTCCCTCTTCCCTTCTCTCCCTCCCTCTTCCCTTCTCTCCCTCCCTCTTCCCTTCTCTCCCTCCCTCTTCCCTTCCATCCCTCCCTCTTCCCTTCCCTCCCTCCCTCGTCTAAATGTAATATTTCATTTAATAGTGTTATGATATGTTAATAATAGGTTAATGCCTAAATTCGCTTCTCTGTCTGTCTGTCTGTCTCTCTCTCTCTCTCTCTCTCTCTCTCTCTTCTCTCTCTCTCTCTCTCTCTCTCTCTCTCTCTCTCTCTCTCTCTCTCTCTCTCACTCACACACACATACATTAGTGTGGTCAACTGATGCCACACTCACATTAGTGTGGTCAACTGATGCCACACATACATTAGTGTGGTCAACTGATGCCACACTCACATTAGTGTGGTCAACTGATGCCACACTCACATTAGTGTGGTCAACTGATGCCACACTCACATTAGTGTGGTCAACTGATGCCACACATACATTAGTGTGGTCAACTGATGCCACACTCACATTAGTGTGGTCAACTGATGCCACACATACATTAGTGTGGTCAACTGATGCCACACATACATTAGTGTGGTCAACTGATGCCACACTCACATTAGTGTGGTCAACTGATGCCACACTCACATTAGTGTGGTCAACTGATGCCACACATACATTAGTGTGGTCAACTGATGCCACACTCACATTAGTGTGGTCCCAAATGATGCCACACTCACATTGTGTGGTCAACTGATGCCACACATACATTAGTGTGGTCAACTGATGCCACACTCACATTAGTGTGGTCAACTGATGCCACACTCACATTAGTGTGGTCAACTGATGCCACACTACATTAGTGTGGTCAACTGATTGTCACACATACATTAGTGTGGTCAGACTGATGCCACACTCACATTAGTGTGGTCAACTGATGCCATACTCACATTAGTGTGGTCAACTGATGCCACACTCACAGTGTGGTCAACTGATGCCACACTCACATTAGTGTGGTCAACTGATGCCACACTCACATTAGTGTGGTCAACTGATGCCACACTCACATTAGTGTGGTCAACTGATGCCACACTCACATTAGTGTGGTCAACTGATTCCACACTCACATTAGTGTGGTCAACTGATGCCACACTCACATTAGTGTGGTCAACTGATGCCACACTCACATTAGTGTGGTCAACTGATGCCACACATACATTAGTGTGGTCAACTGATGCCACACTCACATTAGTGTGGTCAACTGATGCCACACTCACATTAGTGTGGTCAACTGATGCCACACTCACATTAGTGTGGTCAACTGATGCCACACTCACATTAGTGTGGTCAACTGATGCCACACTCACATTAGTGTGGTCAACTGATGCCACACATACATTAGTGTGGTCAACTGATGCCACACTCACATTAGTGTGGTCAACTGATGCCACACATACATTAGTGTGGTCAACTGATGCCACACTCACATTAGTGTGGTCAACTGATGCCACACTCACATTAGTGTGGTCAACTGATGCCACACTACATTAGTGTGGTCAACTGATGCCACACTACATTAGTGTGGTCAACTGATGCCACACTACATTAGTGTGGTCAACTGATGCCACACTCACATTAGTGTGGTCAACTGATGCCACACATACATTAGTGTGGTCAACTGATGCCACACTCACATTAGTGTGGTCAACTGATGCCACACATACATTAGTGTGGTCAACTGATGCCACACTCACATTAGTGTGGTCAACTGATGCCACACTCACATTAGTGTGGTCAACTGATGCCACACTACATTAGTGTGGTCAACTGATGCCACACTCACATTAGTGTGGTCAACTGATGCCACACTCACATTAGTGTGGTCAACTGATGCCACACTACATTAGTGTGGTCAACTGATGCCACACTCACATTAGTGTGGTCAACTGATGCCACACTCACATTAGTGTGGTCAACTGATGCCACACATACATTAGTGTGGTCAACTGATGCCACACTCACATTAGTGTGGTCAACTGATGCCACACTACATTAGTGTGGTCAACTGATGCCACACTCACATTAGTGTGGTCAACTGATGCCACACATACATTAGTGTGGTCAACTGATGCCACACTCACATTAGTGTGGTCAACTGATGCCACACTCACATTAGTGTGGTCAACTGATGCCACACTCACATTAGTGTGGTCAACTGATGCCACACTCACATTAGTGTGGTCAACTGATGCCACACTCACATTAGTGTGGTCAACTGATGCCACACTCACATTAGTGTGGTCAACTGATTCCACACTCACATTAGTGTGGTCAACTGATGCCACACTCACATTAGTGTGGTCAACTGATGCCACACTCACATTAGTTGGTCAACTGATGCCACACTCACATTAGTGTGTCAACTGAGCCACACTACATTATGTGTCGAGATACAGTTCTCTGATTGTTACTGCTGTGAGAAGACTTGCGACGAGTACTGTCTTGAGAAACCGAACTTTTCACTGTTTAGTCACTGTTTAGGCCTCTGATTTTCACTGTGGAGGCCTCTGATTGTCACTGTGGAGGCCTCTGATTGTCACTGTGGAGGCCTCTGATTGTCACTGTGGATTCCTCTGATTTACATTGTTGTTGTAAGAAAGTTGAAGATCCATCTGGCCAGTTTTTTAGGTCGTGTTTTTCGTATAAAATATTGTGTGAGCGACTTTCACACAATGTGTGTTGATTCATGTGTTGCTGCCTCAGACACTTGTATTGCAGGTGTGTGTTGATTCATGTGTTGCTGCCTCAGACACTTGTATTGCAGGGACGCTAATTTAGAACTCACCCCTACACCACCACCACAACCTACCACCACCACCACCACCATCAACTACCACCTACCACCATTAGTATGCAGTGAGGGAGGAGGCTGTGGGCTGGAGAATATATATTAACCTTAATTTGAAGTGTTTCAGTTGAACACTAACTCTCCTTGCAAGTCTCTCTCTCTCTCTCTCTCTCTCTCTCTCTCTCTCTCTCTCTCTCTCTCTCTCTCTCTCTCTCTCTCTCTCTCTCTCTCTCTCTCTCTTTCTCTTTCTCTCTCTATCTATCTCTCTCTATTTCTTTCCTAATATATTTCATATATATATATATCTCTCTCTATCTCTACTCTACTTTCTCTACTCCTCTCTCTCTCTCTCTCTCTCTTACTCATCTCTCTCTATCATTCTCTTCTCTCTCTCTCTCTCTCTCTCTCTCTCTCTCTTCTCTTCTCCTGGCTTGGTACTTGGTTTCGTTATTAGATTGTTATTTTTGTCAGAATATTGTCAAGAAAATGAATATATATTATGCAAATATCCAAACCAAGCGATACGAAAGCAAAACAACCCCTTGTGGTTGTTTGGCGCATATATATATATATATATATATATATATATATATATATATATATATATATATATATATATATTGTGTGGCGGGCGGCACTCAGGTAGTTACAGGTAATAATTAACTCGTTCATTAAGAAGCGGCCTCATCACTCGTCTTCACCCAGGGAGAAAATTACCCGTAAATATTAGCATACAATGGTGGCCCCTACCCCAGTCACGGTGTGTGGGCCCCTACCCCAGTCACGGTGTGTGGGCCCCTACCCCAGTCACGGTGTGTGGGCCCCTACCCCAGTCACGGTGTGTGGGCCCCTACCCCAGTCACGGTGTGTGGGCCCCTACCCCAGTCACGGTGTATGGGCCCCTACCCTAGTCACGGTGTGTGGGCCCCTACCCCAGTCAGGGTGTGTGGGCCCCTACCCCAGTCACGGTGTGTGGGCCCCTACCCAAGTCACGGTGTGTGGGCCCCTACCCCAGTCACGGTGTGTGGGCCCCTACCCCAGTCACGGTGTGTGGGCCCCTACCCCAGTCACGGTGTATGGGCCCCTCCCCTAGTCACGGTGTGTGGGCCCCTACCCCAGTCACGGTGTGTAGGCCCTACCCCAGTCACGGTGTGTGGGCCCCTACCCAAGTCACGGTGTGTGGGCCCCTACCCCAGTCACGGTGTGTGGGCCCCTACCCCAGTTACGGTGTGTGGGCCCCTACCCCCAGTCACGGTGTGTGGGCCCCTACCCCATTCACGGTGTGGCCCCTACCCCAGTCACGGTGTATGGGCCCCTACCCCAGTCACGGTGTGTGGGTCCCTACCCCAGTCACGGTGTGTGGGCCCCTACTCGTCACGGTGTGTGGGCCCCTACCCGTCACGGTGTGTGGGCCCCCACCCGTCACGGTGTGTGGGCCCCTACCCGTCACGGTGTGTGGGCCTCTACCCCAGTCACGGTGTGTGGGCCCCTACCCCAGTCACGGTGTGGGCCCCTACCCCAGTCACGGTGTGTGGGCCCCTACCCCAGTCACGGTGTGTGGGCCCCTACCCCAGTCACGGTGTGTGGGCCCCTACCTCAGTCACGGTGTGTGGGGCCCCTACCCCAGTCACGGTGTGTGGGGCCCTACCCCAGTCACGGTGTGTGGAGTCCCTACTCCAGTCACGTTGTGTGGGCCCCTACCCCAGTCACGGTGTGTGGGGCCCCTACCCCAGTCACGGTGTGTGGGCCCCTACCCCAGTCACGGTGTGTGGGCCCCTACCTCAGTCAGTGTCAGGTGTGTCCCCTACCCCAGTCACTGTGTGGTGTGCTTGTGTGTGGCCCCTACCCCAGTCACAGTGTCAGGTGTGGCCCCTACCCCAGTCACGGTGTGAGATGTGGCTTCTGTGTGGCCCCCTACCCCAGTCACAGTGTCAGGTGTGGCCCCTACCCCAGTCACTGTGTGGTGTGGCCTGTGTGGTGTGCTTGTGTGTGGCCCTTACCCCAGTCACGGTGTGAGGTGTGCCTTGTGTGTGGCCCCTACCCTAGTCACCGTGTGTGGTGTGGCCCCTACCCCAGTCACTGTGTGGTGTGGCCTGTGTGGTGTGCTTGAGTGTGGCCCTTACCCCAGTCACGGTGTGAGGTGTGCCTTGTGTGTGACCCCTACCCTAGTCACCGTGTGTGGTGTGGCATGTATGGTGTGGCATGTATGGTGTGGCTTGTGTGAAGTGTGACCTGTGAGGTGTGGTTTGTGTGTGGTGTGGCATGTATGGTGTGGCTTGTGTGAAGTGTGATCTGTGTGAGGTGTGACCTGTGAGGTGTGGCTTGTGTGTGGTGTGGCCTGTGTGGTGTGGCCTGTGAGGTGTGGCCTGTGAGGTGTGACCTGTGACGTGTGGGAAGCGTGACCTTACACAGGCTGTGGTAGTTATGTTCAGCCTGAATGTAATCAGCACTAACAGCCTGACAGCTCAGTGAGGTCTTGGTGTGTGAACGAGCGACGGTGGTGATGGTAGTCTTCAAACCATGACCACCTTAACCTAGCAAGTTATACACGTTACAGTGCGTGTGTTTCTGAACGGTTTAAGGTGAGACCACCTATGATAAATTGCAGGGGTGGAGGAAGTCATCCTCTTCGGTCCTAGGCCAGGCTTAAGGGGTGATGATCGATTAGATTGTTCGTGCTGGCCGCATGCAATCCAGCGTATTCATCACAGCCCGGCTGATCAGGAAGTGACGTTGAGAATCTTAAGCTCCTGTAGGTGCCGCAAGATATCACTGTTATAGTAAGAGTGATATCATGCGTCACTTGAGAGCACCTCAGTCTGCTGTCAAATGCTGTCTTTACACTTAAGTGTAAGTAGCCTTCTCTCTGCTGTTTTATTACCCTCACTGTCATCAGTTACTAGGAGATTAGTGAGACAAGGTTTACCGTCTCTGAACTCGTATTGCTAGTCTCTCTTATCTCCCTATCTTGAAGCTGCTCAACTGTTCTCTCTTGTTATGTTATCAATCAGCATAGCCAGTATACAGGTCAGTGAGGCTGGTATAGTCTCGTGCTTCCTCTACGTTTTCCCTTCCTGTATTTTGTGATCACAATAATAATAATAATTTATTTCAGCTTGATATATTGTACGGAGAGGTTACATTCAGGTGTACTTGCAGAGAGTTCAGTGTTATTGAGAGCATTTCGGGGTTATATACACGTGTCCAGCAGTTGTCCAGTGTGTTGCAGCCGATCATTCTTGCTAAGTGAGTGTCACTGCCTCTTTTCTTAATGTCCAAAGTCTCTACCTTCCTCGCAAGTCTTCTCATTTTCTCTTTTTTCTTTTCTTCTCTATTGCTCGTGTTTGTCTCCTGATGCCCCCCCCCCCCCATTCTTTGGGTAATGTTCGTACCTCTTTGGGGCTTCTCTTTTAAATTTTCTCATATCTCCCTCGTTATCTGTGTATAACCTCGCCTCTATAACACTGTTATGTTTTAGCTTTTGTTGTGTCAGGTAAGTGTGTACAAGTTTGTTGTGTCAGGTAAGTGTGTACAAGTTTGTTGTGTCAGGTAAGTGTGTACAAGTTTGTTGTGTGTAGCTAACTGATAACACTCACTCCTGGGCGAGACTTGCAAAACACTCTTGCTTTGCCTTAATATAATCTCTTATACGTGAGGAGACGAAATAATAGCCGGAGAGAAAGAGCTGGGAGACAGGAGAGACTAATAACAGTGGGTGAAGAACAGGTGGGAATAACAGCAATTAACAGTAGCTCGGAGAGAGGTAAGACAGGTGACCGGGATGTGACAGTCAATAACGGTGACAGTGACCCTGGTACAGTTAGTTCAGGAACTGTTGTACAAAAAGTTTTGGTTGCAGCAGCGGCATCGGGCGGCGGGCGGGTGCGGTTACAGCCTGCCATGCCCTTGACTACCTTGGGTATGACCCCCCCCCCTTCCCCCGTCTGTTACCTACGTGACGGCTTCTCGGTGAAACGTCTGCAACCTTGTGCTCACCCATGGCCGGGCTCAGAGAGTAGATACTCTCGAAACTCTTCAAAGGTAATCGTACTCACCAAATTGTGGTTGCAGCGGTCGAGTGTCAGCTCCTGGCCCCTGCCTGGCCACTAGTGGTTTCATGCTTTTCTGGCTGCCTGAACCTTATCATACCTATTTTTAAAGCTATGTATGCATTCTGCTTCAACCACTTCGCTAAGTCTTTCTACTGCCTGGATTCGAAGGCTAAAGAAGTATTTCCTAACATCCCTGTGACTCATCTGTGCTTTTAACTTCCTTCTGTGACCTCATGTACGTGTGGCCACGCCTCTCAAACACTCGCCCTGTCCACTCTGTCAATTCCTCTTAGTATTTTGTACGCCGTAATCATGTCACCTCTGGTCCTCCTATCCTCTAGTGTCGTCAGGTTTAGTTCCTTTAGTCTCTCCTCATAGCTCTCTCAGCATACTTGTGTGTGTGACGGTGGTAGTGTGACGGCTGTGTCACGGTGGTGGCGTGACAAGCTGTGTGTGACGAGCTGTATGACGGTGGTTGTGTGACGAGCTGTGTGTGACGGTGGTGTGACGAGGTGTGTGCGACGGTGGTGGTGTGACGAGCTGTGTGACGGTGGTGGTGTGACGAGCTGTGTGACGGTGGTGGTGTGATGAGCTGTGTGACGGTGGTGGTGTGACGATCTGTGTGACGGTGGTGGTGTGACGAGCTGTGTGACTGATGGTGTGGTAGATGTGTGACAGGGGTGTGTGTGACTGTAGTGGTGGTATGACGGATGTATGTGATGTGTGTGACGGGTATGTGTGACGGCGTTGGTGTGACAGGGTGTGCATGTGACGGTGGTGGTGTGACATGCTGTAACTCTGTCACCCATCCATAACCCTCCCCCCCTATCCACTTGACTGGTCTCAGAGCAAAATAGCAAGCGAGTTCAACACCAGGTAAATAGTGATCCTTTATGGATGGGTTTAGTGGGGGGTGGTAGGGTCCCCAACTTGTTGACTGCCAGATTCACTCCCTCCCAGCCTCATGGGCCTTATCGTGCCTGTTCTTAAAACCACCACCACTTCCTCGTCCAGGTCATTCCACTGCTCGATCACTCTGAGACTATTGAAATACTTCCTGAAATTTTCGTGGCTTATCTGTGCCTTAACTTCCACGTGTGCCCCCATGTATCTGTTTCTCGCCTCCCATCCCCTCCTTGGCTATCCTATTAATTCCCTTGAGTTTATGTTATCATGTCTTCCCTGGTTCTCTACTTTAGTATCGTTAGATTCAATTCCATTTGCCTCTCCTTGTAGCTTATCGCCTTAGCTCTGGATCACACCTCGTTGTGTACCTCTGCGCTTTCTAGAGTTTCTTAGAATGTTTCTTCAGGGGTTGTATGCCGATGCTGCATACTCCAAGGTGAGCCTGACATATGATGGATAAAGGTCCCGGATGACTTTTGGTTGACATTCCTGAAGGCCACTCTTCGTTTTGCCAGACGAGCATTAGTTGCACAGGTTATTGGGTTGCTGTGTGCCTCTGGTGATACACCAGGCACTCTAGTTTTCTCAGTGGTACCTATTTAAAGCAGATCCTGTATGATTCTGCATTGAGCTTTTCCAAGCACTTACGAGGGTTTAGTTGTAAGCATCGTAAATATTCACCAGTACTTAGTAAACCTATAGACAGAATCATACAATGTCTGCATTAATTGTCTACTACTGAGAAAACCTTAAAGATCTATCGTAGAAGAATGTACAGAATAAGAGAGAGAGGTTGAGTGAACTCTTAAAAACGTGAATGTCACAACGAAGGAAAGATCATCTTTGCTGAGAGATCACCTAGAGGGAACAAAAACTTAACCTGTCGTAATAGACACAAGCACAAAGGAAACAAAACCCCCTCCAGGATGTTGCATTAAACCTCAAATATTTATACACACGTGTAAAATCCAAGTTAAGAACCACCTGCAGAATTGACCCATTAATAACAGAAGATTGATACACTAACCATGAGAGAGAAATGAGCGAGATTCCAGCAGTACGCACCAGTGTTGGCCAACCCACTTAATAAAACGTAATGGAGACTGCAGATCACTTGTTCTTTAAGGAACATAAAGGCACAACACTGACTGGAACACCAACCAGGTACATAAAGGCACAACACTGACTGGAACACCAACCAGGTCGCTGGGGCGTTGATCCCCGAAACCCTCTCCGGGTATATAAAAAAATAACTCGCACATACGACAATGAAAGTTACGACGACGACGTTTCGGTCCGACTTGGACCATTGACTTGATGATAACCTGTGAAGGCCACACGGACCATAAGCACTGGCTGCTGGAATTCCAGTGAGTGATAGAAAACCTGGTCACGCAAGCACCACCTCGACCGCATTCGTCGAATTCTTTATAAAGAATTTAAAACTTGACCAGCACGAGTACTGTGTGTGTGCGTGTGATCTCTTTCTGTACCCTTATCACGCCTGTCTCTTCACTCCTCCTGTCTCCTCTTCGATCCTAATATACCTGTCTCCTCCTCTTCTTCCTATATTTGTCTCTCCTTTTCATCTTATTTTCTTTTCTCCTACTCGTTCTCTCCTAATCTTACTCTTTCCCCTCCTCGTCTCATCTTCCTCTTTCCCCGCTTCTGCTTCCCTCTCCCCCTCCTCCTCTTCCTCTCTCTTCTCTTCCTCCTCTTCTTTCCTTCTCATCTTCCTCTCCTCCTCCTCCTCCTGGTAACTACGCATTAAACTTGGGTAATACTATCATTCCTGGCCACCCTCCCGCCCACCTGCATACCTGTAACTCTTCCACCCACCTCCCACCCCGCCTCCGCCCTTCTGCCTCCCACCACCGCCCACAGTAGGTCAACTGTACTCTCCAAAACTACACAATTGCGCCTCTCACCACCCACATACCACCCCTCCTGATATCCCCACTCCCACACCCACCCTCGCCCCTCCACCCTCACTTGAGGTGTGGGTGTGGGTGGGGTGTGTCAGTCCCCTCTTCACGTAACAGTCATTTAAGATAGTGCCTGGAGTGTGGCATTGGGGGTCGTTCCTCCATGCTGGAGTGTGACACTGGGGTCGTTCCTCCATGCTGGAGTGTGACACTGGGGTAGTTCCTCCATGCTGGAGTGTGACACTGGGGTCGTTCCTCCATGCTGGAGTGTGACACTGGGGTCATTCCTCCATGCTGGAGTGTGACACTGGGGGTCGTTTTTCCATGCTGGAGTGTGACACTGGGGTCGTTCCTCCATGCTGGAGTGCGACACTGGGGGTTCGTTCCTCCATGCTGGAGTGCGACACTGGGGTCGTTCCTCCATGCTGGAGTGCGACACTGGGGATCGTTCCTCCATGCTGGAGTGCGACACTGGGGTCGTTCCTCCATGCTGAAGTGCGACACTGGGGTCGTTCCTCCATGCTGGAGTGCGACACTGGGGGGTCGTTCCTCCATGCTGGAGTGCGACACTGGGGGGTCGTTCCTCCATGCTGGAGTGCGACACTGGGGTCGTTCCTCCATGCTGAAGTGCGACAATGGGGTCGTTCCTCCATGCTGGAGTGGGACACTGGAGTCGTTCCTCCATGCTGGAGTGCGACACTGGGGTCGTTCCTCCATGCTGGAGTGTGACACTGGGGGGTCGTTCCTCCATGCTGAAGTGTGACACTGGGGTCGTTCCTCCATGCTGGAGTGCGACACTGGGGTCGTTCCTCCATGCTGGAGTGCGACACTGGGGTCGTTCCTCCATGCTGGAGTGCGACACTGGGGTCGTTCCTCCATGCTGGAGTGTGACACTGGGGGGTCGTTCCTCCATGCTGGAGTGCGACACTGGGGGGTCGTTCCTCCATGCTGGAGTGCGACACTGGGGTCGTTCCTCCATGCTGGAGTGCGACACTGGGGTCGTTCCTCCTTCATGCTCCAGCACATTGTCACACTTGGATTAATAAACTTTCAATATTTGAACGTCGCGAGGGGAAAGGAAGAAGAGGCGAGAGGGGAGGGAAGTGGGGAGAGAAGGTGCAAGAGAGAGAGGAGGGGAGAGAAGGTGCAAGAGAGAGATGGGAGGGGAGGAGAAAGAAGGTGCCAGAGAGAGAGGGGAGGGGAGGAGAGAGAAGGTGCAAGAGAGAGAGAGGGGAGGGGAGGAGAGAGAAGGTGCAAGATAGAGAGGAGGGGAGAGAAGGTGCAAGAGAGAGATGGGAGGGAGGAGAGAGAAGGTGCAAGAGAGAGAGGGGAGGGGGAGAGAAAAAGGTGCAAGAGAGATAGGGGGGGAGAGAAGGTGCAAGGGAGAGAGGGGAGGGGAGAGAAGGTGCAAGGGAGAGAGGGGAGACACCTTGTAGAGGATAAGGACAAACAAATTTAATTTTGTAATGTTTAGTTGTTTGCGTGTGATTGAAGTGCCAGTTTCCGGCACTTAGGCCTAGACTCAGAAAGAAATGCTATGAACTTGGAAAGATATAAAATACGGATACGATGGATAAAGACCACTGTGTGGGCGAAACGTTGTCAACAAAGGATCACATTATACTGCATTTGTGTCTTTATCCATCAAGACTACTTGTTGAAGGCAGATTTTTATCATGTAGTGAGTCAAGCCTGGCACTGGTGTCTGTCTGTAATGGAACTTTGATTTTATTTCATTCAAAGGAACGTAATAATAATAAGCACCTTTTAATAAGGCCAGGAGTCTGAGTTCAACATCTCAAAATGTTCTCACTGGGGTGAAATGTACACAGTTGTTTCTCCCTGTGTTTCAAGTTTCTTCCCTGGTGCTTTGGCAGTTCTCGTGGACCAGTGTTTTGGATTCTTTGATCCAAGCTGATCCAACTTGCTTGTTAGTTTTAGATTCTTTGATCCAAGCTGACCCAGTTTGTTAGTTTTAGATTCTTTGATCCATGCTGACCCAGTTAGTTCATTAGTTTTAGAATGTGTTTATCACAGGTGCCTCCCTCAGGTTGCAACTCACTGTTCACAAACATTATGGGTAATTTGATCCTTAAGATCATGATTGAAGTGAACTCTGTGTTTATACAGTGATATACACTGTATATACCACCAGAGTTACACTTTACCACTTTATATGACACGAGATATGCATACATCTTGGTGTATGAGACTAGAGGTATATACACACACATACACACCAGGTGAAGGGTACCATAATCAGGTGAGGGACCTCCCCCCCCACACACACACAAGTGAGGGCCTCCACACACAAGTGAGGGCCTCCACACACAAGTGAGGGCCTCCACACACAAATGAGGGCCTCTACACACAAGTGAGGGCCTCCACACACAAGTGAGGGCCTCCACACACAAGTGAGAGCCTTCCACACACAAGTGAGAGCCTCCACACACAAATGAGAGCCTCCATACACAAATGAGTGCCTCCACACACAAATGAGAGCCTCCACACACAAACGAGAGCCTCCACACACAAGTGAGAGCTTCCACACACAAGTGAGAACCTCCCACACACAAATGAGAGCCTCCACACACAAGTGAGATCCTCCACAAACAAGTGAGGGCCTCCCACACACAAGTGAGGGCCTCTACACACAAGTGAGGGCCTCCACACACAAGTGAGGGCCTCCACACACAAGTGAGGGCCTCCACACACAAGTGAGAGCCTCCACACACAAGTGAGGGCCTCCACACACAAGTGAGGGCCTCCACACACAAGTGAGGGCCTCCACACACAAGTGAGAGCCTCCACACACAAGTGAGAGCTTCCACACACAAGTGAGAACCTCCCACACACAAATGAGAGCCTCCACACACAAGTGAGAGCCTCCACAAACAAGTGAGGGCCTCCCACACACAAGTGAGGGCCTCTACACACAAGTGAGGGCCTCCACACACAAGTGAGGGCCTCCACACACAAGTGAGGGTCTCCACACACAAGTGAGGGCCTCCACACACAAGTGAGGGCCTCCACACACAAGTGAGGGTCTCCACACACAAGTGAGGGCCTCCACACACAAGTGAGGGCCTCCACATACAAGTGAGGGCCTCCACACACAAGTGAGGGCCTCCACACACAAGTGAGGGCCTCCACATACAAGTGAGGGCCTCCACACACAAGTGAGGGCCTCCACACACAAGTGAGGGCCTCCACACACAAGTGAGGGCCTCCACACACAAGTGAGGGCCTCCACACACAAGTGAGGGCCTCCACACACAAGTGAGGGTCTCCACACACAAGTGAGGGTCTCCACACACAAGTGAGGGCCTCCACATACAAGTGAGGGTCTCCACATACAAGTGAGGGCCTCCCACATACAAGTGAGGGTCTCCACACACAAGTGAGGGTCTCCACACACAAGTGAGGGCCTCCCACATACAAGTGAGGGCCTCCACACACAAGTGAGGGTCTCCACACACAAGTGAGGGTCTCCACACACAAGTGAGGGTCTCCCACATACAAGTGAGGGCCTCCACATACAAGTGAGGGTCTCCACACACAAGGGAGGGCCTCCACACACAAGTGAGGGCCTCCCACATACAAGTGAGGGCCTCCCACACACAAGTGAGGGTCTCCACACACAAGTGAGGGCCTCCACACACAAGTGAGGGTCTCCACACACAAGTGAGGGCCTCCACATACAAGTGAGGGCCTCCCACACACAAGTGAGGGTCTCCACACACAAGTGAGGGCCTCCACATACAAGTGAGGGCCTCCACACACAAGTGAGGGTCTCCCACACACAAGTGAGGGTCTCCCACATACAAGTGAGGGCCTCCCACACACAAGTGATGGCCTCCCACACACAAGTGAGGGCCTCCCACACACAAGTGAGGGGCTCCCACATACAAGTGAGGGCCTCCCACATACAAGTGAGGGCCTCCCACACACAAGTGAGGGTCTCCCACACACAAGTGAGGGCCTCCCACACACAAGTGAGGGCCTCCCACATACAAGTGAGGGTCTCCCACATACAAGTGAGGGCCTCCACACACAAGTGAGAGCCTCCACACACAAGTGAGGGTCTCCCACATACAAGTGAGGGCTTCCACACACAAGTGAGGGCCTCCACACACAAGTGAGGGCCTCCACACACAAGTGAGGGTCTCCACACACAAGTGAGGGTCTCCACACACAAGTGAGGGCCTCCACACACAAGTGAGGGTCTCCACACACAAGTGAGGGCCTCCACACACAAGTGAGGGCCTCCACACACAAGTGAGGGCCTCCCACATACAAGTGAGGGCTTCCACACACAAGTGAGGGTCTCCACACACAAGTGAGGGTCTCCACACACAAGTGAGGGCCTCCACACACAAGTGAGGGTCTCCACACACAAGTGAGGGCCTCCACACACAAGTGAGGGTCTCCACACACAAGTGAGGGCCTCCACACACAAGTGAGGGCCTCCACACACAAGTGAGGGCCTCCACACACAAGTGAGGGCCTCCACACACAAGTGAGGGCCTCCACACACAAGTGAGGGCCTCCACACACAAGTGAGGGCCTCCACACACAAGTGAGGGTCTCCACACACAAGTGAGGGCCTCCACACACAAGTGAGGGCATCCACACACAAGTGAGGGCCTCCACACACAAGTGAGGGCCTCCACACACAAGTGAGGGCCTCCACACACAAGTGAGGGCCTCCACACACAAGTGAGGGCCTCCACACACAAGTGAGGGCCTCCACACACAAGTGAGGGCCTCCACACACAAGTGAGGGTCTCCACACACAAGTGAGGGCCTCCACACACAAGTGAGGGCATCCACACACAAGTGAGGTCCTCCCACATACAAGTGAGGGCTTCCACACACAAGTGAGGGCCTCCACACACAAGTGAGGGCCTCCACACACAAGTGAGGGCCTCCACACACAAGTGAGGGCCTCCACACACAAGTGAGGGCCTCCACACACAAGTGAGGGTCTCCACACACAAGTGAGGGCCTCCACACACAAGTGAGGGTCTCCACACACAAGTGAGGGCCTCCACACACAAGTGAGGGCCTCCCACATACAAGTGAGGGCTTCCACACACAAGTGAGGGCCTCCACACACAAGTGAGGACCTCCACACACAAGTGAGGGCCTCCACACACAAGTGAGGGCCTCCACACACAAGTGAGGGTCTCCACACACAAGTGAGGGCCTCCACACACAAGTGAGGGCCTCCACACACAAGTGAGGGCCTCCACACACAAGTGAGGGCCTCCACACACAAGTGAGGGCCTCCACACACAAGTGAGGGCCTCCACACACAAGTGAGGGCCTCCACACACAAGTGAGGGCCTCCACACACAAGTGAGGGCCTCCACACACAAGTGAGGGTCTCCACACACAAGTGAGGGCCTCCACACACAAGTGAGGGTCTCCACACACAAGTGAGGGCCTCCACACACAAGTGAGGGTCTCCCACACAAAGTGAGGGTCTCCACATACAAGTGAGGGCCTCCACACACAAGTGATGGCCTCCCACACACAAGTGAGGGCCTCCCACACACAAGTGAGGGCTCCCACAACAAGTGAGGGCCTCCCACATACAAGTGAGGGCCTCCCACACACAAGTGAGGGCTCCACACACAAGTGAGGGCCTCCACACACAAGTGAGGGCCTCCCACATACAAGTGAGGGCTCCACACACAAGTGAGGGCCTCCACACACAAGTGAGAGCCTCCACACACAAGTGAGGGCCTCCACACACAAGTGAGGGTCTCACACACAAGTGAAGGCCTCCACACACAAGTGAGGGTCTCCACACACAAGTGAGGGTCTCCACACACAAGTGAGGGCCTCCACACACAAGTGAGGGCATCCACACACAAGTGAGGCCTCCACAACAAGTGAGGGCTCTCCACACACAAGTGAGGGCCTCCACACACAAGTGAGGGCCTCCACACACAAGTGAGGGCCTCCACACACAAGTGAGGGCCTCCACACACAAGTGAGGGCTCCACACACAAGTGAGGGTCTCCACACACAAGTGAGGGCCTCCCACACAAGTGAGGGTCTCCACACACAAGTGAGGGCCTCCACACAAGTGAGGGCCTCCACTACAAGTGAGGGCTCCACACACAAGTGAGGGCCTCCACACACAAGTGAGGACCTCCACACACAAGTGAGGGCCTCCACACACAAGTGAGGGCCTCCACACACAAGTGAGGTCTCCACACACAAGTGAGGGCTCCACACACAAGTGAGGGCCTCCACACACAAGTGAGGGCCTCCACACACAAGTGAGGGCCTCCACACACAAGTGAGGGCCTCCACACACAAGTGAGGGCCTCCACACACAAGTGAGGGTCCCCCACACACAAGTGAGGGCCTCCACACACAAGTGAGGGCTCCACACACAAGTGAGGGTCTCCACACACAAGTGAGGGCCTCCACACAAGTGAGGGTCTCCACACACAAGTGAGGGCCTCCACACACAAGTGAGGGTCTCCACACACAAGTGAGGGTCTCCACACACAAGTGAGGGCCTCCACACACAAGTGAGGGCCTCCACACACAAGTGAGGGTCTCCACACACAAGTGAGGGTCTCCACACACAAGTGAGGGTCTCCACACACAAGTGAGGGTCTCCACACACAAGTGAGGGCCTCCACACACAAGTGAGGGCCTCCACATACAAGTGAGGGCCTCCCACATACAAGTGAGGGTCTCCACACACAAGGGAGGGCCTCCCACATACAAGTGAGGGTCTCCACACACAAGTGAGGGCCTCCACACACAAGTGAGGGTCTCCCACACACAAGTGAGGGTCTCCCACACACAAGTGAGGGTCTCCCACACACAAGTGAGGGCCTCACTTGTGTGCAGAGGTATGCTATCTATAGCATAATTCTGCACTTTGCCCCAGGCCCTGACTCACGGAACTCAATATTCATCAAGAATTACAAGAAACCATCATCTCGTGAATATTGTATGGATGAGGAGCCTGGACACCGGAATCATTCCACAGTCTTAAAAACCAATGTCATGGTCACATTCCACAAAAGTGACAGTAAAGCAAACGCAAGAGAAAAACAATAGACCGATAGCTCTGACGTCCCACATTATCAAAATCTTAGAGAGAGTCTTAAGAAGCAAGATTGCTAATCACAGGAAATTTCAACAATTGCACAATGCAAGGCAGCATGGGTTTAGAGCAGGTCACTCCTGCCTCTCGCAATTGCTTGACAATTACGACATGGTCTTAGATGCAGGGTAAGACAAGTAAAATGTAAATGTAGTTTACACTGACTTTGTAAAAGCCTCTGACAAATGTGATCATGGTGTAATAGCACACAGAATACGTGCAAAAAGAATAACTGGAAAAGTGGACAGATGGATATTTAGTTTTCTAACGAAATGTAATTGTGAACAGAGTGAGACTGCCATAGTGAAAAGCGCTGTTCTCCAAGACTCAGTACTGGTCCCTGTTCCCTTTTTCATTCTCATATCAGATATAGAGGAATAAATCAAGCAGTGTATCATTCTTTGCAGACGATACTAGAATGTGTATGAGAGTGGCATCCACTGAGGGCACTACAAACCTCCAAGGTGACGTAAACAATATTGCAGTGGGCCACTGACGGCACTATGATGATCACTGAGGACAAGCTTCAAGTACCAGGTTATGGAAGCATTGGAAAATAGACAGGAATGAAGTATAAAACAAACTCTAAGTCACTCAACAGATCGTAAGACTAATGTGAGAGACCTGGGAATGATAATGTCGGAAAGTTTCACTTTCAAAGATGACAACAGTGTCACTATCACACCCGCAAGGAAAATGATAAGCTGGATAACCAGAACTTTCAGAGCAAGAGATGCTAAAAATAACAAAAAAAAAAGGCACAATACCGTGACTGGAACAATACACAAATAACCCGCACACACACACACACACACATATATATATAGGCCAGCAGCCTATATATACTTCCTTCTTTCTGTCAGTGTGACTTTGTAAATGGTCCAAGTGGGACCTAAACGTCGTCGTAAACTCTTGTATGTGCGGGTTATTTGTGTAAGAGATGCCAAGCCAATGATACTCTAAGTCACTTGTTCTCTCTAGGCTAGAGTACTGCTAGAGTACTGCTAGAGTACTGCTGTACTCTAACAGCCTGGCTGTGGTGCCTATGTTGGACTTGATGCGGCTGGTACCGACAATCTGGTTGATCCAGCCATTCACCGGCAGGCCTGGTCTGGAACCGGGCCGCTAGGCCGTTGACCCTTAAAACACTGCAGGTAGATAGGTGAGGGGGCCCCCACCTCAGGTGAGGACCCGTAGCGTGTATGATCACAGGAATATAGTTGTTGGTGTGCGCTAAACTATCACAATTAGCCTGCAACTTGGCAGTAAGTTGGGCTCTTAATTGCTCTTGCCCCCAGCTATACTACCTGACTCTCTGGACACTACCACCCACGGAGACGGGAGTGGGCGTGGAGAGCGTTCTTTGTGAGAGGGACGGCTGTGATTCTTGTCCCCTTAGGCTCTTTCCTGTGTCAATCTTGTGTGTGTGTGTGTTTGTATACAAACTGTCGTGCTTTCTATGTGATTATGTAAATTAACTTGCGCACTTCTTTTTTACACAGTCAAGCTTAGTGGCCCGGACCCCATCCCTCTCTCTCTCTCTCTCTCTCTCTCTCTCTCTCTCTCTCTCTCTGATAATGTGATGTAGTGCAGTTTATCCCCGCTCACTTGTCTCGTAGCTCTGTTGGTAGCTCACATATTGGGGTCCGTGATTCGATCCTCGGTACGGGTGGATGTCAGTAATATGTATACACTTGTGTAGTGTATTACAGTATATGTAACGCTAGCCATTAAAGTATGCTCCCTTGTTACTTGTGACGTCACAGCCATGTGAGTGCTACGTCAGAGGCCTCCCTCTCATTCCTACGCAGACCTAAGGCGTGTTTCATAAGAACATAAGTATGGAGGAACACTGCAGAAGGCCTACTGGCCCATACAAGGCATGTCCTTATCAAAACCACCACTACGGCTGGCATGTAAGTCTTCTGCAGCTGGGTGGCATGTCAGCCCTCTGCAGCTGGGTGGCATGTCAGCCCTCTGCAGCTGGGTGGCATGTCAGCCCTCTGCAGCTGGGTGGCATGTCAGCCCTCTGCAGCTGGGTGGCATGTCAGCCCTATGCAGATGGCTGGCATGTCAGTCCTCTGCAGCTGGGTGGCATGTCAGTCCTCTGCAGCTGGGTGGCATGTCAGCCCTCTGCAGATGGCTGTCATGTAAGTCATCTGCAGCTGGGTGGCATGTCAGTCCTCTGCAGCTGGGTGGCATGTCAGCCCTCTGCAGATGGCTGTCATGTAAGTCCTCTGCAGCTGGGTGGCATGTCAGTCCTCTGCAGCTGGGTGGCATGTCAGTCCTCTGCAGCTGGGTGGCATGTCAGTCCTCTGCAGCTAGGTGGCATGTCAGCCCTCTGCAGATGGCTGGCATGTCAGTCCTCTGCAGCTGGGTGCCATGTCAGCCCTCTGCAGATAGCTGGCATGTAAGTCCTCTGCAGCTGGGTGGCATGTCAGTCCTCTGCAGCTGGGTGGCATGTCAGCCCTCTGCAGATGGCTGTCATGTAAGTCCTCTGCAGCTGGGTGGCATGTCAGTCCTCTGCAGCTGGGTGGCATGTCAGCCCTCTGCAGATGGCTGTCATGTAAGTCCTCTGCAGCTGGGTGGCATGTCAGTCCTCTGCAACTGGGTGGTATGTCAGTCCTCTGCAGCTGGCTGGCATGTCAGTCCTCTGCAGCTGGCCAGCATGTAAGTCCTCTGCAGCTGGCCAGCATGTAAGTCCTCTGCAGCTGGGTCGCATGTCAGTCCTCTGTAGCTGGGTGGCATGTCAGTCCTCTGCAGCTGGGTGGCATGTCAGTCCTCTGCAGCTGGGTGCCATGTCAGTCCTCTGCAGCTGGGTGGCATGTCAGTCCTCTGCAGCTGGGTGGCATGTCAGTCCTCTGCAGCTGGGTGGCATGTCAGTCCTCTGCAGCTGGGTGGCATGTCAGTCCTCTGCAGCTGGGTGGCATGTCAGTCCTCTGCAGCTGGGTGGCATGTCAGTCCTCTGCAGCTGGGTGGCATGTCAGTCCTCTGCAGCTGGGTGGCATGTCAGTCCTCTGCAGATGGCTGGCATGTCAGTCCTCTGCAGCTGGGTGGCATGTCAGTCCTCAGCAGCTGGCTGGCATGTCAGTCCTCTGCAGATGGCTGGCATGTCAGTCCTCTGCAGCTGGCCAGCATGTAAGTCCTCTGCAGCTGGGTGGCATGTCAGTCCTCAGCAGCTGGCTGGCATGTCAGTCCTCTGCAGCTGGGTGGCATGTCAGCCCTCAGCAGCTGGCAGGCATGTCAGTCCTCTGCAGCTGGCTGGCATGTCAGTCCTCTGCAGCTGGGTGGCATGTCAGTCCTCAGCAGCTGGCTGGCATGTCAGTTCTCTGCAGCTGGCTGGCATGTCAGTCCTCTGCAGCTGGGTGGCATGTCAGTCCTCTGCAGCTGGCTGGCATGTCAGTCCTCTGCAGCTGGGTGGCATGTCAGTCCTCTGCAGCTTGGTGGCATGTCAGTCCTCAGCAGCTGGCTGGCATGTCAGTCCTCTGCAGCTGGCTGGCATGTCAGTCCTCTGCAGCTGGGTGGCATGTCAGTCCTCTGCAGATGGCTGGCATGTCAGTCCTCTGCAGCTGGCTGGCATGTCAGTCCTCTGCAGCTGGGTGGCATGTCAGTCCTCAGCAGCTGGCTGGCATGTCAGTCCTCTGCAGCTGGCTGGCATGTCAGTCCTCTGCAGCTGGGTGGCATGTCAGTCCTCTGCAGCTGGGTGGCATGTCAGTCCTCAGCAGCTGGCTGGCATGTCAGTCCTCTGCAGCTGGGTGGCATGTCAGTTCTCTGCAGCTGGCTGGCATGTCAGTCCTCAGCAGCTGGGTGGCATGTCAGTCCTCTGCAGCTGGCTGGCATGTCAGTCCTCTGCAGCTGGCTGGCATGTCAGTCCTCTGCAGCTGGGTGGCATGTCAGTCCTCAGCAGCTGGGTGGCATGTCAGTCCTTTGCAGCTGGGTGGCATGTCAGTCCTCTGCAGATGGCTGGCATGTCAGTCCTCAGCAGCTGGCTGGCATGTCAGTCCTCTGCAGCTGGGTGGCATGTCAGTCCTCAGCAGCTGGCTGGCATGTCAGTCCTCAGCAGCTGGGTGGCATGTCAGTCCTCTGCAGCTGGGTGGCATGTCAGTCCTCTGCAGCTGGGTGGCATGTCAGTCCTCTGCAGCTGGGTGGCATGTCAGTCCTCAGCAGCTGGCTGGCATGTCAGTCCTCTGCAGCTGGCTGGCATGTCAGTCCTCTGCAGATGGCTGGCATGTCAGTCCTCTGCAGCTGGGTGGCATGTCAGTCCTCTGCAGCTGGCTGGTATGTCAGTCCTCAGCAGCTGGCTGGCATGTCAGTCCTCTGCAGCTGGGTGGCATGTCAGTCCTCTGCAGCTGGCTGGCATGTCATACTGAGGGTTGTGGGGGAAGGGGGAAGTTGAGGAGCCCAGCACACTCTAGACACCTTTGTGTCTCCTCTCTGGATGTTTACTCTTCGTATACCTTCCGTGTCCACTCTTCTCCTCCCCCACATTGAGAGCCGGGGGGAAGGGGTGACCAAGTATAATGATATGTTTATTACATTTAATAACAATAGTGTTTATTCATCAAGGAAATGGCCTGGGTGTGCTGAGGTGGGTGTGGGTGTTACACTGTGGGCTCCACCATAAAGCTGGTGTTGTCACAACGCTGAGTGTGTCGGTGGTAGTGTTGGCACCTCTTCATTGACGGGGGGAGGGGGTGTAATAATAATAATAATAATAATAATAGTCGATGGTACCAACATAAACATAAAAGTTGCCAGAGTAGCAGATACAGCAAGAATTCTGATGTTAAAGAGCTCTTGCAGTGGGACGTGGATAATTACATGACATTCAGATACTACGTATTCTAACTGCTTAGTCATGGAAAGAGAAAGATGTAACAAGGAACACAGTATACACAACACGGGCGTGATGATAATATCTGTCGTTAAGAGAAGAAGCTAAGATAAGGACCACAAAAATGACAGGTTGCATGATGAGAGCTTCAGAAATAAGAGAAGTTATGACAGTGATGGCACTGTATACAACACGTACTCTTACGACTACAGTATTGTTCTGTGCTCACGTGGAGGATGTACAGAGATCGTTCACGGCAAGCTAAGAGTCAGTGAAGCATTTTAGCTACTGGGAACGCCTCATATCACTACAAGCTGAGAGTCAGTGAAGCATTTTAGCTACTGGGAACGCCTCAGAGTACTTGGAATGCTCTCTCTGGAAGGGAAAACAGAAATATACTTGAGGGTGAGGTCCTCCATCTACACACTACCATAACAACTTAGTGGTGACAAATACAGGATGTAAGTGAAGAATCAATCTGGTGAAAGGCAAGAGTTCCCCAGGCACAATAAGAGAACATTGTGTCAACATTTTGTTCCAAGACTCTTCAACGTACTGCCAGCAGATAAAAAGAAAATCTTGCAGGAACAAGTGTAGAAGTTTTCAAGAGGAAACTAGACTACTACTTGTGATGGCTGTGTTGGCCTGCAGGTCGCTATCACCAACAACTTAATTGACACAGCAGCGTGGAGAGAGATATGCATGATAATATATACCTGGAAAGTACTCGAGGACCTGGTCCCAAATCTGCACACTGCCATAACATACTGGAGTGAGAGACATGGGAGGAAGTGTAAAATAAACCCAGTGAGGAGCAGGGGTGCGGTGGGGACAATACGGGAGCACTGTATTAACATCCGGGGTCCCAGACTATTCAACATCTTACCAGAAGATATCCGAAACACGGCTGGAACCAGTGTAGAAGCCTTCAAGAGGAAACTGGACAAATATCTTCACCAGGTGCCAGATCAACCAGGCTGTGATGGATATGTGGGGCAGCGGGTCTCCAGCAGCAACAATCTGGTTGACTAGGCAAGCACCAGACGAGCCTGGCCCATGGCCGGGTTACGAGAGTAGTCAAATTCTCAAAGCTCTTCAAAGGTATATCAAAGGTGGGTAGAACACTTGAATCCGATCACAGGTGTGTCACATGTAGGGTGGTGGTGGCGGCACTGGCACTACTACTACTGTTCCTACTACTACTATTGTTCCTACTATTACTACTACTACTACTGCTTGCTGCTGCTGTTGTTACTGCTTTTACTACTACTACTGCTGCCACTACTATTACTACTGCTGCCACTACTACTACTGCTGCTGCCACTACTACTACTGCTGCTGCCACTACTACTACTACTGCTGCCACTACTACTACTACTGCTGCTGTTACTACTACTACTGCCACTACTACTACTACTACTACTACTACTGCCACTACTGCCACTACTACTGCTGCTGCTACTACTACTACTACTACTACTACTACTACTACTACTACTACTGCTGCTGTTGCTACTATTACTACTACTACTACCGCTGTTGCTACTACTACCACCACCTCTTTCCATCACCACTATTGACATCAACACCAAAAGTAACCCGGCCATCAGTGCCACTCGTCAACCACGAGTGGCACTGCTAGCAACAACTTCATCAGAGCCACCTACAACAACAACAACAAGGGCACTATCAACAAAGGGAAGGCATGACCTTGAGGGTAAGAGTGGCACCTGAGTGATCTTGCGCCTCAGTCACTGCTGAATCGTTCATAGCTCAAACAACCCCCAGTTACACTGCCTCAGTCACTGCTGAATCGTTCATAGCTCAAACAACCCCCAGTTACACTGCCTCAGTCACTGCTGAATCGTTCATAGCTCAAACAACCCCCAGTTACACTGCCTCAGTCACTGCTGAATCGTTCATAGCTCAAACAACCCCCAGTTACACTGCCTCAGTCACTGCTGAATCGTTCATAGCTCAAACAACCCCCAGTTACACTGCCTCAGTCACTGCTGAATCGTTCATAGCTCAAACAACCCCCAGTTACACTGCCTCAGTCACTGTCATGATACAGCCCTACATTGACACGTTCTTCTACAAACATGTTCTGTCACGTTGTGTCATAGCCTTCACTGCTACACTTATTCAATTTCCGTATCCCAGGTTAATGATCTCTCAAGGTTTAATATTAGTCTTACTCCACCTGTTTATAATATTCTCACTCCGCCTCCCGATAACTACTGTAAATTCTTACAACTGCTTGTATATAATCCACACTACACTGACTACACACACTACACTGACACTACACTACACTGACTACACACACTACACTGACACTACACTACACTGACTACACACTACACTGACTACACACTACACTGACCACACACACTACACTGACTACACACTACACTGACACTACATTGACAACACTGACACTACACTGACAACACACCGCACACAAACACTACCACACACTACCCACAACACACACTACCCACAACACACTACACTGACTACACACTACACTGACTACACACTACACTGACTACACACTACACTGACTACACACTACACTGACTACACACTACACTGACTACACACTACACTGACTACACACTACACTGACTACACACTACATTGACTACACACTACACTGACTACACACTACACTGACTACACACTACACTGACTACACACTACACTGACTACACACTACACTGACTACACACTACACTGACTACACACTACACTGACTACACACTACACTGACTACACACTACACTGACTACACACTACACTGACTACACACTACACTGACTACACACTACACTGACTACACACTACACTGACTACACAGTACACACTTCATGGGTACTCTTGCAAGATGGTTCGGTTATTCCTCTTGATTGGATCATTGTATGCACCTGAATCTCTCCAGTGTTCCGCTTAATTGGACCACTTTAAGGAGACTCACAGGACAGTCTTCCACGGGTAATTGAACCAGGATATGCCTGGCCCTGGGCCAGGATATGCCTGGCCCAGGGCCAGGCTCCGGGAGTACACAGACTCTTCACAATCATCAAAGATAATTAAGTCTAACTGGTAATCAATCCTCGCTGAATTTAATTTAGATTTTGAGTAATAATTTTGTCATTTTTGTATGAGAATCTTGTCAGTTTTTGAAATACAAATGTCCAGTATTATGTCTGTGATGTAAGCAGTGTCTGTTGTATGGCCAGTATTATGTCTGTAATGTAAGCAGTGTCTGTTGTATGGCCAGTATTATGTCTGTGATGTAAGCAGTGTCTGTTGTATGGCCAGTATTATGTCTGTAATGTAAGCAGTGTCTGTTGTATGGCCAGTATTATGTCTGTAATGTAAGCAGTGTCTGTTGTATGGCCAGTATTATGTCTGTGATGTAAGCAGTGTCTGTTGTATGGCCAGTATTATGTCTGTAATGTAAGCAGTGTCTGTTGTATGGCCAGTATTATGTCTGTGATGTAAGCAGTGTCTGTTGTATGACCAATATTATGTCTGTAATGTAAGCAGTGTCTGTTGTATGGCCAGTATTATGTCTGTAATGTAAGCAGTGTCTGTTGTATGGCCAGTATTATGTCTGTAAGCAGTGTCTGTTGTATGGCCAGTATTATGTCTGTAATGTAAGCAGTGTCTGTTGTATGGCCAGTATTATGTCTGTATGTAACCAGTGTCTTGTATGGCCAGTATTATGTCTGTAATGTAAGCAGTGTCTGTTGTATGGCCAGTATTATGTCTGTAATGTAAACAGTGTCTGTTGTATGGCCAGTATTATGTATGTAATGTAAGCAGTGTCTGTTGTATGGCCAGTATTATGTCTGTGATGTAAGCAGTGTCTGTTGTATGACCAATATTATGTCTGTAATGTAAGCAGTGTCTGTTGTATGGCCAGTATTATGTCTGTAATGTAAGCAGTGTCTGTTGTATGGCCAGTATTATGTCTGTAAGCAGTGTCTGTTGTATGGCCAGTATTATGTCTGTAATGTAAGCAGTGTCTGTTGTATGGCCAGTATTATGTCTGTATGTAAGCAGTGTCTTGTATGGCCAGTATTATGTCTGTAATGTAAGCAGTGTCTGTTGTATGGCCAGTATTATGTCTGTAATGTAAACAGTGTCTGTTGTATGGCCAGTATTATGTCTGTAATGTAAGCAGTGTCTGTTGTATGGCCAGTATTATGTCTGTAATGTAAGCAGTGTCTGTTGTATGTCCAGTATTATGTCTGTAATGTAAGCAGTGTCTGTTGTATGGCCAGTATTTTGTCTGTAATGTAAACAGTGTCTGTTGTATGGCCAGTATTATGTCTGTAATGTAAGCAGTGTCTGTTGTATGGCCAGTATTATGTCTGTATGTAAACAGTGTCTGTTGTATGGCCAATATTATGTCTGTAATGTAAGCAGTGTCTGTTGTATGGCCAGTATTATGTCTAATGTAAGCAGTGTCTGTTGTATGGCCAGTATTATGTCTGTAAGCAGTGTCTGTTGTATGGCCAGTATTATGTCTTTGATCATTATTAAGCAATGTCTGTGACGGGATCATCATTGTGTCTGTGGTTATTGTGATGCTATAAACCTATATGGGCCATGCAGTCTGTTGTTGTAATGTGTCGAGCATTACACCACCTCATAGTTGAGGCACATGGTCAGGTCTCATACACGTGGTCCTGGCGAGTCATGTGGTGGTAGCTACGTTGTACTGGTGATAACACCACCAGTCTGACTGATCAAGCCATTAACCAGGTCTGATCTGGGAGTGGGCCCCAGGGGCGGGCCATGACTTCCAGGACTTGATCACATACCTTCTGAATGATCCTCACATAAGAAGCTCTTCTTAGTAGTAGTAGTATTAGTAGTAGTAGTAGTAGTAGTAGTAGTAGTAGTAGAATCATGGGTAAGCGCTGAACCCGTAGAGGTGCTGTGAGGTAATCAGTTGGGAGCGGGAGGAGGAGAGGGCAACTTCAGTTCCTTGGATCAAGAGTGCTTGAAGTTACTCCACCCACTGGCAGTACTCGGGAAAGCTCTATTGAAATCTGCAGTACTGTTGTGTTCTTACACCGTCTCTTGAGGCAAAGCATATATGTAAATAACTTGCTGTTTAAGTAACTTCAAAATATGTAAACTTGTGGGAACACCTTCATGCACTTGTGATGTACTCTGGAGCGTATGAGAGAGAGAGAGAGAGAGAGAGAGAGAGAGAGAGAGAGAGAGAGAGAGAGAGAGAGATAGAGAGAGACAGACAGACAGACAGACAGACAGACAGACAGACAGACAGACCGACAGACAGACTTATATATATGGAAGAAAGACAGTGGAGGGTCAGGTGAGCACACTGGAGTGAGAGATGCAGGGAGGAAACCACGGAACGTGTGGGATTTGAACTCATGGCACGTGACTCCTAAAGCTTCAGTTGAATGTTATTACGACTTTGTTAGTCATTATCACAGGAAGGAAGTGTACAACACAGTGAAGAGGAAGGTGCCATGGGTGTCGTGTCAGCATCACTAGTGCCACCAGGTGACAACAACGTTGTCACAACTAAGGTTGAAGTTCTCACCAGGAAACTGGACCAGTTTCTAATGAAAGCACTAGTTGAGAGAGGCTGTGTGCTGCCGAGGCCTGCAGGAAGTAATAGCCTGGCTGATCACCTGGCCACGTCCCCAGGCTATCAACCTGGGGCCGAGCCCAGGGTACTACTACCTGGTACCCTGCCCAGGGTACTACTACCGGGTACCCTGCCCAGGGTACTACTACCTGGTACCCTGCCCAGGGTACTACTACCTGGTACCCTGCCCAGGGTACTACTACCTGGTACCCTGCCCAGGGTACTACTACCTGGTACCCTGCTCAGGGAAATACTACCTGGTACCCTGCCCAGGGTACTACTACCTACACGGGAGGGCGTGCTGGTGTTTGGAAGCACGGGAGAGCGTGCTGGTGTTTGGAAGCACGGGAGAGCGTGCTGGTGTTTGGAAGCACGGGAGGGCGTGCTGGTGTTTGGAAGCACGGGAGAGCGTGCTGGTGTTTGGAAGCACGGGGGAGCGTGCTGGTGTTTGGAAGCACGGGAGGGCGTGCTGGTGTTTGGAAGCACGGGGAGCGTGCTGGTGTTTGGAAGCACGGGGAGCGTGCTGGTGTTTGGAAGCACGGAGGGCGTGCTGGTGTTTGAAGCACGGGAGGGCGTGCTGGTGTTTGGAAGCACGGGAGGGCGTGCTGGTGTTTGGAAGCACGGGAGGGCGTGCTGGTGTTTGGAAGCACGGGAGGGCGTGCTGGTGTTTGGAAGCACGGGAGGGCGTGCTGGTGTTTGGAAGCACGGGAGGGCGTGCTGGTGTTTGGAAGCACGGAGGGCGTGCTGGTGTTTGGAAGCACGGAGGGCGTGCTGGTGTTTGGAAGCACGGGAGAGCGTGCTGGTGTTTGGAAGCACGGGAGAGCGTGCTGGTGTTTGAAGCACGGGAGAGCGTGCTGGTGTTTGAAGCACGGAGAGCGTGCTGGTGTTTGGAAGCACGGAGGGCGTGCTGGTGTTTGGAAGCACGGGAGGGCGTGCTGGTGTTTGGAAGCACGGGAGGGCGTGCTGGTGTTTGGAAGCACGGAGAGCGTGCTGGTGTTTAGAAGCACGGAGAGCGTGCTGGTGTTTGGAAGCACGGGAGAGCGTGCTGGTTTGGAAGCACGGAGGGCGTGCTGGTGTTTGGAAGCACGGAGGGCGTGCTGGTGTTTGGAAGCACGGGAGGGCGTGCTGGTGTTTGGAAGCACGGGAGGGCGTGCTGGTGTTTGGAAGCACGGGAGGGCGTGCTGGTGTTTGGAAGCACGGGAGGGCGTGCTGGTGTTTGAAAGCACGGGAGAGCGTGCTGGTGTTTGGAAGAACGGGAGAGCGTGCTGGTGTTTGGAATCACGGGAGAGCGTGCTGGTGTTTGGAAGCACGGGAGGGCGTGCTGGTGTTTGGAAGCACGGGAGGGCGTGCTGGTGTTTGGAAGCATGGGAGGGCGTGCTGGTGTTTGGAAGCACGGGAGAGCGTGCTGGTGTTTAGAAGCACGGGAGGGCGTGCTGGTGTTTGGAAGCACGGGAGAGCGTGCTGGTGTTTGGAAGCACGGGAGAGCGTGCTGGTGTTTGGAAGCACGGGAGGGCGTGCTGGTGTTTGGAAGCACGGGAGAGCGTGCTGGTGTTTGGAAGCACGGGAGAGCGTGCTGGTGTTTGGAAGCACGGGAGAGCGTGCTGGTGTTTGGAAGCACGGGAGGGCGTGCTGGTGTTTGGAAGCACGGGAGGGCGTGCTGGTGTTTGGAAGCACGGGAGAGCGTGCTGGTGCTTGGAAGCACGGGAGGGCGTGCTGGTGTTTGGAAGCACGGGAGGGCGTGCTGGTGTTTGGAAGCACGGAAGGGCGTGCTGGTGTTTGGAAGCACGGGAGGGCGTGCTGGTGTTTGGAAGCACGGGAGAGCGTGCTGGTGTTTGGAAGCACGGGAGAGCGTGCTGGTGTTTGAAGCACGGGAGGCGTGCTGGTGTTTGGAAGCACGGAGAGCGTGCTGGTGTTTGAAGCACGGAGGGCGTGCTGGTGTTTGGAAGCACGGAGGGCGTGCTGGTGTTTGGAAGCACGGGAGGGCGTGCTGGTGTTTGGAAGCACGGAGGGCGTGCTGGTGTTTGGAAGCACGGAGGGCGTGCTGGTGTTTGGAAGCACGGAGGGCGTGCTGGTGTTTGGAAGCACGGGAGAGCGTGCTGGTGTTTGAAGCACGGAGAGCGTGCTGGTGTTTGAAGCACGGGAGAGCGTGCTGGTGTTTGAAGCACGGAGGCGTGCTGGTGTTTGGAAGCACGGAGGGCGTGCTGGTGTTTGGAAGCACGGGAGAGCGTGCTGGTGTTTGAAGCACGGGAGAGCGTGCTGGTGTTTGGAAGCACGGAGAGCGTGCTGGTGTTTGAGCACGGGAAGCGTGCTGGTGTTTGGAGCGGAGGCGTGCTGGTGTTTGGAAGCACGGAGAGCGTGCTGGTGTTTGGAAGCACGGAGAGCGTGCTGGTGTTTGGAAGCACGGGAGAGCGTGCTGGTGTTTGGAAGCACGGGAGGCGTGCTGGTGTTTGGAAGCACGGAGGGCGTGCTGGTGTTTGGAAGCACGGAGAGCGTGCTGGTGTTTGGAAGCACGGGAGAGCGTGCTGGTGTTTGGAAGCACGGGAGGGCGTGCTGGTGTTTGGAAGCACGGAGAGCGTGCTGGTGTTTGGAAGCACGGAGGGCGTGCTGGTGTTTGGAAGCACGGGAGGGCGTGCTGGTGTTTGGAAGCACGGAGGCGTGCTGGTGTTTGAAGCACGGAGAGCGTGCTGGTGTTTGGAAGCACGGAGAGCGTGCTGGTGTTTGGAAGCACGGAGGGCGTGCTGGTGTTTGGAAGCACGGGAGGGCGTGCTGGTGTTTGGAAGCACGGAGAGCGTGCTGGTGTTTGGAAGCACGGAGAGCGTGCTGGTGTTTGGAAGCACGGGAGAGCGTGCTGGTGTTTGGAAGCACGGAGAGCGTGCTGGTGTTTGGAAGCACGGGAGGGCGTGCTGGTGTTTGGAAGCACGGGAGAGCGTGCTGGTGTTTGGAAGCACGGGAGAGCGTGCTGGTGTTTGGAAGCACGGGAGAGCGTGCTGGTGTTTGGAAGCACGGGAGAGCGTGCTGGTGTTTGACACGGAAGCTTGACACGGAGAGCGTGCTGGTGTTTGGAAGCACGGAGGCGTGCTGGTGTTTGGAAGCACGGAGAGCGTGCTGGTGTTTGGAAGCACGGGAGGGCGTGCTGGTGTTTGGAAGCACGGGAGGGCGTGCTGGTGTTTGGAAGCACGGGAGGGCGTGCTGGTGTTTAGAAGCACGGGAGGGCGTGCTGGTGTTTGGAAGCACGGGAGGGCGTGCTGGTGTTTAGAAGCACGGGAGGGCGTGCTGGTGTTTGGAAGCACGGGAGGGCGTGCTGGTGTTTGGAAGCACGGGAGGGCGTGCTGGTGTTTAGAAGCACGGGAGGGCGTGCTGGTGTTTGGAAGCACGGGAGAGCGTGCTGGTGTTTGGAAGCACGGAGGGCGTGCTGGTGTTTAGAAGCACGGGAGGGCGTGCTGGTGTTTGGAAGCACGGGAGGGCGTGCTGGTGTTTAGAAGCACGGGAGGGCGTGCTGGTGTTTGGAAGCACGGGAGGGCGTGCTGGTGTTTGGATCAAGCATGTGTGTGCGTGTCTGCCTGCTCCTCTTACTGGTTATATCTTACATATAAGAGAGTGGAAGAGGCTCACCCGCACGGGTTATTGTGCGCCTTATGAGGCGTCTGTTATGTCTGCGTTCTTCATGAGATCATGAATCACATTGTTGACCTGTGTGGGGGGGGGGGGGTCTGCGGCGCCACCCACTCATACCCCCTCGCATGGGTCTCTCTCTGTAGGTCCGAGGGGGTCACCGCCCCCTCCTCCTCGTGCACCGGTCTCAGACCAGGCCTCTTGTTCTCTGGTCTTTATCAGGTGGCAGCCGCACACAGTCCAATGCATGCACCACAGCCCGGCTGATCAGGAACTGACGGGAAGTTATTGAGTTCTCTCTTGCAGACAGCCAGAGGTCTGTTAGGTAAGGTTTGTCAGGAAACAGGACAAGTGTTTCTTGACTCGGGTCTTAATCACATTATGACCCGCCGCTGGAGCTTTTGGTCATCTGACCGAGGCCTTCAGCTGGCTTACCGGTCCACCCCTTTAAAATTTAGGATTATATATATATATATATATATATATATATATATATATATATATATATATATATATATATATATATATATATATATATATAGCGTTTGTTTATAATTCGCCTTCTGAATGGTGTTGAGGAGTCGTGGTCCCATTACACTTTGTCTTCATCATACTCATGGTGCCTCCGCTGTTCGTTGGAGGTATTATTCACTGTCTTCCTTTATAATATGAGAGGGAAAATAGGTCACAGGTAAATTACAGGTAAATTATTCACAACTTGAGGCTATGAATCTCGTTCGAAAAACTTAATAACAGGAGAATACATTGCTTGGTTTTCTGAAATTTAACATTGTCGACTACACGAGGTGTGTGTGTGTGTGTGTGTGTGTGTGTGTGTGTGTATATATATATGTGTGTGTGTTGTGCGTGTGTATGTGTATGTGTGTGTGTGTGTGTGTGTGTGTGTTGTGTGTATGTGTGTGTGTGTGTGTGTTGTGTGTATATGTGTGTGTTGTGTGTGTGTTTGTATGTGTGTGTTGTGTGTATATGTGTGTGTTGTGTGTGTGTGTGTGTGTGTGTAGTGTGTGTGTGTGTGTGTATGTGTGTTTTGTGTATGTGTGTGTGTGTGTGTGTGTGTGTGTGAACAAAGGAAGGCCAGTTAGAAAACAATATATTATTAGCAGAGGTTATAGTCAGACACTGCCACTGCCCTGAGGCTGGACGGGTGAGCCTGGGGAAGGGCTCGGTCATGTGACCAAAAGTTCTACTTAGCGGCTCATCACAAGGCCCGCGTCAGAAAACACTTGTTTACTGACTAATAAAATACCACCGGCAGGCACCAACAGCCTGGGCGATCAGGCCACCAACCATAAGGCCTGGTTTGCAGCCGGGCCTTGGGGAAGGTGACCCAGAAAGTAGACTCCAGGTAGACTACAGGTAGACCTTAGCCTTTTGTGAAGTGACCAGGGCTGTGGAACACCCGCAGTGTACTGCTACACTGTAATATATGATAGTTACACTGTGATAACACCCGCAGTGTGCTGCTACACTGTAATAAATGATAGTTACACTGTGATAACACCCGCAGTGTACTGCTACACTGTAATATATGATAGTTACACTGTGATAACACCCGCAGTGTGCTGCTACACTGTAATATATGATAGTTACACTGTGATAACACCCGCAGTGTGCTGCTACACTGTAATATATGATAGTTACACTGTGATAACACCCGCAGTGTGCTGCTACACTGTAATATATGATAGTTACACTGTGATAACACCCGCAGTGTGCTGCTACACTGTAATAAATGATAGTTACACTGTGATAACACCCGCAGTGTACTGCTACACTGTAATATATGATAGTTACACTGTGATAACACCCGCAGTGTACTGCTACACTGTAATATATGATAGTTACACTGTGATAACACCCGCAGTGTACTGCTACACTGTAATATATGATAGTTACACTGTGATAACACCCGCAGTGTACTGCTACACTGTAATATATGATAGTTACACTGTGATAACACACGCAGTGTACTGCTACACTTATAATAGTTACACAGTAATAACACCCGCAGTGTACTGCTACACTGTAATATATGATAGTTACACTGTGATAACACCCGCAGTGTGCTGCTACACTGTAATATATGATAGTTACACTGTGATAACACCCGCAGTGTGCTGCTACACTGTAATATATGATAGTTACACTGTGATAACACCGCAGTGTCTGCTACACTGTAATATATGATAGTTACACTGTGATAACACCCGCAGTGTACTGCTACACTGTAATATATGATAGTTACACTGTGATAACACACGCAGTGTACTGCTACACTTATGATAGTTACACTGTGATAACACACGCAGTGTACTGCTACACTGTAATATATGATAGTTACACTGTGATAACACCCGCAGTGTGCTGCTACACTGTAATATATGATAGTTACACTGTGATAACACCCGCAGTGTGCTGCTACACTGTAATATGATAGCATGGATAGGTGTGTACACTGTAATATAAGTGTGATACTCTGCAGGTGTACTGCTACACTGTAATATATGATAGTTACACTGTTATGTGTGAGTTACTCTCAGGATGGTCTGTTCCACACACTGGGGTAATATAATTGACTGAGCAGATGGGGGATGGGTATAGGATGTAATATGGGTAAGACATGGAGGAGTAAGGATGGGGGATGGGTATAGGATGTAATATGGGTAAGACATGGAGGAGTAAGGATGGGGGATGGGTATAGGATGTAATATGGGTAAGACATGGAGGAGTAAGGATGGGGGATGGGTATAGGATGTAATATGGGTAAGACATGGAGGAGTAAGGATGGGGATGGGATAGGATGTAATATGGTAAGACATGGAGGTAAGGATGGGGATGGGTATAGGATGTAATATGGTAAGACATGGAGGAGTAAGGATGGGGGATGGGTATAGGATGTAATATGGGTAAGACATGGAGGAGTAAGGATGGGGGATGGGTATAGGATGTAATATGGGTAAGACATGGAGGAGTAAGGATGGGGGATGGGTATAGGAAGTAATATGGGTAAGACATGGAGGAGTAAGGATGGGGGATGGGTATAGGATGTAATATGGGTAAGACATGGAGGAGTAAGGATGGGGGATGGGTATAGGATGTAATATGGGTAAGACATGGAGGAGTAAGGATGGGGGATGGGTATAGGATGTAATATGGGTAAGACATGGAGGAGTAAGGATGGGCAAGTGTGCATGTGTTCTCATTATGAAGACTACATTATTATTATTTTGGTTACTCTTGTTGGTATGTGGCCTTGGTTACCCGGGCACCTCTTATGTTGTGCTGTGAGTGTTGTTGTGTGTGTTGTGTTGAGTCTTGTGTTGTTGTGAGTCTTGTGTTATTGTGATTTGTGTGTTGTTTGTCTTTGTTGTTGTGAGTCTTGTGTTGTAAGTGTTGTGTGTCTTTGTTGTTGTGAGTCTTGTGTTGTGAGTCTTGTGTTGTTTTGAATCTTGTGTTGTGTGGGTTGTGTGTCTTGTATTGTTGTGTGTCTTTGTTGTTGTGAGTCTTGTGTTGTGAGTGTTGTGAGTCTTGTGTTGTGAGTGTTGTGAGTCTTGTGTTGATGTGAGTCTTGTGTTGTGAATGTTGTGTGTCTTGTGTTGTGAGTGTTGTGTGTCTTTGTTGTTGTGAGTCTTGTGTTGTGAGTGTTGTGAGTCTTGTTTTGATGTGAGTCTTGTATTGCGAGTGTTGTGGTGTTGTTGTATTGCTTTATGGTGCGGGAAGGTCATGTTTGTCACAGGTACTAACCCATACCACAACAATATTATGAAGGTTTTGTAAGATCAGCGACATGCAGAAGCAGTCTACACATGTTTCCTTAATTCACTTGACAAACATCATGGAGTGGTAGCCCGTACAGTAATTCAGTAGGTAAAAGTAGGAAAATCTGGATATTCAATTTTCTAACTAATAGTGCACATAGTAGTAGTAGTCCTGGCAGTAGTAGTAGTCCTAGTAGTAGTAGTAAAGGCAGATTCTATGAGAGAGAGAGAGTTCAGTGCTCCTGGGTACAACAGATAGCGGTCCTGCCTCCTTCACTGTTTCTCAGCCTCATAGCAGACACATATAAACACTAGTCACATCTTCGTATCATCCTTTTGTGGGCGATACCAAAATAAACTAGAAAGTCGCCTCGGTGGAAGACACGAAAAATTTACAAGCAGACATCAACAGTGTTGCAGTGGGCAAGATAATAACAGGATGGTCGACGCTGACAAATTCTGATCGACTAGAAATGAAAAGAATAAAGACCTCAAAAGAAGGAGAGGATGTAAAATACAAGAGGACCATTTCATGGAATAATAATAATAATAATGACCTATCATTTAGAGAAGGCAGTTAGGCAAATACCGCAAAGGCCAGAAAAAAGACAGGGTGGTTAAATAAGATAAAAATGTCAATGGTAAATTTTATTCAAATCATCCTGATTAACCAGGCTGTGATGGATATGTGGGCCAGCAGAAGCAACAGCCTGGTTGACCAGACAAGCCCCAGACGAGCCTGGCCCACGGCCGGGCTCTGGGGATAGAAAAAAATTCTTTGAACTCATCAGAGTTATAGAAAAGAAGAAAAAGGCAGAATACCGTGACTTGTAAATGTTGTAAGTCGTAGCGAAGTGTGACCACAAGGTTGTGTCTCCTAGGTGCGGGTGTGTGTGTCAGGGGCATAGTGTTGACGGCCCCTTACAAGGCAAGGATATCAAAGATGCAAAATATACAGAGATCCTTTATTGCCAGCACAGAGCCAGTGTAGCATTTAAATTCCTGGGATCAACTGAGAGCACGTTGAATGTGCCTGCCAGCGACAACCTTTACATCTGTACAATACCAGAACGATGTACTGGAGAGAGAGGTATTGGATGAAGAGTAAAATATTCATTGGAATGCAGGGAGCGCCAGAGACACAATAAGAAAACACTATGTCAACATCCATGGGCCTTGACTCTTCATCTTAGCACCAGCAGATAATCAAATATATTAGTGAAACAAGTGGGCAGGAGACAAGCCTGGTCATGACCAGGCGGCAGGAGTAGCAAAACTTTTGAAACCGGTCAGGGGTAAGTGCCAGATCAACCAGGCTGTGATGGGTATGTGGGCCAGCGGGCCGCTAAGAGCAACAGGTCACAGGTGGTGTGCAGGTGGTGGTTGTAGCAGCAAGCTGGTGTATGTACCCTGGTGTTCACTGGTCACAGGTGGTGTGCAGGTGGTGGTTGTAGCAGCAAGCTGGTGTGTGTACCCTGGTGTTCACTGGTCACAGGTGGTGTGCAGGTGGTGGTTGCAGCAGCAAGCTGGTGTGTGTACCCTGGTGTTCACTGGTCACAGGTGGTGTGCAGGTGGTGGTTGTAGCAGCAAGCTGGTGTATGTACCCTGGTGTTCACTGGTCACAGGTGGTGTGCAGGTGGTGGTTGTAGCAGCAAGCTGGTGTATGTACCCTGGTGTTCACTGGTCACAGGTGGTGTGCATGTGGTGGTTGTAGCAGCAAGCTGGTGTATGTACCCTGGTGTTCACTGGTCACAGGTCGTGTGCAGGTGGTGGTTGTAGCAGCAAGCTGGTGTGTGTACCCTGGTGTTCACTGGTCACAGGTGGTGTGCAGGTGGTGGTTGTAGCAGCAAGCTGGTGTGTGTACCCTGGTGTTCACTGGTCACAGGTGGTGTGCAGGTGGTGGTGTAGCAGCAAGCTGGTGTGTGTACCCTGGTGTTCACTGGTCACAGGTGGTGTGCAGGTGGTGGTTGAGCAGCAGCTGGTGTATGACCCTGGTGTTCACTGGTCACAGGTGGTGTGCAGGTGGTGGTTGTAGCAGCAAGCTGGTGTATGTACCCTGGTGTTCACTGGTCACAGGTGGTGTGCAGGTGGTGGTTGTAGCAGCAAGCTGGTGTGTGTACCCTGGTGTTCACTGGTCACAGGTGGTGTGCAGGTGGTGGTTGTAGCAGCAAGCTGGTGTGTGTACCTGGTGTTCACTGGTCACAGGTGGTGTGCAGGTGGTGGTTGTAGCAGCAAGCTGGTGTATGTACCCTGGTGTTCACTGGTCACAGGTGGTGTGCAGGTGGTGGTTGTAGCAGCAAGCTGGTGTGTGTACCCTGGTGTTCACTGGTCACAGGTGGTGTGCAGGTGGTGGTTGTAGCAGCAAGCTGGTGTGTGTACCCTGGTGTTCACTGGTCACAGGTGGTGTGCAGGTGGTGGTTGTAGCAGCAAGCTGGTGTGTGTACCCTGGTGTTCACTGGTCACAGGTGGTGTGCAGGTGGTGGTTGTAGCAGCAAGCTGGTGTATGTACCCTGGTGTTCACTGGTCACAGGTGGTGTGCAGGTGGTGTTGTAGCAGCAAGCTGGTGATACCCTGGTGTTCACTGGTCACAGGTGGTGTGCAGGTGGTGGTTGTAGCAGCAAGCTGGTGTGTGTACCCTGGTGTTCACTGGTCACAGGTGGTGTGCAGGTGGTGGTTGTAGCAGCAAGCTGGTGTATGTACCCTGGTGTTCACTGGTCACAGGTGGTGTGCAGGTGGTGGTTGTAGCAGCAAGCTGGTGTATGTACCCTGGTGTTCACTGGTCACAGGTGGCAGTGTGGTGTGCGCAAGTGTGATGTACCTGGTGTTCACTGGTCCAGGTGGTGCGGTGGTGGTGTAGCAGCAAGCTGGTGTGTGTACCCTGGTGTTCACTGGTCACAGGTGGTGTGCAGGTGGTGGTGTAGCAGCAAGCTGGTGTATGACCTGGTGTTCACTGGTCACAGGTGGTGTGCAGGTGGTGTGTAGCAGCAAGCTGGTGTATGTACCCTGGTGTTCACTGGTCACAGGTGGTGTGCAGGTGGTGGTTGTAGCAGCAAGCTGGTGTGATGTACCCTGGTGTTCACTGGTCACAGGTGGTGTGCAGGTGGTGGTTGTAGCAGCAAGCTGGTGTATGTACCCTGGTGTTCACTGGTCACAGGTGGTGTGCAGGTGGTGGTTGTAGCAGCAAGCTGGTGTATGTACCCTGGTGTTCACTGGTCACAGGTGGTGTGCAGGTGGTGGTTGTAGCAGCAAGCTGGTGTGTAGTACCCTGGTGTTCACTGGTCACAGGTGGTGTGCAGGTGGTGGTTGTAGCAGCAAGCTGGTGTATGTACCCTGGTGTTCACTGGTCACAGGTGGTGTGCAGGTGGTGGTTGTAGCAGCAAGCTGGTGTGTGTACCCTGGTGTTCACTGGTCACAGGTGGTGTGCAGGTGGTGGTTGTAGCAGCAAGCTGGTGTAGGTACCCTGGTGTTCACTGGTCACAGGTGGTGTGCAGGTGGTGGTTGTAGCAGCAAGCTGGTGTAGGTACCCTGGTGTTCACTGGTCACAGGTGGTGTGCAGGTGGTGGTTGCAGCAGCAAGCTGGTGTGTGTACCCTGGTGTTCACTGGTCACAGGTGGTGTGCAGGTGGTGGTTGCAGCAGCAAGCTGGTATGTGTACCCTGGTGTTCACTGGTCACAGGTGGTGTGCAGGTGGTGGTTGTAGCAGCAAGCTGGTGTGTGTACCCTGGTGTTCACTGCTGCTGAGTAATCACATGTCACTTATTCTCAGAAGATGTGTACAAGTAAGATCCTTGGAAGGTTGGTAATATTTGTCTCTCCTCCCTCCTATCCCCCTTCCCTTATGCCCCACTACGTCTTCCCCTCTCCCCTCACCATATCTCTCCTACCTCCTCCCTCTGCCTCCACTTTAACTCCAGACACTTGCTTCATAGGATGTACATCGTGTCCTCCGTCCCCCCTCCCCCCTACCTCTCTCCCTCCCCTCCCTCTTCCTCTCTCCCTCCCCTCCCTCTTCCTCTCTCCCTCCCCTCCCTCTTCTACCCCTCTCCCTCCTCTACCTCTAATCCCTCCCTCCCTCCTCTACCTCTAATCCCTCCCTCCCTCCCTCCCCCTTTCCCCCCTCACTCCCTTTATATAAATTAAAGTACGAGGCCGCCACTATTTCCTATTCGTCTGTCTCAACTTTTCTGGGAAATCTGCGACAGCATACATGATCCCCACTCCCTCCTATACCCCATCACTCCCTCCTATACCCCATCACTCCCTCCCCATCACTCCCTCCTATACCCCATCACTCCCTCCATCACTCCCTCCTCACTCCCCCATCACTCCCTCCTATACCCCATCACTCCCTCCTATACCCCATCACTCCCTCCATCACTCCCTCCTATACCCCATCACTCCCTCCTATACCCCATCACTCCCTCCTATACCCCATCACTCCCTCCTTCACTCCCTCCTTCACTCTATCTTGTAGTACTGTGCTACTAACTTATCTAGACATTCATCAAGCGCTGTGTGTGTGTGTGTGTGTGTGTGTGCGTGTGTGCGTGTGTGCATGTACACGTACTATATTCCCTATATAAGGTATTCAAGTATTGATGACTGGCTTTGCGAAGGTTACAAGCAGTTTTAATGACCCGAGTGTAGTTAAGATGTTAACTTTAAGAAACCGTCCAATAACTTGTGACGTTTTGCATTAAGAAACAATTCTTCTTACCAGAGTTTGGCCGAAAAAAAAAGATCCATGTTGAAATTTAGTAATCCCTTGAGCGAGAGGATTGCACATTGCCATACCAAACTGTTGCCTGGCCCCGGGCTGGGCTGCGGCAGTAAGGAAATTCTGGAAGCAGGTCACAGGTCACGGTATCTAAATTACTGGGAACGTTTGAAATCACTCGACCTTCTGGAACACAGGTGAGAAAAATATATGATTTACACGTGGAAAATCCTAGAGGGACTGGCTCCCAAATCTTCACACAAACATCACTCGGCAGACGGTGCCAAACATCCTCAAATAAAAGCAGGGTTATCATGAGTACACTTAGAGATAACATACTAAGTGTATAGGGCCCAAGACTATTCATCAGCTTCCCATCATACATAAGGGGAATTACCAAGAGACTCCTGGCTGTATTCAAGAAGGAATTTGGCAAGTTTTTAATTCACCCCTGTTATATCCTCACAGGTGTGTGAGTATATCCACTCCTGTTATACCCTCATAGGTGTGTGAGTATACTCCATTCCTTGCCTCATTTCATGTGATGGAGTGTGACTGTGTACTGTGTCATGGGGTGTGTGATTGTGTACTGTGTCGTGGGGTGTGTGACTGTATACTGTGTCGTGGGGTGTGTGACTGTGTACTGTGTCGTGGGGTGTGTGACTGTGTACTGTGTCGTGGGGTGTGTGACTGTATACTGTGTCGTGGGGTGTGTGACTGTGTACTGTGTCGTGGGGTGTGTGACTGTGTACTGTGTCGTGGGGTGTGTGACTGTATACTGTGTCGTGGGGTGTGTGACTGTATACTGTGTCGTGGGGTGTGTGACTGTGTACTGTGTCGTGGGGTGTGTGACTGTGTACTGTGTCGTGGGGTGTGTGACTGTATACTGTGTCGTGGGGTGTGTGACTGTGTACTGTGTCGTGGGGTGTGTGACTGTATACTGTGTCGTGGGGTGTGTGACTGTGTACTGTGTCGTGGGGTGTGTGACTGTGTACTGTGTCGTGGGGTGTGTGACTGTGTACTGTGTCGTGGGGTGTGTGACTGTGTACTGTGTCGTGGGGTGTGTGACTGTACTGTGTCATGGGGTGTGTGACTGTGTACTGTGTCGTGGGGTGTGTGACTGTGTACTGTGTCGTGGGGTGTGTGTGTACTGTGTCGTGGGGTGTGTGACTGTGTACTGTGTCGTGGGTGTGTGACTGTGTACTGTGTCGTGGGGTGTGTGACTGTGTACTGTGTCATGGGGTGTGTGACTGTGTACTGTGTCGTGGGGTGTGTGACTGTGTACTGTGTCGTGGGTGTGTGACTGTGTACTGTGTCGTGGGGTGTGTGACTGTGTACTGTGTCGTGGGTGTGTGACTGTGTACTGTGTCATGGGGTGTGTGACTGTGTACTGTGTCGTGGGGTGTGTGACTGTATACTGTGTCGTGGGGTGTGTGATTGTGTACTGTGTCGTGGGGTGTGTGACTGTGTACTGTGTCGTGGGGTGTGTGACTGTGTACTGTGTCATGGGGTGTGTGACTGTGTACTGTGTCGTGGGGTGTTTGACTGTGTACTGTGTCATGGGGTGTGTGACTGTGTACTGTGTCGTGGGGTGTGTGACTGTATACTGTGTCGTGGGGTGTGTGACTGTATACTGTGTCGTGGGTGTGTGACTGTGTACTGTGTCGTGGGGTGTTTGACTGTGTACTGTGTCGTGGGGTGTGTGACTGTATACTGTGTCGTGGGGTGTGTGACTGTATACTGTGTCGTGGGGTGTGTGACTGTATACTGTGTCGTGGGGTGTGTGACTGTATACTGTGTCGTGGGGTGTGTGACTGTGTACTGTGTCGTGGGGTGTGTGACTGTGTTCCGTACTGACCTATGTAAGTAGGTTTGCCATGTGCACTGAGCTTGTATGTGTACGTCATTAGTCTGTGTACACATTGCTGATTATCCGTGTACGTGGTTGGTGACCTGTGTACGTGAATGACTGTCTTTGTGTGTACTTGGTTAACTATGAGCATCATTACCTGTGGACGTAATTAATTTTTGTTCTCAGGTAACTCGTAATTATGTTGAAAATGGTATAAAATACGAACTAGTTGATGATTAAGACACATGTGCAACAGTTAGGTATCTTTATTGTTGAAACGTTTCGCCTACCTTCGACAGTATTTAAGACTCCACTCTCAAGCTTCAGCTTCATATCGTTCCAGACCATAAAGCTGAACTCTTCTCCAGGCTGAGGGACTCACCACCTTGTTCCAGACCATAAAGCTGAACTCTTCTCCAGGCTGAGGGACTCACCACCTTGTTCCAGACCATAAAGCTGAACTCTTCTCCAGGCTGAGGGACTCACCACGTTGTTCCAGACCATAAAGCTGAACTCTTCTCCAGGCTGAGGGACTCACCACCTTGTTCCAGACCATAAAGCTGAACTCTTCTCAAGGCTGAGGGACTCACCACCTTGTTCCAGACCATAAAGCTGAACTCTTCTCCAGGCTGAGGGACTCACCACCTTGTTCCAGACCATGGAGCTGAACTCTTCTCCAGGCTGAGGGACTCACCACCTTGTTCCAGACCATGGAGCTGAACTCTTCTCCAGGCTGAGGGACTCACCACCTTGTTCCAGACCATGGAGCTGAACTCTTCTCCAGGCTGAGGGACTCACCACCTTGTTCCAGACCATGGAGCTGAACTCTTCTCCAGGCTGAGGGACTCACCACCTTGTTCCAGACCATGGAGCTGAACTCTTCTCCAGGCTGAGGGACTCACCACCTTGTTCCAGACCATGGAGCTGAACTCTTCTCCAGGCTGAGGGACTCACCACCTTGTTCCAGACCATGGAGCTGAACTCTTCTCCAGGCTGAGGGACTCACCACCTTGTTCCAGACCATGGAGCTGAACTCTTCTCCAGGCTGAGGGACTCACCACCTTGTTCCAGACCATGGAGCTGAACTCTTCTCCAGGCTGAGGGACTCACCACCTTGTTCCAGACCATGGAGCTGAACTCTTCTCCAGGCTGAGGGACTCACCACCTTGTTCCAGACCATAAAGCTGAACTCTTCTCCAGGCTGAGGGACTCACCACCTTGTTCCAGACCATGGAGCTGAACTCTTCTCCAGGCTGAGGGACTCACCACCTTGTTCCAGACCATGGAGCTGAACTCTTCTCCAGGCTGAGGGACTCACCACCTTGTTCCAGACCATAAAGCTGAACTCTTCTCCAGGCTGAGGGACTCACCACCTTGTTCCAGACCATGGAGCTGAACTCTTCTCCAGGCTGAGGGACTCACCACCTTGTTCCAGACCATGGAGCTGAACTCTTCTCCAGGCTGAGGGACTCACCACCTTGTTCCAGACCATGGAGCTGAACTCTTCTCCAGGCTGAGGGACTCACCACCTCACATAGCCAAGGTTGATGGACTGATTACATCATTATTTCACTTCTACACCTGCTGCCTTTGTATTTGACTGAAGGAGCCTACTGTGTAGGCGAAGCGTTTCAACAACAACTGTTGCGTTAAACAGCAACCCGTAATTACTCCTGCCCTCGATGCATGTTCACTGAAGTTCAGATGACCTGTCTTGAACATGTTCACTGAAGTTCAGATGACCTGTCTTGAACATGTTCACTGAAGTTCAGATGACCTGTCTTGAACTGTTCAGCGTAGCTGTCACTTGCTTGTGTGGCCTTCATTAACCTAACTGAAAGTTCCTGGGATCATCGCCCTCGTGGCCTCATACCAGGCCTCAGCCCAGGCCTCATACCAGGCCTCAGCCCAGGCCTCATACCAGGCCTCAGCCCAGGCCTCAGCCCAGGCCTCAGCCCAGGCCTCATACCAGGCCTCAGCCCAGGCCTCAGCCCAGGCCTCAGCCCAGGCCTCAGCCCAGGCCTCAGCCCAGGCCTCATACCAGGCCTCAGCCCAGGCCTCAGCCCAGGCCTCAGCCCAGGCCTCAGCCCAGGCCTCAGCCCAGGCCTCAGCCCAGGCCTCAGCCCAGGCCTCATACCAGGCCTCAGTCCAGGCCTCATACCAGGCCTCATACCAGGCCTCAGCCCAGGCCTCATACCAGGCCTCAGCCCAGGCCTCATACCAGGCCTTACACCAATACCTTTGATATACTTTTGATGATTATCAAGAGTTTTCCTACTCCCTAAGCCCGGTCTGGGGCTAGGCACAGACCAGTCCTCAGACCAGTCCTCAGACCAGGCCTCAGCCCCGGCCTCATACCAGGCCTTACACCAATACCTTTGATATACTTTTGATGAATATCAAGAGTTTTCCTATTCCCTAAGCCCGGTCTGGAGCTAGGCACAGACCAGTCCTCAGACAAATCCTCAGACCAGTCCTCAGCCCAGGCCTCATACCAGGCCTTAGACCAATACCTTTGATATACTTTTGATGACTATCAAGAGTTTTCCTACTCCCTAAGCCCGGTCTAGGGCTAGGCACAGACCAGTCCTCAGACCAGTCCTCAGCCCAGGCCTCATACCAGTCCTCAGCCCAGGCCTCATACCAGGCCTTACACCAATACCTTTGATATACTTTTGATGAATATCAAGAGTTTTCCTACTCCCTAAGCCCGGTCTGGGGCTAGGCACAGACCAGTCCTCAGACCAGTCCTCAGACCAGTCCTCAGACCAGTCCTCAGACCAGTCCTCAGACCAGTCCTCATATATTGGAAAGAAAATATTACAGGAATAAAACTAAAGAAACAGTAAAGTATATGTACCTAGAGTCTATCTGGAGAGTATTCAGAGGACCAAGACCCCCTTAGTCCGGTCCTAGACTAGGCCTCCTGGTGGATGGCCTGATCAACCAGGCTGTTGGTTCTAGCCACACGAAGTCCATCGTGAACACCATAGCCTAGCTGATCAAGGACTGACTTTGTTCAGTTCCTTCTTGAAGACAACCAGGGGACTGTTGGTAATCCCCCTTATGTATGAAGGGAGGGCATTAAGAAGTCTTGGTTCCTTTACACTTATTAAGTTTTTCCTTAGTCTACTCATTGCACTGCAGTTTTTCATAAGGATATTTTGTAGTCTTTGCCAATCCTCTTACTTACTTTAGGAAACTATTTGTGTGTGAAGATTTGGGACCAATCCCTCTAGATTTTTCCAGGTGTAGATTATAATGTATCTGCCTCGCCTACGTTCCAAGGAGTACAGACTGTGGGACTTCAAAAGTTCCCAGTAATTTAGTTGCTTGACTGCATCTATTTGAGCAGTGAAGGTTCTCTGCACATTCTCCAGGTCAGTAGTTTGGTCTGCCTTGAAGGGAGCTGTTAAGAGAACAACAGTACTCCAGCCTAGAGACAACAAATGACTTGTCATTCCTTGATTTGAGGGTTCTAGTTATCCAGCGTGTCATTATCCTTGCGGTTGTGATAGTGACGCTGTTGTGATCTTTGAAGGTGAGACCTGACATAATCACTTGTAGGTCTGTGTATAAATAACAAAGTCACAATACCGTGACTGAAACAATACACACACAACCCACACATACAAGAGAGGAGCTTACCACGACGTTTCGGTCCGACTTGGACCATTTACAAAGTCACACTGTGACCATTTACAAAGTCACACTGTGACCATTTACAAAGTCACAGTGTGACTTTGTAAATGGTCCAAATCGGACCGAAACGTCGTCGTAAGCTCCTCTCTTCCATGTGCGGGTTATTTGTGTATTGTTTCGTTTCTCAATCTTTGCATAAGGGAATAACTCAGTGGTCCTCGTTGATCATTGTTGTCTGCGGTCCACTGGAGCTTTGCAGTGACCTACATAGATGTCACTCTTACACAGATTCTAGTATCGTCTTTCAAGAATTAAACTGTGCTATAATTTATGCCTCTGGCTATATCGGATATGAGAATGAGAACAAGAACAGGAGCAAGTACTGTGTATTGGAGAACAGCGTTTCACTGTAGCAGCCTCCGATTTCACTCCGCTTTATATTGCACTTTTTGTTCTGTTCGTTAGAAAATTAAATATCCACCTGCCCACTTTCCCAGTTATTCCTTTTTCACACATTGTGTCCGCTATTACATCATCGCACTTATCAAAAACTTTGTCAAATTCTGCGTATAACGACATCTGCATTGTGTGTCCTCCGTTGCCTCCAAGATCATGTCATAATGGTCCAGTAGTTTGCGAGAGGCAGACACCACCTACTTTAATCCCAGGCTCCATTGGGTTGTGCAAAACCCAATGGACCCAAGAGTTTTATAATGTGGGGCGATAGCGCTATCGGTCTATATCTTTTGCTATAGCTTTGCTGCAACCTTTGCTTAGTGGGTCTATATCTGTTTTTAACGACTGTGGGATGACGGCCGTGTGTTGACTCCCTCTCCATGGAACAGTTAAGGCACGTGACGGGCTTCATGCTTTCCTTGATGAACGTGGAGTTCCGTGAGGCTGGGCCTTAGGCATACTTATGTTTTTTTTTTTTTTTTTTGAAAGTCAAGTAGTGTTATTGTTATATCGGAAGTTTTAGAGACGTTCACAAATTTTGAGTCTCGTTCATGAAGATTTTATTCAGAATTTTCAAAGTTAGTGCGACTAATGGCTCGCTGAAGTTATATTGAGACTTCACTATGACTTCACTGAGTATTTCACTAGTTACTTTGCTGTCATCAGTGTTAGTTACATCTTGTTTGAGCAAGGGCCTGATACTGGATGCAGTTTTTGCACTGGATTTTGAATATGGGAAAAAGTATTTTGTATTTTTTTTTTCATTTCCATTAATTGTTTTAAGCTCTCTATGTCTTTCCTGGACTCTGTATGATTCGTTATATTTATGTTCAATATCTTGTTTCTTTAGCCAGTGTTTCCTTCCACACTTCAAACAGTCTAGCACTCTTGAGAAGTTCTGTGATTCTTCCTCTTCACATGTAGAGGGAATCGTCTCTCTCTAGCTTACATCTCTTCTCTTTAGTATTTTGTGCCATAGATGTAAAATAAACCATAGGTTTATTTTACTATAGGTGTAAAATAAACCCAGTGAGGAGCAGGGGTGCGGTGGGGACAATACGGGAGCACTGTATTAACATCCGGGGTCCCAGACTATTCAACATCTTACCAGAAGATATCAGAAACACAGCTGGAACCAGTGTAGAAGCCTTCAAGAGGAAACTGGACAAGTATCTTCACCAGGTGCCAGATCAACCAGGCTGTGATGGATATGTGGGGCAGCGGGCCTCCAGCAGCAACAGCCTGGTTGACCAGGCAAGAACCAGACGAGCCTGGCCCATGGCCGGGCTCAGAGAGTAGATAAACTCTCGAAACTCTTCAAAGGTATATCAAAGGTATATCTCAAGTCATTGGTACGGATTCGTGTTCTTGAATATGATTTGCCAGTAAGTTTCATTAAGGACGTGACTTATCTGATCCCAGTTGATATTCTTGTTGAAAAAGTTGAATTTGGTGAAAACACCTCATAACTGTGTTGCTGCTGCTCAGGACCGTGTGCTTGCAGGTCTGAACTTCGACCAGGTTATGGTCTGAATTTATTGTCTTTCACACTGTAATCTTTCGTACAAAGTAATCATTGTTTATCAATATAAAATCAAAGGCACTTTCTAGTCTTGTCGGATACGCTATTTGCTGGCTTAAGGCGATTCTATTACAGAGACTTAAAAGATAATTTGTGAGAGTCTGTTCATTTACACTGGCTCCTGGAATAACCCTTTATTACAAGAGTCTTTGCTACACTCTTCCATTTTATAAATATCTTAAGTTTAAATCACTAAGCAATATAATATTTGGAGCTGGGTTGACAGATTTTCCAGACAGGACTCATATTTTCAATAGCTGGTCTTTAAACTGCTGGGAAATTGCATCTGGTGGTTTATATACAAATACAACAACTAGATTCTAGTTTTCGGTCTTTAGCGCGAAGACTTCTACTACATTATTTATGTTGTTAAGTAACTTTGTGTAGGTGAACGACTCTTTTAACATATAGGCCAACCCCCTTTCCCCCTGGTTGCCTGTTTTTTACGGTCACATCTAAATAGGCTGAACCCCGGTATCCACACTTCGTATCTCTGTAAAAGCTGCAAATATTGCATTGGGCTCTGCGAGGAGTCCACTAATGAACAGTATTTTGTTCTTTCTTGGTTCGAGACCTTGCATGTTTGCAAACATAATTGATGTTATATTATTATTTGTTGATATTCGTGGAGAGAGGGGGTGTTGTTGTTGGCGTTAATATTTGTGGCTGTGATTAGCCGCTGATCTACCTGTCATCTTCCATGTTCCCTGACACAGGAAGGTCCAGAAATCCTGCCAGAGTTGAAAACATTTAACAGATTTTTGTCTGACATATACCGAAGGATAGTAGTACCTCCCAGGATGGTTGCTTTCTTCCACCTTAGACTGTGTATAGTATTGGTCTAGTTCGTTCCACTGTTAACTCAAAATTTAAAGTGTTTGTGTATATGTCTACTCCGGGTGTCTGTCAGCCCGTGTGTTTGTTCAATATGGCTAGCCACAAATCCCCTGGCTTAGTGCCAGGTCATGTCCGGCTAAGTCAAATCAGGTAAGGTGAAACGTGTACATGTGGCACTACCCCGCCACCAATCCATCTTTCAACCCCTCCACCCCCACCCGATTCTTCAACCCCTCCACCCAACTTTCTCACCCTCACTACATTAAATTACTTAATGTTTTTCACATTCTCAATTCATTCTGCACACAAGAAGACTGGTGGAGTGTTGTCTCAGTCTAGACTGACCTAGGTGTTACCTCAGTCTGATGACCATTTTAGGTATTGTCAACACAACGACAGACAGTATTACAAGTGCGTATGTTACATACATCTGGATTTTTTTATGTATATTGGAATTTTACTTACGTTAGCAGGTTAGGTGAACAGTTCAGGAATCTGAGAACAGGGTGTTCTTCCCTGTTATTATAATACATGATGACTGAAGCTTAAAAGTCACTAAACCGATAATTCACTTGTAATTCATATTCTTTAGACTAGAAGCGATGTTTCTCCTCCCCTTGGACTGTTATATGCTGTTACTTAATAATGGTTCAGGAGGAAGCGAGACAGTTTTCTCGTGTGTGGGTTGGTTAGTTGTGGTGGACTCCATTGTTTGTCTTTTGGAGAGGTTTATAATTCTGATGTTTTGACTTTCAGGTATTGCGTGTGTTGGCGCAGGTGTTCTGCCGTGAGTACAATAATACGTGAAACATTTCAGGTGTTGTGTGTATTGCGTGTGTTGGTGCAAGTGTTCTAGTTGTCGTTAATACATGTGTTGTGAAACTGTGTTTTGACACCTCGACGACTACATATCAGGTGACACTTGTTGGGAAGTTGAGCAATGATTTTGAAACAAGTTGCAAAGTGAGCACCAGCTGTCGTCTACCTGAAAAGAGTTCGCAGGGTCAGCGGAGTGAGCATCAGCTGCCGTCTATCTGGAGAGAGTTCCCAGGGTCAGGGGAGTCAGCACCAGCTGCACTCTACCATGAGAGTGTTGTGAGGGTCGGTGCCCCTGTTTATCTAAATTGTCCCCTGGAAGTCTCTGTTACAAGAATATTTTCTACACTCTTCCATTTTTGATGTCTTAAGTTTAAATCCCCAAGCAACAGGATATTTGGAGACTCATTTTCAATAGCTGGTCTTTAAATTGCTGGGAAGTTGCATCTGGTGGTTTATATACAAATACAATAACTAGATTCAAGTTTTCGGTCTAGCGTCAAGAGTTCTGCTACATTATTTGTGTTGTTAGGTATGTGTAAATGAACGACTCTTTAATATATAAGCAACCCCCTTTCCCCTTGTTGCCTGTTTTATTCCGGTCGCATGTGAGGAGACTGAACCCCGGTATCCGTGTTTCGTTGTTATAGTCTTTAATAAGTACCTTTGTAAAAGCTGCAAACATTGCACTGGACTCGGTGAGGAGTCAACTAATAAACATTATTTTGTTGTTTCTTGGTTTGAGACTTTGTTTGTAAACATAATTGATATATTATTTGTTGCTATGGTTGGTGAGATGCAACAGACGAGCCTGGCCCATGGCCGTGCTCCAGGAGTAGAAAGACTCTGGAAACTCATCAGATGTATATCAAAGGTAAAGCCAGTCACTGACCTTGTTTCCAGTCCAACATGGCTCCAAGATGGTGATACATTCCTATCATTTCTTGCCATTCCTTTTTGCTTCCTAGCAAAAATAATTGTGGTGTGTGTAAGTGTCAAGTTGAATGTGGTGTTCATCAAGGTGAGTCGCCTCGCTCCTCTCATGTGATATTCTTATTTACTGAACCATAACACATTTTGTTTGGTGGAAAAGTTTGCAGGTCTTGGAACTGCAAACTTTTTCCACCAAACAAAATGGAACTACATATGCCTCTGTTTCGGAGATTTCGGTGTTCCTTTGGATGGTCTTATTTACATGTGCTATTTCTGTCACCAGTCTCTCCTAATTTGCAAACACCCCAGGCATAGTGCCGACACAGTTGAGTGTTCTGTTTGTTCTGGTTTGTAATGTTTGGGTTATTTACTGTTTCGTTTGTTTTATTCGTGCTATTGGTGTTAATTCCTGTACAAGTTGTGTTAATATCTGATCTTACATAATTGTTTTCCTCTGGTTTCTTGTGGTATATTTGATAACATACCTCTGATAAATTTGAGCCTGCGCCTGGAGAAGGAACCAAGGTTTTGGTATGTACTATTTACCCCTGAACCCTGTACCGTATTATTGTCGTGTTTAGGTCTTGCAGGGCACCTGTTCTCTCCTCCACGTCTACATTTCATCCTGCCCTATTTGCATTTGTGTGCACTTGCTAGATCGTGCTTTGTATTGGTAATGCGTCTGCATTGCTATTATCAAGACCTTGACTGGCTTCACTCTCGCCATCTTCAAATGTTATTGTAATCACTGACCTCTCGTCTCTGTGTACCTTGCGGTTGTCCACTCAAGTTTTCAGATTCATTCCTGTTTCAACTTTTCTTCCAACTGTCTCAGGCAAGAAAAAAGAGGCTTCCTAGCTTGGCCTGACGTTTTTTTTTTTTTTAAATAAGTTATCCTGAGCACAGATCCCTCTACATATTTTATTCACTCCTTTTAGTTAATAATTTTTTTCTTTCTTTCAGAGATGTGCATTTAGTGTGAGCTACCATAGTATACAGTTGACAGTGAATGTAGGGAAAAGTGCTGCTTTTTTACAAATAGAGCGGGTTGCCTCCTTGTAATTCACACTGAATGATAGTTTAATATATGCAATTTAAAATAACACTTTGTGGTACAACAGTTTCTGGTATGTAGGTATCTTCTATAAAGTATATGACCTTTCAATGTGCTCTTTCTCAAACAACTTTGACAAGTGTGCGAGTTTCCACGTTGATATGGTATGAATAACTGGGCGGAGGGTGAAATTTCACGCCTTCCCCACAGCCTTGTTAATAAGCGCTCCTGGTAAGACGATGAAAAAAAAAGTGATCATACGATACTCTGGTCTGTGTAGGACGACTCCAGGTTTGTTTACATGACAGTCGTACAGGTGACCAGAGTTGTCGTACAGTTATATTTTGTTGATTAGAGAGTTGCGTTATTTGTGTCTAACATAAATTATATATATATATATATATATATATGGGGAAGTGGAATAAGAATCTTTCCTCCGTAAGCCATGCGTGTTGTAAAAGTCAACTAAAATGCCGGGAACAATGGGCTAGTAACCCCTTTTCCTGTATAGCTTACTAAAAAGAAGAAGAAGAAAACCGTCAAAGTGGGATGTTTGAATGTGCGTGGATGTTGTGCGAATGATAAGAAAGAGATGATTGTAGATGTTATGAATGAAAAGAAGCTGGATGTCCTGGCTTTAAGTGAGACAAAGCTGAAGGGGGTAGGAGAGTTTCAGTGGGGAGAAATAAATGGGATTAGATCAGGGGTTTCAAATAGAGTTAGAGCTAAAGAAGGAGTGGCAATAATGTTGAATAATCAGTTATGGCAGGTAAAGAAGGAATATAAATGTATAAATTCAAGGATTATATGGAGTAAAATAAAGGTTGGATGTGAAAAGTGGGTTATAGTAAGTGTTTATGCACCTGGAGAAGAGAGAAGTGTAGAGGAGAGAGAGAGATTTTGGGAAATGTTGAGTGAATGTGTGGGGAGTTTTGAACCAAGTGAGAGAGTAATTGTGGTTGGGGATCTTAATGCTAAAGTGGGTAAAAATGTTGTGGATGGAGTAGTAGGTAAATTTGGGGTGCCAGGGGTAAATGTAAATGGGGAACCATTAATTGAGCTATGTGTAGAAAGAGGTTTGGTAATAAGTAATACATATTTTATGAAAAAAAGGATAAATAAATATACAAGGTATGATATAGCACGTAAGGAAAGTAGTTTGTTGGATTATGTATTGGTGGATAAAAGGTTGATGAGTAGGCTTCAGGATGTACATGTTTATAGAGGGGCAACGGATATATCAGATCATTATTTGGTTGTAGCTACAGTTAGAGTAAAAGGTAGATGGGACAAAAGGAAAATGGCAACAGCAAGTAAGAGAGAGGTAAAAGTGTATAATCTAAGGGAGGAGGAAGTTAGGGTGAGATATAAGCAACTATTGGCAGAAAGGTGGGCTAGTGCAAGTAGGAGTAGTGGGGGGGTTGAAGAGAGTTGGGATAGTTTTAAAAATGCAGTATTAGAATGTGGGGCAGAAGTTTGTGGCTATAGGAGGGTGGGTGCAGGAGGAAAGAGGAGTGAGTGGTGGAATGAAGAAGTAAAGGGTGTGATAAAAGAGAAAAAGGTAGCTTATGAGAGGTTTTTACAAAACAGAAGTGTTAATAGAAGAGCAGAGTATGTGGAGAGTAAAAGAAAGGTGAAGAGAGTGGTGAGAGAGTGCAAAAGAAGAGCGGATGAAAGAATGGGAGAAGCTCTGTCAAGAAATTTTGCTGAAAACAAGAAAAAAATTTGGAGTGAGATAAACAAGGTAAGAAAGCCTAGGGAACGAATGGATTTGTCAGTTAAAAACAGAGTAGGGAGTTAGTAGATGAGGAGCTGGAGGTATTGGGTAGATGGCGGGAATATTTTGAGGAACTTTTAAATGTCGATGAAAAAAGGGAGGCGGTAATTTCATGTACTGGCCAGGGAGGTACAACATCGTTTAGGAGTGAAGAAGAGCAGGATGTGAGTGTGGGGGAGGTGCGTGAGGCATTACGTAGAATGAAAGGGGGTAAAGCAGCTGGAATTGACGGAATCATGACAGAAATGTTAAAAGCAGGGGGCATATAGTGCTGGAGTGGTTGGTATTTTTGTTTAATAAATGTATGAAAGAGGGGAAGGTACCTAGGGATTGGCAGAGAGCATGTATAGTTCTGTTATATAAAGGGAAGGGGGATAAAAGAGAGTGTAAAAATTATAGGGGAATAAGTTTACTGAGTATACCAGGTAAAGTGTATGGCAGGGTTATTATTGAAAGAATTAGAGGTAAGACAGAGAGTAGGATTGCAGATGAGCAAGGAGGCTTTAGAGTGGGTAGGGGATGTGTAGATCAAGTGTTTACAGTGAAGCATATATGTGAACAGTATTTAGATAAAGGTAGAGAAGTTTTTATTGCATTTATGGATTTAGAAAAGGCATATGATAGAGTGGATAGGGGAGCAATGTGGCAAATGTTGCAAGTGTATGGAATAGGTAGTAAGTTACTGAAGGCTGTAAAGAGTTTTTATGAGGATAGTGAGGCTCAGGTTAGGGTGTGTAGGAGAGAGGGAGACTACTTCCCGGTAAAAGTAGGTCTTAGACAGGGATGTGTAATGTCACCATGGTTGTTTAATATATTTATAGATGGGGTTGTAAAAGAAGTAAATGCTAGGGTGTTGGGGAGAGGGGTGGGATTAAATTATGGAGAATTATATGCAAAATGGGAGTTGACACAGTTACTTTTTGCTGATGATACTGTGCTTATGGGAGATTCTAAAGAAAAGTTGCAAAGGTTAGTGGACGAGTTTGGGAGAGTGTGTAAAGGTAGAAAGTTAAAAGTGAACATAGACAAGAGTAAGGTGATGAGGGTATCAAACGATTTAAATAAAGAAAAATTGGATATCACATTGGAGAGAGGGATTATGGAAGAAGTAAATGTTTTCAGATATTTGGGAGTTGACGTGTCAGCGGATGGGTTTATGAAGGATGAGGTTAACCATAGAATTGATGAAGGAAAAAAGGTGAGTGGTGCATTGAGGTATCTGTGGAGACAAAAAACGTTATCCATGGAGGCAAAGAAGGGAATGTACGAAAGTATAGTGGTACCAACACTCTTATATGGGTGTGAAGCATGGGTTGCAAATGCTGCAGCGAGGAGGAGGCTGGAGGCAGTGGAGATGTCCTGTCTAAGGACAATGTGTGGTGTAAATATTATGCAGAAAATTCGGAATGTGGAAATTAGGAGAAGGTGTGGAGTTACTAAAAGTATTTGTCAGAGGGCTGAAGAGGGGTTGTTGAGGTGGTTTGGTCATTTAGAGAGAATGGATCAAAGTAGAATGACTTGGAGAGCGTATAAATCTGTAGGGGAAGGAAGGCGGGGTAGGGGTCGTCCTAGAAAAGGTTGGAGGGAAGGGGTAAAGGAGGTTTTGTGGGCGAGGGGCTTGGACTTCCAGCAAGCATGTGTGAGCGTGTTAGATAGGAGTGAATGGAGACGAATGGTTTTTGGGACATGACGATCTGTTGGAGTGTGAGCAGGGTAACATTTTGTGAAGGGATTCAGGGAAACCAGTTAATTGATTTAGTTGGACTTGAGTCCTGGAAATGGGAAGTACAATGCCTGCACTTTAAATGAGGGGTCTGGGATAGTGACAGCTGGGAGGGACTTTTCTCAGCTGTCGTATCTGAGCTCCTCTGCAAAGACAGTGATTATGTATGAGTGTGGTGAAAGTGTTGAATGATGATGAAAGTATTTTCTTTTTGGGGATTTTCTTTCTTTTTGGGTCACCCTGCCTCGGTGGGAGACGGCCGACTTGTTGGAAAAAAAAAAAAAAAAAATATATATATATATATATATATATATATATATATATATATATATATATATATATATATATATATATATATATATATATATATATATATGGGATGGGTCCACCTCTGGTGTAAATTGTGGGACCCATTGCCTCAGAGAAGTGGATAAAAGGCTTCAAGGAAGAATATTTAGATTTCTTTCTGAAGCCATTTGAATATTCCACTTCCCTACCACCCCATCTTTTATACAAACTTTATTTCAAGACAAAATACATTGACAAGAATACAATAGGGAGTAAAACAACATAGATAACAACTCAGAGCTACATGTCAAATACTTCGTCCAGCTCCCCGGCAGTGGGCCGCGTGCCCAGAACGCTGCAGGCATTTCCTTTATGGATCGCCACACTGAGTCTCTGAAAGAGGAAGCTGGTCGCCCTGTGGTCCCTGGTTTCTATGATGAGTTTCTCACTCAGCTCTTTGAGAAACTTTAGAGCACTCTTGCCCCACGCTCCAAGGGTCTCCGACCCTATTGGGATGAAGTTATAGCAAGGTGGAAGGCCTTCATATTTGGGAGTCTTCTGGGTCTCCCTGTGGCTGGCAGCTCCACCCCCTTCGGCTGCGGAGTATGGCAAGTAGGTGTCTGCCATTGTGGCAGCACAGGTGTAGTCCCAAGCAATCTGCTTACCATCCTTCCAGGGTAGCATAGTGGCTCCATCAGGACGCTTTTGACTTCCATCAGACCTCTGCACTTGGGGTTCTCGTTGAGCTGGGCAACGGGCTGTGGCGAGGCTTCTCTTTATGATGTCATTGACCTCCTCATGTCTAGCATACTTTCCTTCTGATGTGTGACACACTAGACCATGAAGTCCGAATTGATCAGCCGTCGCCCTGCTGCAAGTACACCTATGTTCGGTGAGTATGGGGCGGCTAGGCGAAGAGCATATATATATAATGTTGTGCCAGATAGGTAAAATTGGTCAATTAGCAAGAACTCGTTTAAAATGAAGTCATTTCTAAAATTTTCTCTTATACGTTTAAAGATATATATGTATCCATTTATGTTAACGTAAAAATTAATAATTTTGTACCAAAAGACCCTTAGACAAATCTGCAGTAACTGTGTGATGCTATTATGTCAACATGGACCAGAATCTCTAAGGAAAGTTTCCAGCACCTTGTTGAATCCATGCCACCAAGAATTCAATCTGTTCTGGGTAAAGTAGGACGCTATGCAGTACTCTAGAAGGGCGTACCTAATAAAGTGGCCACTGAGTGTGTACACACACAAGCTGTTTTTTTAAAGATAGGATGAAACAGCAGTGTGTGTGTGTGTTAGTTATCATTTTGTCCTAGGCACATGTCGATTAGACACTAGGCCTGTTGTATGTATGTGTGTGTGTGTGTACTCACCTAGTTGTGGTTGCAGGGGTCGAGTCATAGCTCCTGGACCCGCCTCTTCACTGGCCGCTACTGGGTCACTCTCCCTGCGCCATGTGCTTTATTATACCTCTTCTTAAAGCTATGAATGGATCCTGCCTCCACTACATCGCTTCCCAAACTATTCCACTTCCCGACCACTCTCTGACTGAAGAAATACTTCCTAACATCCCTTTGAGTCATCTGAGTCTTCAACTTCCAATTGTGTCCCCTTGTTGCTGTGTCCCATCTCTGGAACATTCTGTCTCTGTCCACCTTGCCGTTATCATGTCCTCCCTATCTCTCCTGTCCTCCAATGTCGTCAGGTCGATTTCTCTTACCCTCTCCTCGTAGGACATACCCCTTAGCTCCGGGACTAGTCTTGTTGCAAACCTTTGCACTTTCCCTAGCTTCTTTACGTGCTTGGCTAGGTGTGGGTTCCAAACTGGTGCTGCATACTCCAATATGGGCCTAATGTACACAGTGTACAGGGTCCTGAACGATTCTTTATTAAGATGTCAGAATGCTGTTCTTAGGTTTGCTAGGCGCCCGTATGCTGCAGCAGTTATTTGGTTGATGTGCGCCTCAGGAGATGTGCCTGGTGTTATACTCACCCCAAGATCTTTTTCCTTGATTGAGGTTTGTAGTCTCTGGCCCCCTAGACTGTACTCCGTCTGCGGTCTTCTTTGCCCTTCCCCAATCTTCATGACTTTGCACTTGGTGGGGTTGAACTCCAGGAGCCAGTTGCTGGACCAGGCTTGCAGCCTGTCCAGATCCATTTGTAGTGCTGCCTGGTCCTCGTCCGATTGAATTCTTCTCATCAACTTCACATCATCTGCAAACAGGGACACTTCGGAGTCTATTCCTTCCGTCATGTCGTTCACAAATACCAGAAACATCACCGGTCCTAGGACTGACCCCTGTGGAACCCCGCTCGTCACCGGCGCCCACTCTGACACCTCGCCACGTACCATGACTCGCTGCTGTCTTCCTAACAGGTATTCCCTGATCCATTGTAGTGCCTTCCCTGTTATTCCTGCCTGATCCTCTAGCTTCTGCACTAATCTCTTGTGTGGAACTGTTTCAAACGCCTTCTTACAGTCCAAGAATATGCAATCTACCCACCCATCTCTTGTCTTACTGCTGTCACCCTGTCGTAGAACTCCAGTAGGTTTGTGACACAGGATTTCCCATCCCTGAAACCGTGTTGGCTGTCGTTGATAAGCTCATTCCTTTCTAGGTGCTCCACCACTCTTCTGATAATCTTCTCCATGACCTTGTATGCTATACATGTCAGTGACACTGGTCTGTAGTTTAGTGCTACGTGCCTGTCTCCTTTTTTTTTAAAATTGGGACTACATTTGCTGTCTTCCATACCTCAGGTAGTTGTCCTGTTTCGTAGATGTGTGTGTGTGTGTTAGTTACCATTTTGTCCTAGGCACATGTCGATTAGACACTAGGCCTGTTGTATGTATGTGTGTGTGTGTAACGAAACACTTCGAAATGTTTCGGCCCCGCCGGGAATTGAACCCGGGCCCTCCGTGCGTGAAGCAAGAGCGCTAGCCACCATGCCATCGGGTTGTGTGGGGGGGGGGGCTACACTAGTGTATATAATATTTACATTGTGGGAACAAAAGCTGTTATTCTGTCGTATCCCCTCACACGGGGTAGATTACATACCCCAGCTATATGAAATGTGTCATCCTGAGGTGGGAGACTTCATTAGTTGGCAGTGGGTCATCACACAACACCAGTCAAACACTAGTGTCTCTTCCTCAAGGTATTATTTTCTTTTGTGGTGTCCGAAGGTCTAGTGAAAACATGTCAGGGGTAAACAATAGTCGCTTGCTTACTCTGCCTGTTTGTTCAGCAAAATGTTTTATGGGTAGTGATTAATTTGACGTCAGTCTAGATATTTGGCAGACAAGTCATCAGGGAGGCTATGCTTGACCTTCACTATAATTTATTAGTGGAGATGCAGCAGATACTGCTCATGTGTCCTTACACGGCGTGGCTCTGTTCGCCTAGCATTAAATAGGTACCCAGGTGGTGTTAGCTTCTCATCGCTTAGCAATAACTAGGTACCCAGGTGTTAGCTGCTCGCTGCCTAACAGTAAATAGGTACTCAGGTGTTAGCTGCTCGCTGCTTAGCAATAAATAGATACCCAGGTATTAACCAGCTGCTCACTCTGCATTAAATAGGTATCCAGGTGTTAGCCTTCTGTTTATCTAGCAGTAAAAAGGTACCCAGGTATTAGCCGACGGTTCACCCAGCCTGGTTGATCAGGCTCTGATCCAGCATGAGGCCTGGTCACAGACCGGGCCGCAGGGGCGTTGACCCCTGGAACTCTCTCCAGGTATACCCAGGTGTTACCTGACTCTTGTGGGTGCCATCCTGAGAGGGTGGTAGTTACTAGGGTACAACTATATACGACTGGGCTTCGAAATGAGCCTTTTTAAATTGCACTCTCATTGAGGTGAAGCTCGAAATAAAGAAAATGAGCATCGAAATAAAGAAAATAGGACTTCGTAAAAGAAAATTGGATTTGAGATAAAGAAAATGGGCGCTTTAGGAGCGAGGTGTAACTATGGTAGGTTAATGGTTGTTGATTTTGATAACTACCCCCCAGGGCCCGGTTCCAGACCAGTCATTCTGGTTGACGGCCTGATCAACATAGTTGTTAGTGGTAGTCGCAGGCAGACAGGCATATATGCAAGGAGGAACGCACATATGCAGGTAAGTGAATATGTAGCCAAGCAGGCAAGTAAATACACAGGCAAGCAGGGAAACAAGCAAATATTTAAGCAGACAAGCAAATGTACAGTCAGGCAAAGAAGCGGATAAACACTCAGCAGACAGACAAAAGCACAGACAAGCAGAGAGGCAAGTCACGGAAATCGTCAATTATGTTTGGTTGTGTGTGTTAGTGCTTGTTGCTTGAGCATTACCTCATGCTATTGTGTCAGAGTCCAGCCCTAACCTTCAACTGCTGCCTTGTAACCCTCGTTAACCCTCGTTATACCCTTCCTTGCGCTGAGGAAGGGTACCAGGGAGAGGAAGGGAGGGGAGCAGGGAAAAATGAAGGGAACGTAGCAGGAAGGGAGGGCAGAAGGAAGAACTGCAGAAAGTATCTTTGGAGACACGCGTGCTTGTGTACGCGCGTACGCACGCAAGCAAGAAAGCACGCACGCGCACACACACCAGAAGCTGTGACTCGACCCCTGAAACCACAACTAGGTGAGTACACACACACACGAGGCACACATCAATTGAACAACTACTGCAACGCGCGTTTGGCAAACCTAAGATTAGCTCTCAGGAAACTAAGCAAGGAGTCATTCACGACACTTTATACGACAAATGTCAGGCTAATATTGGTATATGCAGCACCAGTATGGAATCCACACCATATGAAGCATGTCAACAAGCTGGAGACTTTGTAAAGGTCTGCAACAAAATTAATCCCGGAGTTAAGAGAGATGTGTTATGAGGAGAGACTAATGGAGCTAAACCTGACGACATTAGAGGAAAGAAGGAATACCTGCACTACATATGGAGTGTGTTCTGAGGGGTCAGCGCCCCCGCGGCCCGCTCCCAGACCAGGCCTCCCTCTGTATGGCCTGATCAACTAGGCATCCCTCTGTATGGCTTGATCAACTAGGCCTCCCTCTGTATGGCCTGATCAACTAAGCCTCCCTCTGTATGGCTTGATCAACTAGGCCTCCCTCTGGCCTGATCAACTAGGCTTCCCTCTGTATGGCTTGATCAACTAGGCCTCCCTCTGTATGGCTTGATCAACTAGGCCTCCCTCTGTATGGCTTGATCAACTAAGCCTCCCTCTGTATGGCTTGATCAACTAGGCCTCCCTCTGTATGGCTTGATCAACTAAGCCTCCCTCTGTATGGCTTGATCAACTAAGCCTCCCTCTGTATGGCTTGATCAACTAAGCCTCCCTCTGTATGGCTTGATCAACTAAGCCTCCCTCTGTATGGCTTGATCAACTAGGCCTCCCTCTGGCCTGATCAACTAGGCCTCCCTCTGTATGGCTTGATCAACTAGGCCTCCCTCTGTATGGCCTGATCAACTAGGCCTACCAGTGTATGGTCTGATCAACCAGGCTGTTGGTTCTAGCTGCACTAAGTACAACGTGTACACCACAACCTGGCTGATCAGGGACTGATTGAGACACGTATTTTTTGCCTTATTGAAGACAACCAGGGGTGGTCTGTTGTTAATCTTCCTTATGTATGAAGGGGCATTGAAAAGTCTTGGTCCCTTCACACTTACTGACTTTTCCCCTCAGTGTACTCATTGTACTCCAGCTTTTCATTGGTGGTATTTTGCACCTGTCTAGCCTCTTACTTTCAAGGGGAAGTATTTGTGTGTGCAGATTTGGGACCAATCCTTCTGGATTTTCTCAGGTATAGATTATAAGGTATCTGTCTCGCCTACGTTCCAAGGAGTACAGATCGAGAGACATGCACATTCTCCAGGTCAGTAGTTTGGGCTGCCTTGAACGGAACTGTTAAGAGTACAACAGTACTCCAGCCTAGACACAACAAGTGACTTGAAGATTATCATCATTGTCTTGGCATCTCTTGTTCTTAGGGCTCTGTTTATCCGGTCTACCATTGTCCTTGTTGTGATAGTGACGGTGTTGTAATCCTTGATGGTGAGATTTCTGACATAATCACTCCAGTGGTCTCTCACAGTAGGCTTAGGCTTTTTTGAGTGATTCAAGTTTGTCTTACATTCCGCTCCGGTCTTTATCAGGAAACAGGAATACGAGAGCACAGCTGAAGCTGAAAATACAGACTAGTCACAGGGATGTTAGGAAGTATTTCTTCAGTCTTAGTGGTCAGGAAGTGGAACGACCTGGACAATTTAGTGGTAGAGTCAGGATCTATATTTAGCTTTAAAAAGAGGTAGGATAAAATTTTTGAAGAGGAGGGGCCAGGAGCTGAGATTCGACCTTCTCCACCCACAGCCACACGCGCGCGTGCACACCATTGTCAGATCACAACTGGGGCGAGAAAAGTAGAGAAGACCTGAAGACAGTATACATTCATTCATTGTTAAACACCTTAAGAGTGGAGAGTGTCAGGAGTGGGACAAGGGAAAGCTGTGTAGACACAGCAGGTCAAGGTTTGACACCCCGGCCGCTGATGCTGCCAAGTTAGGCCTCACCTGGACGATTGGTGCTGCTCTTCTGATTCCACGAAATGTGCTTGATCGATAGATGGATAGATGGATATGTGTATTATTATTATTATTATTGGTGTTGAAGCAGCACAGGTAGAGATTAGTGAGGACCCTCACTAACACTGAGTAGTGCCACACGCATATATTTAATATTTGTATTAACACGGAAGCCATACATGGGTAAGTAATGGTACAATGTAATACAACTTGTATGAAGGCGCCCAGTTAGTTTAATAGCTTTATTATGCACCTCATAGCCATGGTGTGGGCGGTAGTCAAAAGATTACAAAGTTACATTATGAGTCCAGGAACTGGGCCGCAAAGTTTTGATAGCTGAATTAGTTACGGTGGTAATGAACTGGTTACATGTTTATATCTTGTCACAATCGTAATGAGTTATGCAGATATGAATTAGGTCAGACACAAACACACACACACACACACGCAAAAATAAAGTGGTAATGCTTTATTTACAGTGAGAAAAGTCAGGGTATTTTTCCAGAATGGTTTGTAATATACCACTGTGGATAAAATACTTTGCCATTTCTTGAACATTTCTGAGTGAGTTGTCTCTGAATTCATTAATTTTATCGTACTCCAGTACATAATGACGCAGGGTGTGACAATAATCCATCTGGCAAAGTTTACATTTCGTTTGGTCTATATCTGGTGGTGGTGATTTAACCTCCCAAAGATACTTGTATCTCACCAAGAGTCTGCTTATTTTGTTGGATGCACTGTAGACATGTGGCTCCTCCTGCATGATAGAATGATGATAGATGGACTAACTGGTGTCAGTCTCTCTGTCTTAAGTCAATAAAATTCACTTGAAGTTCTTTTCTTATTACTGATCTCAATCTGCTAACTGACAGCCCAGGATTGTAATCTACTCCCTCTTTGAAGGCATATAACTAAGCCAGTTCATCAGTTATATCATGCATCTGAAGACCAATGTGAGACGGAATCCACAGAAGGTGCACTCCGACTCCACTGTCTACGATCCTACCTTACCTGTGTCTGGCTTCTGACACACGCATGCCACAATTAATATTTAAGGAGTTAAGAGCATTTATGGATGATAAAGACGCAGTTACAATTAAAGTGTCAACCTTAGATACATGGACGCATTTGAGTGCAAGGAGTATGGCAAACAGTTCTGTCTGGAGGGTAGAGGCCCAGTTATTGATGCGTGCTCCAATTTCTTTAAGAGAGTCATCACTCTGTATGACAACAGCAGCACTACCAGCTGCACCAGTGGATTAGTGAACAGAACCATTAACATAAATGTGACAGTACAGTGAAAGGCATTAATTATAGTGGCACCTGACCAAGGTCCAAATCTTCCCCATCCTTTCATTCTGCCTCCTCCTCCTCCTCTTCCTCTCTGCCATCTAACAGCTAAAGGGGAGGTAGGTGTCATGCAGGCAGCGAGGTCACTCCAAGCCTCCGGTGACTCCCTTGACCCAAGTGACCCAGGTGACCTCTCAGGGTCGTCTCTCAGGTCACACAGATCAAGGAGCACCTATTGTTTCCCATCGTTCTCACTCATTCGTATAGCTCACTCTGTGGAATGTTTCTTAATGTGTCCCTATACCACTTTATATATATATATATATATATATATATATATATATATATATATATATATATATATATATATATATATTATATATATATATATATATATATATATATATATATATATATATATATATATATATATATATATTCATTTATGTTAATGTAAAAATTAATAATTTTGTACCAAAAGAACTTTAGAAAATTTACCTAACCTTATTATACCAAGCTAAATTTAATTTAGCCTAATACAACTAAATATATTTTAGGTAAGTTTACAATAATTTAATAACAAAACAAACACAATGAAATATATTGTTTTTCGTTATGTTCAGAATGATTTTTGCGAAATTATTGCATACACAAATTTTCGTGTGTCTTATTCGGCAAGAAGAGCGTTGCTATTTAAGTCTATTCGGCACGACATTATATATATATATATATATATATATATATATATATATGTCGTGCCGATTAGGTAAAACTTGCGATTTTGGCTTAAATAGCAACGCTCACCTTGCCATATAAGACAAGTGAAAATTTGTGTATGCAATAATTTCGCGAAAATCATTCTGAACATAACGAAAAAAATATATTTCATTGTGTTTGTTTATTATTAAATTAATGTTAACGTATCTAAAATATATTTAGTTAGTTAAAGCTAAATTAAATTGAGCTTGTTGTAATAAGGTTAGGTAGTTTCAAAGTTTCTCTTGGTACAAAATAATAAATTCTTACATTAACATAAATGAAAAAAATATATCTTTAAATGTATAAGAGAAAATTTTAGAAAGGACTTAATTTTAGATGAGTTCTTGCTAATTGACCAGTTTTACCTAATCGGCACGACATATATATATATATATATATATATATATATATATATATATATATATATATATATATATATATATATATATATATATATATATATATATATATATATATATATGATACAAAAGATTTAAGAGATACATTGTTGATATAAAGATGACATATACAGTACATGAGGTGTGAGAGATACATGTCTAGTACATATTGTTACATGTTTGTCACTGATTATAATGCGAAAATCTCATCCAGCTCCTCAGAGCTGGGTCGCGTGCCCAAAATACAGCAGGCATTACCCCTCTGAACAGCAGCGCTGAGTCATTCTAACAGAAAACTAGCTGCCCTGGGATCCCTAGTTACCCTGTTGAGTCTTTTGCCCAGCTCCTTGAGGAACTTAGATGCACTTTTTCACATGAGCCAAGGGTCTCCGAGCCTATGAGAACAAACATATAATGATGGGCAAGTTCTTCATATTTTCTAGACTTTTTGGACTCCTGAAGCTGGCGGCTGCGCTCCTTCCTCCCTGGTGTATTGGAGATAGGTATCAGCCAAGGTAGATGTATATGTATGTGTGTGTGTGTGTATATATATATATATATATATATATATATATATATATATATATATATGTGTGTATATATATATGTGTATATATATATATATATATATATATATATATATATATATATATATATATATATATATATATATATATATATACGGTGTGTGTGTGTGTATGTACAGTACAAGATAACGGGGCACGCGCACCATTGCTCACTTGTTTTTTAGCACCATCTTTAATTAGTCGTGAAATTATCTTTCTCATCATTTGTGGATAATTATTGCAATTACCTTTTTCTCCGACCGTCTTCCAGATTAGTTAATTATCTAAAAAAAATCTAAAAATCTGTGCGGAGATGTACAATGATTTGTTTAACACATTCTCTCTGTCCGAACAATGTTTGAAGTCCCTCAGACTGGCATCGAACTCCTCATCTGATCTGAGGAAGGGACTAGATCCAGCTTCATAGGTTCTGATAAGAAACATGCGCAACACTTGCGTATATTTTTTTACCGAATAAGGACACCCAGGTACCACACACATGTCTTAGTCATCAACTTTGTGGTATTTGATGCCACGACTCTATGATACTGTATGACGTGTATGTATCTACTTGTGTGTCATACACGCTTCTCCCACACCTCCTTTATCTACATTACCTTACACTTAAGAGGCGCGTAAGTTTCACTCTCCTAAGATCATATTTATTTTTCACCTATAATCTACCTTGTCCATAATTACTATCGCATTTGCTTTGTCTGTTTTCGTAAGGTGAAGTCCAGGATCTTTCCTTAATTCATGGTATAACTTAACAAATATTTGAGGACAATTGTGTTGTAGAGGTGTGAGCTTTGCACACACCTCTACAACACGATTATCCTCAAACATTTGTTAAGTTATACCATGAATTAAGGGAAGATCCTGGACTTCATCTTACGAAAGCAGACAAAGCAAATGCGATAGTAATTATGGACAAGGTAGATTATAGGGGAAAAATAACATTATTAGAAAACAGGGGAACTGGCTGGGGCTTACACTCCAGCAGCCATTTGCTTGATCAGTCAGCACATGAATCAGCGTATGTATTTCAATGAGACACTTGTGCAACACTTGGGTAACTTTATTGTGGGAACGTTTCGCCAGGCAGTGGCTCCATCATCAGTCCACTACAGAGAATAACGTTCTTCCGTTCTTCTCTGTACTGGACTGATGGAGTCACTGGCTGACGTAACGTGTCTACAATAAAAATACCCAAGTGTTCTACAAGTGTTTCATTCATCAACTTCTTGCTTTTCTAAGTCACTTGTGTATTCCAGATTGGTAACTGTACTTCACAAATTTACTCTGCCAAACTTTAGCTTTCCCAGAATATCCTGAATCGTCACCAGGTGTCGTTGAGCGCTTGGAATCTCTCTCATACTAAGCTTATCAAAATAACCCAGATGGAGACACAAACACCGAAGTTTAATTAGTCTGTATATTTCCATCCCCTTCTGGGATCCTCTTCAGCAGATACATATATGGAATGAGAAAAAGAATATATAGGGAAGGTTACACCTGGGCCCGGAGGCGTGAGTGGAGGGACGTGTCAAGCAGTGGCTGGGTGAAAAGACAGGTCCTGAAGTAAAGCTAAACATTTGGTTAGGAAGTTCCTTTGTGCTATGTAATTCCCGATGTTGTGCTGTCGTTCTGTATTAAGTTGGGCGCTGGCATGTACCTCTTGAAGGCGAATTTTTGAAATGATGTCTGGTCTCCATTGTCCTTGTGAGACGTTGAAATTGGGAGTGGTAGCAGCCTGCCATCATAATACATTTGAGGTTGTGTGGAAAAAACACCCATGTTGTACATGACGAGAGGAAGAATTAGACATCTAGGTGTCTTTATTTGTAGACCTTTCGCCATTCAGTGGCTTTATCAGTACAGTACAAGGACATAACGTAAAGAATGTAGAACTGTATACAAAAGATAAGGTAATCAGTCTCTGAGCCTTGGAGTTGGTGAAGAGTAAGGTAGTCTTCATCATGGCTGTGCAGTAGACAAGCTCACTACCATCCCTGGTATCATAACTGTGCAGTAGACAAGCTCACTACCATCCCTGGTATCATAACTGTGCAGTAGACAAGCTCACTACCATCCCTGCTATCATAGCTGTGCAGTAGACAAGCTCACTACCATCCCTGCTATCATAACTGTGCAGTAGACAAGCTCACTACCATCCCTGCTATCATAACTGTGCAGTAGACAAGCTCACTACCATCCCTGGTATCATGGCTGTGCAGTAGACAATCTCACTACCATCCCTGGTATCATGGCTGTGCAGTAGACAAGCTCACTACCATCCCTGGTATCATGGCTGTGCAGTAGACAAGCTCACTACCATCCCTGCTATCATAGCTGTGCAGTAGACAAGCTCACTACCATCCCTGGTATCATAACTGTGCAGTAGACAAGCTCACTACCATCCCTGCTATCATAACTGTGCAGTAGACAAGCTCACTACCATCCCTGGTATCATGGCTGTGCAGTAGACAAGCTCACTACCATCCCTGGTATCATGGCTGTGCAGTAGACAAGCTCACTACCATCCCTGGTATCATGGCTGTGCAGTAGACAAGCTCACTACCATCCCTGGTATCATAACTGTGCAGTAGACAAGCTCACTACCATCCCTGCTATCATAACTGTGCAGTAGACAAGCTCACTACCATCCCTGGTATCATAACTGTGCAGTAGACAAGCTCACTGCCATCCCTGCTATCATGGCTGTGCAGTAGACAAGCTCACTGCCATCCCTGGTATCATAGCTGTGCAGTAGACAAGCTCACTACCATCCCTGCTATCATAACTGTGCAGTAGACAAGCTCACTGCCATCCCTGCTATCATGGCTGTGCAGTAGACAAGCTCACTGCCATCCCTGGTATCATAGCTGTGCAGTAGACAAGCTCACTACCATCCCTGCTATCATAACTGTGCAGTAGACAAGCTCAATACCATCCCTGCTATCATAACTGTGCAGTAGACAAGCTCACTGCCATCCCTGGTATCATAGCTGTGCAGTAGACAAGCTCACTACCATCCCTGGTATCATAACTGTGCAGTAGACAAGCTCAATACCATCCCTGCTATCATAACTGTGCAGTAGACAAGCTCAATACCATCCCTGCTATCATAGCTGTGCAGTAGACAAGCTCACTACCATCCCTGGTATCATAACTGTGCAGTAGTCAAGCTCACTACCATCCCTGGTATCATAACTGTGCAGTAGACAAGCTCACTACCATCCCTGGTATCATAGCTGTGCAGTAGACAAGCTCACTGCCATCCCTGGTATCATAGCTGTGCAGTAGACAAGCTCACTACCATCCCTGCTATCATAGCTGTGCAGTAGACAAGCTCACTACCATCCCTGCTATCATAACTGTGCAGTAGACAAGCTCAATACCATCCCTGCTATCATAACTGTGCAGTAGACAAGCTCACTGCCATCCCTGGTATCATAGCTGTGCAGTAGACAAGCTCACTGCCATCCCTGGTATCATAACTGTGCAGTAGACAAGCTCACTACCATCCCTGGTATCATAACTGTGCAGTAGACAAGCTCACTACCATCCCTGGTATCATAGCTGTGCAGTAGACAAGCTCACTGCCATCCCTGGTATCATAGCTGTACAGTAGACAAGCTCACTACCATCCCTGGTATCATAGCTGTGCAGTAGACAAGCTCACTGCCATCCCTGGTATCATAACTGTGCAGTAGACAAGCTCACTGCCATCCCTGGTATCATAGCTGTGCAGTAGACAAGCTCACTGCCATCCCTGCTATCATAGCTGTACAGTAGACAAGCTCACTACCATCCCTGGTATCATAGCTGTACAGTAGACAAGCTCACTACCATCCCTGCTATCATAGCTGTGCAGTAGACAAGCTCACTACCATCCCTGGTATCATGGCTGTACAGTAGACAAGCTCACTGCCATCCCTGGTATCATAGCTGTACAGTAGACAAGCTCACTGCCATCCCTGGTATCATAGCTGTACAGTAGACAAGCTCACTGCTATGCCTGCTGGTAGGTTATTGACAGGTAGAGAGTAGCAGTTGTAGTACTGGAACTTGGGGTTCTACAAGAGGTGCTTGGTCCACTGAAGCACTCTGACGTCATCACTGCTCTGCTTCACGTTTTAGGACTAATTTCTGTTAGGTACTCTTTGGTTGTCAGGAGACAGAGACACAGAGAGTCAGATACAAACACAGACAGACAAAGAGAGAGAGGAGGGAGAGAGAGACAGACACAGGAGAAAGAAATGAAGGAGGGAGGGAGGGAGGTAAGGAGGGCACGTGCCGGGAACATTACGCAATGTGCCCAGAAGACGGCTGCGTCATAGTAGTTAAGCAGTGTTCTTGTGGTAGTGGAGGACGCTGGGAACGCGATCCCTGAAGGCAGCACTGTCAGGAGACCAGCCCCTGGGGTGACGCAAGACTGTAAGCCAGCCCCTGGGGTGACGCAAGACTTTAAGCCAGTCCCTGGGGTAACGCAAGACTTTAAGCCAGCCCCTGGGGTGACGCAAGACTGTAAGCCAGCCCCTGGGATGACGCAAGACTTTAAGCCAGCCCCTGGGGTGACGCAAGACTTTAAGCCAGTCCCTGGGGTAACGCAAGACTGTAAGCCAGCCCCTGGGGTGACGCAAGACTGTAAGCCAGCCCCTGGGGTGACGCAAGACTGTAAGCCAGCCCCTGGGGTGACGCAAGACTGTAAGCCAGCCCCTGGGGTGACGCAAGACTTTAAGCCAGCCCCTGGGGTGACGCAAGACTTTAAGCCAGCCCCTGGGGTGACGCAAGACTGTAAGCCAGCCCCTGGGGTGACGCAAGACTTTAAGCCAGCCCCTGGGGTGACGCAAGACTTTAAGCCAGTCCCTGCGGTAACGCAAGACTGTAAGTCAGTCCCTGGGGTGGCGCAAGACTTTAAGCCAGTCCCTGCGGTAACGCAAGACTGTAAGTCAGTCCCTGGGGTGGCGCAAGACTGTAAGTCAGTCCCTGGGGTGGCGCAAGACTGTAAGTCAGTCCCTGGGGTGGCGCAAGACTGTAAGTCAGTCCCTGGGGTGGCGCAAGACTGTAAGTCAGTCCCTGGGGTGGCGCAAGACTGTAAGTCAGTCCCTGGGGTGGCGCAAGACTGTAAGTCAGTCCCTGGGGTGGCGCAAGACTGTAAGTCAGTCCCTGGGGTGGCGCAAGGCTAAGCCAACGTGACAGCCCCTTTCCCTCATCAAACCTGGTCCTCTCCCTCCCCTTCCCTCACCCCCACGTCCCCGTGTCGTCACAGTCTGGTCACGCAGGATAAACATAATCTCTTCACCACATGCAGGCAGCTGCAGCTTTTCGTGGTTTTTGACAATGTCTTGTGTGTCTGAGAGAGAGAGAGAGAGAGAGAGAGAGAGAGAGAGAGAGAGAGAGAGAGAGAGAGAGAGAGAGAGAGAGAGAGAGAGAGGAGAACGAACACGTCAACCTTCTATCCCATACACATGCACACTTGGTTTCATTTATACATTTGGTTCAGTCATACAACATTTGATTCTGTCTGCCTCCATCCTGTCCTGTACATCTATTTACCTCCATCCTTGTGCATCTTTACACTCCATTTTCCTTGCTTTCTGCCGTTCTCAGAAAACTTCTCGTGTCATCGTAGTCCCCTTGTCTGTAGTCCCATTTCCATTTTGTTTTCTTTCTACGCACTTGCATGAGGTGTTCGAGCTGAGCACCTCACAATTCCTGACACCTTGTGCTTCCTCCACAAGTCACTTTAGCTGCTGTAGTTATTTTTGTGTGAAAACCAGATCCAGTCTTGCTGCTTCATTTGAAATATGAAACGAGTCCATAACTTATGAAATTATGTGAAGATAATTATATAGCAGAGTGGAATGAAGTACCCGGTGAAGGTGTAGTAATCATGAAGACCAAGTAGTCTTTCAAGGACCAGCTGGACAAACATTTTTTGACATGCCTCATTTTTTTTTAAGCTAAAAATACGTAAATTATCATAATTTTAATCGAAACTGCCGCTAAAATTGTATTATATGGGAAAAAGCAAGTCGGATCATATTTAATTGGCAGGTACAGGATTCAAGTAGATACTACGCTGGGACAAACTGATCTCTACGGGTTCCTGATGTTTGATGACCACCTGCATCACGACGATCACCTGACACAGTCAACTTAATAGTAGTAGTAGAAGCAGGTGGTTGTGTTAGTCACATCAGCTCTGTGAGTGGCCTGGTCCCAGACCAGACATCCCAGTTGCTGTCTTGATCGACAGGCTGTTGGTGCCAGCCGCATGCAATCCAAAGCAGGCACCACGGCCCAGGTAATCAGGAAATGACTGTGAATTTACCAAGTTGAAGACAGCCAGGAGCTTATTGGTAATTCTACTCACTCTCGAAGGGAGCGTTTTGAAGAATTTTGGTCCCTTTACACTTATTGTCTTCTCTTTTAGTGTACTCATCATGCCCCTGCTATCCATTGGAAGTATTTTCTACTCTTTTACAATGATCTCAATTTGAGATTTGGGACTATACCCTCCAGAATTTTCCAGGTGTAAATTATAACATCCTTCTGGCCTACGTTTCAAGGGGCACAGTTCAAGGAACTCTAAGCTTTCCCAGTAGTTCAGATACTTATCTGGATTTATACCAGCAGTGAAGGTTCAGTGTGCGTTTTCCAGTGCTGCAGTTTCTCCTGCCTTGAAGGGGCTGTTATTATACTGCAATATGGAGTGGAGCAGCATGAGTAGTTAAAATAGAGGTAGTTGTAGCCCATGACTTCCAGCTACTTCCATTTACCCTGTAAATTCCATGACATTTTTCCAATATAGTATGATACATTTTTCCTTGTTTTTTTTTTTTCTTAGGAGGTGGCTAGAGGGAGCGGAGGGTGGGAGAGTTTTTGTGCTTTTCTGTCCTTGACTTGTACACCTACACAATCCACGATACTCCTTAATGTAGAAAGTTATTTGTTATTCTCAGCAGATAGCTTCAGTGTGGACTTCAGTTTTCTGCTATCTGCCTTTCCTATGTACTCTTGTTTTCTTCACATATTGACTCAGAAAATTCTTCGCCCATGATGTCGTAAGTGTTGCTGTTCAGTTTGTGGCCCTCTCTGGAAGTTCCACTTTTCTCAGTCAGTCTCCTTATGGTTGAAATCTCCTATTGCTATGAATTTAGCTTTGCTTCTTACTCTCTCTAAAACCGTCTATAATATGTGAAGCATTGTCCTCTTATTTTCACCTTACTCCTCTCTAGACTTCCTGTTGTTTGGGGCTGACGTAACTATCACTGCCACTGTTTTTTTTGCCTCTCTGGACATGACATTACTTGTTATATAATCCCTTAAATCCCCTTTGTCCAAGTTTCCTTGTTCCTCGGATCTCCATTGGCTTCTAACTATCAACGCTGCTGCTCCTGCTCTGTAATCACCCAGTTTGAGGGGGAAGGGGGTTCAATATTCCGCTCCTAGCTCCTCCTCCTACACCACTATGATCAACATCATTGATGTCTGGCCTCTTGGGTGTTGTCATATCAACTCTTGAAGCTGGCAAATTTAAGTGTTTGCCAGTGTATATTCACTTATATGTACTCGTCTATATGTAGTTGCAGAGGTCGAATCTTAGCTCCTAGCCCTGTCTCTCAACGTACTGCTTGCCAGTTTCACTCCCTCCTAGTCTCTTTTGCCCTATCGTACCCGTTCTTAAAGCTATGTATGGAGCCTGGCTCCAATACCACTTCGTCGATGTTATTCCACTTCCCGGCCGCCCTGAGACTGAAGTACATCCTGATATTCTTGTGGCTCACCTGTGTCTTTAACTCCCAGCTGTGCCCACCAGTATCTGTTTTACGCCTCTCAAATACCATGTCCCTGTCTACCCCCATTAGTTTCTCTGAGTATTTTGGAAGTTGTTATCATGTCTCCCCAAATCCTTCTGTCTTCCAGTGTCGTTAGATTCATTTCCGTTAGCCTCTCCTCATAGCTCACACTCCTTAGTTCAGGAACTAGTTTCGTTACCTACTGGAGTGAGAGATGTGGGAGGTGTTAAACCCAGTGAAAAGCAAGGTCACAACGAGAGAACACTGTATCAACATCTGTGACCCCCAGACTGTTGAACTTCTTGCCAGACGTTATCAGAAACACTGCTGGGACAAGTGTAGAAGTCTTCAAGAGGAAACTAGGAATGTATCTCTATCAAGTGCCAGATCAGCCTGGCTGTGATGGATATGTGGGCCAGCGGGCCGCCAGTAGCGACAGCCTGGGTGATCAGACAAGCACCAGACAAGCCTGGTCAAGGGATGGGCTACGAGAAACTCATCAAATGTATTTTAAAGGTATACCACTGAAGTTTCCCCAGTTTCTTAACATGTTTCCTGAGGTGTGGGTTCCATGTTGGTGCTGTATACTCCAAGATTGGTCTGACGTATGTTGCATGAAGCTCCTGTAATAACTCTTTGTTGAGGTTCCTGAAGGCTACTCTTAGATTTGCCAGACGAGTTATTTGGTGGTTGTGAGCCTCTGGGGATATGCTTGGCACAATGCTCACACCTGGATATTTTTCTGAGTGAGGTCTTCTGGCCCCTTCCCCAATCTTTATAACCTTGCATTCTCTGGGAATGAATTCAAGCAACTACTTATCTTATCAATCCTGCAATGTGTCCAAATCCATTTGTAGCCTTTTGTGTGTGTGTGTGTGTGTACTCACCTAGTTGTGGTTGCAGGGGTCGATTCACAGCTCCTGGCCCCGTCTCTTCACTGGCCGCTACTGGGTCACTCTCCCTGCGCCATGAGCTTTATCATACCTGTGTGTGTGTGTGAGTGAAATAAACAAGTCTCTCCTCGTAGTCTATTTCCTTCACTCTGGGCACCAGTCTCGTTTTATTTCCTCTGGTTTTACATGGATGAAATGTGGGTTTCATGCTGACGTCACATACCCCCAACATGGGCCTAACACACGTTTTGTATAATGTCCTAAAGGAATCATGTGTTTTAAAGTGGTAACGGTAATTTATCGTTCAGGCAAGTAATGTTAACACTGATGTTAGTCATATGATGACCCACTAACTGGTAATACGACCGAGGTCTCTCACCCTCGGCTTACATAAGAACATAAGAGCACTGCAGCAGCCTACTGACCCATACTAAGCAGGTTCAAGTCAGTGTTGAATATAATATAAAATACCGGCAAGTTGAAGACTGGTACATGTGCCACAGTTAGGTATCTTTACTGTTGAAACGTTTCGCCCACACAGTCGGCTTCTTCAGTCAATTTCTGATGTAACCAATGTTTATTTCATCAATGAAGATACCCGGCTGTTGTACATGTGTCTTAATCTTCAGGTATAAGACACACCGGACCATCCCGTACATAAACAAATACATGTGTGTGCTTGCTTTAAAGGTGCTAATTCTGTATGTGTTTTGACGGGTTGTTTTTGCTTGCTTTCAGCGCTGGCAGCGGCGATGGTTCGTGCTGTACGACGACGGCGAGCTGACGTACTCCGTCGACGACCACGTAAGTCTCGTTCTCACCCCCCCCCTTCCTTGATGGACGTTCATTCTCAGCGTTCGTTTCTTGTGTGCTGGAGCACGTTCTCATAAATCCAGGCATGAACGATCAGTTTGAATGTTCAGTGTTAGTGTACTGGTGAACGTTCTGCCACCACTAGTGATGAACGTTCCTTGCCAGTGTACTGGTGAACGTTCTGCCACCACTAGTGATGAACGTTCCTTGCCAGTGTACTGGTGAACGTTCTACCACCACCAGTGATGAACCTTCCTTGCCAGTGTACTGGTGAACGTTCTGCCACCACTAGTGATGAACGTTCCTTGCCAGTGTACTGGTGAACGTTCTCCCGCCACTAGTGATGAACGTTCCTTGCCAGTGTACTGGTGAACGTTCTCTCGCCACTAGTGATGATCGTTCCTTGCCAGTGTTCTGGTGAACGTTCTCCCGCCACTAGTGATGATCGTTCCTTGCCAGTGTACTGGTGAACGTTCTCCCGCCACTAGTGATGATCGTTCCTTGCCAGTGTTCTGGTGAACGTTCTCCCGCCACTAGTGATGATCGTTCCTTGCCAGTGTACTGGTGAACGTTCTCCCGCCACTAGTGATGAACGTTCCTTGCCAGTGTACTGGTGAACGTTCTGCCACCACCAGTGATGAACGTTCCTTGCCAGTGTACTGGTGAACGTTCTGCCACCACCAGTGATGAACGTTCCTTGCCAGTGTACTGGTGAACGTTCTGCCACCACCAGTGATGAACGTTCCTTGCCAGTGTACTGGTGAACGTACTGCCACCACCAGTGATGATCGTTCCTTGCCAGTGTACTGGTGAACGTTCTGCCACCACCAGTGATGAACGTTCCTTGCCAGTGTACTGGTGAACGTTCTCCCGCCACTAGTGATGAACGTTCCTTGCCAGTGTACTGGTGAACGTTCTGCCACCACCAGTGATGAACGTTCCTTGCTAGTGTACTGGTGAACGTTCTGCCACCACCAGTGATGAACGTTCCTTGCCAGTGTACTGGTGAATGTTCTGCCACCACCAGTGATGAACGTTCCTTGCCAGTGTACTGGTGAATGTTCTGCCACCACCAGTGATGAACGTTCCTTGCCAGTGTACTGGTGAATGTTCTTTCACCACCAGTGATGAACGTTCCTTGCCAGTGTACTGGTGAATGTTCTGCCACCACCAGTGATGAACGTTCCTTGCCAGTGTACTGGTGAACGTTCTCCCGCCACTAGTGATGAACGTTCCTTGCCAGTGTACTGGTGAACGTTCTGCCACCACCAGTGATGAACGTTCCTCGTGTACTGGTGAACGTTCTGCCACCACCAGTGATGAACGTTCCTTGCCAGTGTACTGGTGAACGTTCTGCCACCACCAGTGATGAACGTTCCTTGCCAGTGTACTGGTGAACGTTCTGCCACCACCAGTGATGAACGTTCCTTGCCAGTGTACTGGTGAACGTTCTTTCACCCCAGTGATGAACGTTCTTGCCAGTGTACTGTGAACGTCTACCACCGGTGATGAACGTTCCTTGCCAGTGTACTGGTGAACGTTCTCCCGCCACTAGTGATGAACGTTCCTTGCCAGTGTACTGGTAAACGTTCTCCCGCCACTAGTGATGAACGTTCCTTGCCAGTGTACACAACAACCCTGTCTTCTCTTACATGTTAACTTTCGGAGCCTAAATAGACCCAGTATGATGCCAGAGCGTCACGGGTACAACACTGTGGCAACACCCCAGGTACAACACTGTGGCAACACCCCAGGTACAACACTGTGGCAACACCCCAGGTACAACACTGTGGCAACACCCCAGGTACAACACTGTGGCAACACCCCAGGTACAACACTGTGGCAACACCCCAGGTACAACACTGTGGCAACACCCCAGGTACAACACTGTGGCAACACCCCAGGTACAACACTGTGGCAACACCCAGGTACAACACTGTGGCAACACCCCAGGTACAACACTGTGGCAACACCCCAGGTACAACACTGTGGCAACACCCCAGGTACAACACTGTGGCAACACCCCAGGTACAACACTGTGGCAACACCCCAGGTACAACACTGTGGCAACACCCCAGGTACAACACTGTGGCAACACCCCAGGTTCAACACTGTGGCAACACCCCAGGTACAACACTGTGGCAACACCCCAGGTACAACACTGTGGCAACACCCCAGGTTCAACACTGTGGCAACACCCCAGGTTCAACACTGTGGCAACACCCCAGGTACAACACTGTGGCAACACCCCAGGTACAACACTGTGGCAACACCCCAGGTTCAACACTGTGCAACACCCCAGGTACAACACTGTGGCAACACCCAGGTACAACACTGTGGCAACACCCCAGGTACAACACTGTGGCAACACCCCAGGTACAACACTGTGCAACACCCCAGGTACAACACTGTGGCAACACCCCAGGTACAACACTGTGGCAACACCCCAGGTACAACACTGTGGCAACACCCAGGTACAACACTGTGGCAACACCCAGGTTCAACACTGTGGCAACACCCCAGGTTCAACACTGTGGCAACACCCCAGGTACAACACTGTGGCAACACCCCAGGTACAACACTGTGGCAACACCCCAGGTACAACACTGTGGCAACACCCAGGTACAACACTGTGGCAACACCCCAGGTACAACACTGTGGCAACACCCCAGGTACAACACTGTGCAACACCCCAGGTTCAACACTGTGGCAACACCCCAGGTACAACACTGTGGCAACACCCCAGGTCAACACTGTGGCAACACCCAGGTTCAACACTGTGGCAAACCCCAGGTACAACACTGTGGCAACACCCCAGGTTCAACACTGTGGCAACACCCCAGGTACAACACTGTGGCAACACCCCAGGTACAACACTGTGGCAATACCCCAGGTACAACACTGTGGCAACACCAGGTACAACACTGTGGCAACACCAGGTACAACACTGTGGCAACACCAGGTACAACACTGTGGCAACACCCCAGGTACAACACTGTGGCAACACCCCAGGTTCAACACTGTGGCAACACCCCAGGTACAACACTGTGGCAACACCCCAGGTACAACACTGTGGCAACACCCCAGGTACAACACTGTGGCAACACCCCAGGTACAACACTGTGGCAACACCCCAGGTTCAACACTGTGGCAACACCCCAGGTACAACACTGTGGCAACACCCCAGGTTAAACACTGTGGCAACACCCCAGGTACAACACTGTGGCAACACCCCAGGTACAACACTGTGGCAACACCCCAGGTACAACACTGTGGCAACACCCCAGGTTCAACACTGTGGCAACACCCCAGGTTCAACACTATTCAGACTACTGCCAGCAGATATCAGAAATAATGTTGCCACATCAGTCAGGCTGTCATGGCTATGTGGGCAGCGGGCCGCCAGAAGCAACAGCCTAGTTGCTCAGGCAATCAAAAGCCTCACCTCTGGAAACTGGTCATAAGTGTATCTATCACAGGTGGGCATACGGGAGGGAGAGAGAGAGAGAGAGAGAGAGAGAGAGAGAGAGAGAGAGAGAGAGAGAGAGAGAGAGAGAGAGAGAGAGAGAGCAGATGAAAAGAGGGAAGGCAGGTGAAGGAAGGAGAGAGAGAGAGGGAGAGGGAGGAAGGGAGGGGGTGGGCAGGCAAGAGTGGGAGGAAGGGAGGGGGGTGGTTAGTCAGGCAAGTGAAGAGAGGGAAGGCAGGTGGAGGAGGGGAGAGAGAGATAGTGTGTCGTGCTGGTGTACAGGTTGACTCCCTCACCCTCTTATTACTTCCGCAAACCTGAAACAAACTTCTCTCCATTTCCTGTTCTCTCTGTCCCTGTTCTCTTTCACTCCCTGTTCTACTTCACTCCCTGTTCTCTCTCATTCCCTGTTCTCCTTCACTCCCTATTCTCCTTCACTCCCTGTTCCCTCTCACTCCCTGTTCTCTCATTTCCTGTTCTTCACTCCCTGTTCTCTCATTTCCTGTTCTTTACTCCCTGTCCTCTCTCACTCCCTGTTCTCCCTCACTCCATGTTCTCCCTCACTCCATGTTCTTCGTCACTCCCTGTTCTTCCTTACTCCTTGTTCTCCCTACTTGTTCTCTCCTACTTCCTCTTCTGTCACCTCGTTTACCCTTCTCCCTATTCACCCTTACTGTTTTACCCCCTACTCCCTACTTCCATGTTATTCCTATTTTTCTTTTATTAAAATTAATTAACGCAAATAATAAAAAAATCAAATCGTTATTAACCTTTATGGTTCCAAAGTGTTCATTATAACCAAAGTGTTCATTATAACCAAAGTGTTCATTATAACCAAAGTGTTCATTATAACCATATTATGTGGCAAAAATCTTGCACAAAAATATGTTGCTTGTCTTATTTTGCAACAGCTCAGTTGAAGAGGCAAGTACCAGACAAGCCTGGCCTGGTAGTAGGTAAACTCACGTTACCAGTCACAGGTATATCACAGGTCACTGTGTGTGTGTGTGTATACTCACTCACCTAGTTGTGGTTGCAGGGGTCGAGTCATAGCTCCTGGCTGTGTTTGTGTGTGTGTCTCTGTCTCTGGAGATAAACTGTTGCAGTTTTGTAACTGTGGTGTAAAGCACCCCTCTGGCAAGACAGTGATGGAGTGAATGATGATGTAAGTTTTTCTTTTTCGGGCTATCCTGCCTTGGTGGGAATCGGCCGATGTGTGTTAATATATATATATATATATATATATATATATATATATATATATATATATATATATATATATATATATATATATATATATATATATATACCGAATAGGTAAAATTGATCAGTTAGCAAGAACTCATTTAAAATGAAGTCCTTTCTAAAAAAAATTCTCTTGTACGTTTAAAGATATATTTTTTTCATTTATGTAAATGTGAAAATTAATAATTTTGTACCAAAAGAACCTGGACAGGCACCTAAAGTTAGCACCTGACCAGCCGGCTGTTCTTCGTACGTCGGCTTGCGTGCTGCCAACAGTAACAGCCTGGTTGATCAGGTCCTGATCCACCATGAGGCCTGGTCACAGACCTGGCCGCGAGGGCGTTGACCCCCGGAACCCTCTCCAGGAAAACTTAGCTAACCTTATTATAACAAGCGCAATTTAATTTAGCCTGATCCAACTAAATATATTTTAGATAAGTTTACAATAATTTAATAATAAAGAAACATAATAAAATATATATTTTTCGTTAGGTTCAGAATGACTTTTGCGAAATTATTGCATACACAAATTTTCGCTTGCCTTATTCGGCAAGAAGAGCGTTGCTATTTAAGCCAAAATCGCAAGTTTTACCTATTTGGTACGACAGACAGACAGACAAACACACAGACAAACACACACAGACAGACACACACAGACAGACACACACAGACAGACACACACACAGACAGACACACACACAGACAGACACACACACACACAAACACACACAGAGACACACACACAGTCCTAGGACCGGTGCTGTTTCTGGTATTTGTGAACGACATGACGGAAGGAATAGCCTCCGAAGTGTCCCTGTTTGCAGATGATGTGAAGTTGATGAGAAGAATTCAATCGGACGAGGACCAGGCAGAACTACAAAGGGATCTGGACAAGCTGCAGGCCTGATCCAGCAACTGGCTCCTGGAGTTCAACCCCACCAAGTGCAAAGTCATGAAGATTGGGGAAGGGCAAAGAAGACCACAGACGGAGTACAGGCTAGGGGGCCAGAGCCTACAAACCTCACTCAAGGAAAAGGATCTTGGGGTGAGTATAACACCAGGCACATCTCCTGAGGCGCACATTAACCAAATAACTGCTGCAGCATACGGGCGCCTGGCAAACCTAAGAACAGCATTCCGACATCTTAATGAGGAGTCATTCAAGACAATGTACACTGTGTACGTTAGGCCCATATTGAAGTATGCAGCACCAGTTTGGAACCCTCACCTAGCCAAGCATGTAAGGAAACTAGAGAAAGTGCAAAGGTTTGCAACAAGACTAGTCCCGGAGCTAAGGGGTATGTCCTACGAGGAGAGGTTAAGGGAAATCGACCTGACGACACTGGAGGACAGGAGAGATAGGGGGGACATGATAACAACATATAAGATACTGAGAGGAATTGACAAAGTGGACAGAGACAGAATGTTCCAGAGATGGGACACAGCAACAAGGGGACACAGTTGGAAGTTGAAGACTCAGATGAATCACAGAGATGTTAGGAAGTATTTCTTCAGTCACAGAGTAGTCGGGAAGTGGAATAGTTTAGGAAGTGACGTAGTGGAGGCAGGCTCCATACATAGCTTTAAGAAGAGGTATGATAAAGCTCATGGCTCAGGGAGAGTGACCCAGTAGCGGCCAGTGAAGAGGCGGGGCCAGGAGCTATGAATCGACCCCTGCAACCACAACTAGGTGAGTACAACTAGGTGAGTACACACACACACACACACATCGACCTTACAACACTGGAGGACAGGAGGGTTAGGGGAGGCATGATAATGACATACAAAATACTGCGAGGAATAGACAAGGTAGATAGAGACAGGATGTTCCAGAGAGCGGGGACACAGAAACAAGGGGTCACAATTGGAAGCTGAAGACTCAGATGAGTCAAAGGGATGTTAGGAAGCATTTCTTCAGCCATAGAGTAATCATGAAGTGGAATAGTCTAGCAAACGACATAGTGGAGTCAGGAACCATACATAGCTTTAAGACAAGGTATGATAAAGCTCATGGAGCAGGGAGAGAAGAGACCCAGTAGAGGACAGCGAAGAGGCGGGGCCAGGAGCTGAGTCTCGATCCCTGCAACCACAATTAGGTGAGTACAATTAGGTGAGTACACACACACACACACACACAGATTGGATATCAGATTGGAAGGAGGGAGTAGTATAGAGGAAGTGAATGTGTTTAGATATTTTGGAATGGACTTGTCAGCAAACGGGGTCTATGAAAGATGTGAACCATATAATTGACAAGGAGGAAAAGGTGGGTGGTGCATTGTGGCATTTGTGGAGACGAAGGACATTGTACATGGAGGCAAAAAAGGGGAATGTATCAGAGTATAGTGGTACCAACACACCTATATGGGTGCAAAGCATGAGATTTAAACATTGCAGCGAAGAGGAGGATGGGGGCAGTGGAGATGTCGTTCCTTAGGGAAATGTGTGGCATGAATATTATGCATGAATATTATTGGGCTAGATGAGCCTGGCCCATGGCCGGGCTCCGGGAGTAGAAAGACTTGAAACTCATCAGAGCTAGGAGGAGTTGCTGGTGTATTAAAAGTACTATTCTAGAATTATCCCATTATCCCAAAAGTATTATCCTGGTCTGGATCCTCCTCTATGGTCTGGATCCAGACCAGGCCTGGTTGATGATCTCATTAGTTAGGCTGCCGGTGTTGGCTGCTTGTAGTACAATGTAGACACCACAACTTAACAAAGAGGATATATCAATTTGGAGTTGATGAAGCAAAGTTTAGGGAACATCTGAGAATTGGACCTTTACAGTATTTGCATTTACAGGTTATTTGCAAAATTGGATACGACCTCTGTGTGCATATTTAACTTTGAGTGGTAAGGACATGAGTGTCCAGCAGGCATATGCGAGTACTTGAAATGGAAGTGTGCAGAGACAAGAGGTTTTTGGGATTTGATGTGCTTCAGGATTGTGAGCAAGGTAATAAATATGAAGGAATTCAAGGAAATAGATTTGCTAGACCTGATTTCTGAAATGGGCAGGTACAGCACCTGCACTTTGAAAGGTGGGTGGGCAGTTCAGTGGGTCACTGTAAAGACCGTGCTCCTTTGGAAATATAACTAGGGAGCATGTGATGGCAATTTTTTTTTTTAGGACACTCTGCTTGGGAAGTAACTGATGTGTTCAAAAGCCTGTGATGGTGAAAATATCAAATCAAGATAGCACTTGCAATGCTGGATTTAATTTGGGCAAAGTTAGATTTGAAAATTACTAATGAAAAATTGATTGTAGATGAGTGAAATAGATTCAAATTGTAAAAGTTTGGATTTAATTTTTATTTTTATATTAAAACATCATCCGTTTCCCACCAAGGTAGGGTGACCCGAAAAAGAAAAATTTTCACCATCGTTCACTCCATCACTGTCTTGCCAGACGTGCGCTTACACTACAGTTATAAAACAGATTAACACCTCTCCTTCAGAGTGCAGCCACTGTACTTCCCATCTCCAGGAGTCAAGTCCGGCTTGGCGGATTCCCTGAATCCCTTCATGAATATTACCCTGCTCACACTCCAACAGCACGTCAAGTCCTAGAAACCATTTGCCTCCATTCGCTCCTATCTAACACGCTCACGCATGCTTGTTGGAAGTCCAAGCCCCTCGCATACAAAACCTCCTTTACCCCCTCCCTCCAACCTTTCCTAGGCTGACCTCTACTCCGCCTTCCCTCCACTACAGATTTATACACTCTCGAAGTCATTCTATTTTGTTCCATCCTCTTTACATGTCTGAAGCACCTCAACAACCCCTCCTCAGCCCTCTGGATAATAGTTCTGTGGTAATCCCACACCCTCCTAATTGCCAAACTATGAATTCTCTGCATTATATTCACACCACACATTGCCCTTAGACACAACATCTCCACTGCCTCCAGCCTTCTCCTTGTTGCAACACTCACCACCCATGCTTGGTATAACTATACTCTCATACATTTCCCACTTTGCTTCCATGGACAAAGTTCCTTGTCTCCACAGACTCCTCTGTGCACCACTCACCTTTTTCCCCTCATCAATTCTATGATTCACCTCATCTTTCATAGATCCATCTGCTGACACATCCTCTCCAAAATATCTGAATACATTCACCTCCTCCATACTCTCTCCCCCCAACCTGATATCCAATCTTTCGTTACCTAATTTTTTTTGTTATCCTCATCACCATACTTTTTCCTATAATCACTTTCAATTTTCTTCTTTTACATACTCTACTAAATTAATCCACCAACCTCTGCAACTTCTCTTCAGAATCTCCCAAAAGCACAGTGTCATCAGCAAAGAGCAAATGTGACAACTCCCACTTTGTGTTAGATTCTTTATCTTTTAACCCCAAACCTCTTGACAACACCCGAGCATTCACTTCTCTCACAACCCCATCTATAAATATGTATATTAAACAACCATGGTAACATCAAACATCCTTGTTTCAGGCCTACTTTTACTGGGAAATAATCTCCCTCTCTCCTACATACTCTAACCTGAGCCTCACTATCCTCGTAAAAAAATTTCACTTCTTTTAATAACCTACCTCCTATTCCATACATTTGCAACATCTGACACATTGCTCCCCCTATCCACCCTGTCATACGCCTTTGGTTGCAGACAAGTGAAATTCTTAAGTAGCATCAGTGAACCAAATACAGTGGTACCTCGAGTTACGATGGTCCCCAAAATCGCCCTTTTATGTAAGTTTATTTTTTTAAATGATTTTGTAGGTATATTTTTGGGGGTGTAAAAGGACTAGTTTATTTTACCTTATTCCTTATGGGGATAAATTCGTTTGGTAATGGCACTTGAACAGCATTCTCGAACGAAAAAATATCGTAACTCGAGGTACCACTGTACGTACTTTTGAAAAATGTTAAAATAGATTAAATAGACATAAGAGAATACTATATGGTGTTCAAGTAAGACCTGTCTGGCTTAGGCCAGCAAGCCTTCTTCATTGTTCTTTTCATCTTGTTCTTATAGCCTATGTCATGAACGATATTTGTTAAGGAATGTTCGTATATACTAATTTGAAAAATTGTTCATAAAGACAAATATACTTTTTTAGGGGTAAGCTTGAGTTTATGCACAGAGAAAGTTTTGGAATTGTACAAACATCGTACTTGATATTTATAAATAATAATGTATGCAGTAAAATAGATTTAACACCGGATTGTCATTGTATGTTTTCTTGCAGCCAGCGACCATCCCGCAGGGTGTGATCGACATGAACCGAGTATTGGAGGTGTCACAGGCTGAGGACGTCACTGGCAATCAGTTCAGCCTGGCCATCACTGCCCCAGAGAGAGTGACCTTCATTAAGGGTACCTGCAGAGAAGAGTCCCGCTGGTGGATGGACGTCCTCTCGGTGTTCCCCCGGACACACAAGGTGGGGCTCGATTGAATTATTATTACGTATATTTGTCAGAAAGTGCTTAACCCAAAGGTATCATTCAGTATCTGGGGAATGGGAAGTATTCAGATTTGATCTGAAGAAAGGGATGGTACTGCAGCTCCAAGTCCTCAGATCAAGAGCCCTTCATCCACACAAGGACCCCAATGGAAATAAGTCACTTTTACTTTTTTGGGTTATCCTAGGTAAATTACACTATACAGGGTGTCCACAAAAACACTCCCTGATTTCAAACAGGTACGTATAACATGTAACTTTATTGTAATAATCTTTCACAGTTAGTAACTTCAGATGCAGGATTTCATTCAGTTTCAAGTGGTATAGGGTAGCATTAAAGGCACTCAATGTGTGCCCCTCTGGTTGCTCGGCAAACATCGATGCGATAGTCCAGTTCGGTCCAGACGCTCTGCAGCATATCTGGAGTTATTATGCAAACTGCTTCAGTGATAAAAATTTGCATCTCCTCCAGGGTTGCAGGTAGTGGTGGTACGTAAATTGTGCTCTTCACGTACCCCCAAAGAAAAGTCACAAACAGTTAGGTCCAGTGACCTCTGCAAGTGGCCTGCGAGGTAAAATTTATGTTTATTCAATGTACTTGCAGTATAGTACAGTATTAGAATTTACAATTCTCACCTTTGATTTCTAATTACATAAGTAATCAAGGTTGAGAATTATAACACAGTATATTGTATAATGTTATAAGAGACTTGGTGATTGTGATACTGAGAAATCACTTTTTTTTTTTCTAGCAACAAGGACGACACAAGCGAAATGCAACTTTCCCAGGCATCAAATCCACAACGGTACTAAAGCAAAGTATGGTACTACAGTCTCCATCAGCTACACTTGGTAAGTTGCCTATGTGCTGTTGTTCTGTGCTCTGAACTCTCTTAGTGTCACTTATGGGTCAGTCATGTGTATAACATCATGGCAGTATGTTGAGTGAGTTGCCTGTGACCAGCAACCAGAATTTGTGTTGGTTTCTCTCTCTAGTTTGTATCTTATGGCTTGACCTCCCGTACTTTGTATCAAGCTGCTCGTCCCTGCTAAAATATTTTATATTTTATGGTGCAATTCAATAATATTTTTAAAATTATGCTGTAATTTGTGCATTGATTTGCTTGAAAGTTTGTTATCTCTGAACTTAGATTACATTAGCTGTGTATATTTTTTATTTGCTAAGGTTTTGCTGCTAGTAGCATTAAAAATAATTAGGCCATTTTAATTTATGAATGAAAACTTTGTTATTAAAAATGAATGTAGAATAATGGTGTGATTGTCAAAATTGCATATTTTGGTTGATTTGCTTCTGACCTTGCCTTCACTCCACCTGCTCAACCCAGCACCCACGACTTTCGAGACTCCGATAGGGCAGCGGGTGCGATTTCACAGTTGTACCACTGACCCTCTGGGTGGGCGACCCCCTTCAGCCCCTGCCATGGATATTGATGAAGATGTTTTTCCTACCAAGGACCTCTCAACCACCAATACATCTATCCCTCCATCCAGCCAGACCCAAACTCCCCTTTACCACTCGACTCCCCTCTCCTCCCTTCCTCCGTCAACCAGAATGCTGAGGGACGAACACAAAGAAAATACCCCACCATTTACTGAAGGTAGAGTAATATCTTTAGTGTGGGAGGCTACATGGTTGTCTTCTGTGGTGCATTATTTGATGACCTGTAGAAATTTTGTCATTTTCTTTGCCTGCCACTTTATGTAATTATACAGTATATTTTCTCAGATGAATATTTACAGCATCCTTATTTGAAAGTACTGTATACTTCTTGTAAATGACAGAGAGAATGTATAGATGAAAGAAATACATACAGTGGTACCTCGGTTAACGATGGTCCCCAAACTCACCCTTTTATGTAAGTTTATTTTTTTAAATGCTTTTGTAAGTGTATTTTTGGGGGTCTAAAAGGACTAGTCTATCTTACATTATTCCTAATGGGGATAAATTCGTTTGGTAATGGCACTTGAACAGCATTCTGGAATGAAAAAATATTGTTAACCGAGGTACCACTGTATAATGTGTAATAAGTACTTGTACTAATGTACCTATATAACAATGTACTGTACTGTATTCATTATTACAGATTATGCAGATAACCCACCAACTTCAGAATCACCACCTACACAAGATAAGTTGAGTCACAAGTTCAGGACTCGCCGTGCAATCAAACGTGAAGCTCGAGGCCTCACACAGCCTAGGAGTAAGTCAGAGATGTCGGCTTTGTTCCCGGTTAACTCGTCATCTTCCATGCCTGCTCTGAATCGTGGGTCCTCTACTACTGGGAGCACCACCACTTCCCCATACTCCTCAGGGGGTACCACCACTTCTCCATATTCCTCAGGTGGTACCACGACCTCTCCACACTCCTCAGGGGGTACCACCACTTCTCCACACTCCTCAGGGGGTACCACCACTTCTCCACAACTCTCAGGGGGTACCACCACTTCTCCACAACTCTCAGGGGGTACCACCACTTCCCCTTACACTACTACTATTACTACTGGAAGCACTGCCACCCCATCACACTCCCCGTCTAGTTGCACTACCACCTCATCTTCATATTCTACTCCTGAGGGGTCTCGTTCCATCCTTTCTCCCACTCCACCTATTGTTGACCCTCTAATGCCCTTGGAAACTCGAGGCATACGCCATGCAGCTGTTCCTCTAACTTCTTCTCTTTCCTCTGTATCGTCCTTAAATTCGCTGTCTAATTCTACCACTGGAATGAATTCCTTATTTCCCTCTGGCGGTGGCAGTGGTGAAAGTGGTGGCAGGCCAGCGTCACTTCGGAGCCTGGATCCAGGCGTGCATGTCCCTACTAGACCCCATCCTCGCACAGCGCCAGACAAACCAGGTGTGTGTGAACTAACAGTCACAATTTCCTCTCATTGTCAGCCATTTGTTGGATAGAGATGTAGTTTTTATTCATAGGGAAGTGCTAAACTCATAGTGGTCATACAGTAATTTTTTTTTAAGTAATTTATTTACTTGTAGAGTAAAATATAATTAATTTATAACTCATAATAAATTCAGTATCTTGTTATTTACCAATGCACAGTGGAAGCAAATAGCAGTTTAAATTTTCTTATTTTGATTGTAACTATACAAGAAAATTTTGAAGTGTTATTAAATTTTTCCTTTTCTGAGTCTTAAATAGACTTCTGGGTGTTGTGTTAAGGTCAAGAAGTTACTGTTAGCTTATGTCTTCATGACACACTAAGTCAAAAAAGAAGCCAGAGAACAATTAAAAAATGACTTCTCATTAAGCACAGCACTTTATTTTGGACAGGTGAGGAATTTTGTGCCATTACTAACCGTTACATAGCATCTCCTTATATATAAATGTTTGTGTGGTTTTATAACATGTTGCACTATGCAATGCTGAATGGCCCCCACTGGTTTTGTAATTTAATGAGTATGTAGTAATAATATAAAGTGCAAGCTAAGTTTGTTCTTACTTATGCCATCTCTTGTGTACATCTGTACATAAATTTTAGAGTAACATCCCATGCATGTTGTTTTAATATGCACAACTTGTTTGTTATTAATTGCACATTAAACACATTTATATTGTATCTGGATGTTGTCATTCATATACATAACTTTAGTGAAGTAAACTAACTAATTTTAATTTAATATAATTAAGTAAAAATGTTTCATGTAAGATGCTGCTTCCCTCAGTATTTATGCAAGTAGATGTAAAATTAATTTTTGCTGCTGAAGTTTTTCTTTGTATATATGTATATGTGAACACTTGTGGTCAAATGTTTTACATGTACACATTCATACATGTCATGCTTGAGTGTCCGCTGGAAATTTTCGAGAAGGAAGCAAAGGTATGCGAGCAGGGGAGGCAAGGGGATAAGTAAGCTTGTAGCTTGCTATTTATCCCTGACACAGACTTGATCCAAGGAAGAGGCAGCAACTGCCACCTCTCTCCTAGTGTACACCCATGTGGATGTGCTGCACTGAAAAGTTTTACTTGAATTTTCGACATGCTTTGATAAAAACAATTACCAGTACCGTAAGTACTGTATAGAATGAAGCAAAAGTCGTAATGCCATAGTTGGAACACTTCACAACTAACCCACACATTGGACTGAAATATTATCATGTTTATGGGTTAGTTGTGTACCACACACTATTGCCAGATGAGTGGTTAGTATGTACCCAGCAAAGATAGGTCATTGAAGTTAAATCAGGGAAGAACACAAATAAACCCACCCAAAGTATATATGAAGAATGCAGTATTTTTTCAAACAGCGAGCTGTTGCTCCAGGTTGGCCATGGTCTCCTTGTGAGCTGTGAGTAAAGACTGGTGGATCATCTAGCAAACTGACTGAGAAACACTGAAGTGTATTAAGCTCTTCATAACATTTGCTCAGCTTTAGGACATCACTACATAATATGGTCATTGATATTTCATATTTCATATTATTAGTGTATGTTATATTCTCAAAAAATGCAGGCAAGCCTTTTGATTTCTCATAAAAATATATGGACTGAGGTTTTTTTATCCTATAAAAAACAAGCAGTGTTTTAAAAATCTTATCTATATTTTAACTACTGGTAACTTTTAGACAAAATAGAAATTTGGTTCATATTTATAAAGTAGATTACATCAGTGAAAATTAAAGTTCTGCTGAACTTGCCCACACTTTGTGAAGGAATCCTTAGACAGTGTTTCAATCTCTCTTGGACCATTATCAAGTCACTGTTGTGATTAACTAATGGTCTCTCTAAAGTTTGTTATTTATGAATTGTTCCAACCCCAGTATTGTGATTTTATTTTTAAAGCTCTTTTAGGATTTTTAGTAGTAAACAAATGTTAATTCAATTAAAGAATAACAGTTGAAGGTATAATTCAGTAACATAGTTATGTGCAAGCTATCATATTAAATCTGAAACCTCTTGATAAAATGTAGACAAATGTATGATATTTTTTTTATTGTGAAATACACTATTGAATGATTTAATATAGCAGGTGAGGTGACAAGACGGCATCTCCTCACTGACTTGGAGGAGACTAAACGAGAAGAGAAACTGAAAGACATTGCTGACTCCATCACAAGACTCCGAGGAAGTCCAACACTCTCATACATTAACACCAAGGTTTGTTAGCTACTAAAATTAAGATTTGTATGCTAAACTGTGAAAGTTGAGAAAATTTTTTCTTGTACATATAAGAAAAGGAGTTAATGTAGTCTCGTAGAAAAATTTAAGGTGCTACTTCTAGTTTTTGTCTGTATTTCTAGAAATTAAAAAAAAAAGTGTCAGTACTGTACATAACAGCAGCAGAAATGAAACTGAATGACCACAAGATGGAGATGGATGTCAAACATTTTTCGTTATGGCAGTATGGTTGAACTTTTCTGTCTCATTTCTTGATAGGTCTTATTCTTGAAACATTTCCTTTAAAATTTAGGAGGCCTGGTTTGAGACTTAAGCCAATGGGACAATGATTCCTGGAGCCATTATCAAATACAGTAAAACTAACAGATCTCTGTTACCCAGCTATCATTAAACATGTCTTGAAATACAAAAAGCATGAGGCTCTTCCTTTCATTTCCTGTTGAAGTACATACCTTAACCCTTTGGGGGTCGACAGGCCTTCTCAGGAAAGTGTTCCTGGGGTTGAAAATTTTTTGGAAAAAAAAAAATTAATTTTTTCTTACGAAATGATAGAGAATCTTTTTCCGATCATAACGCCACCAAAATTATGAAATTTGATCGAAAACTAACGAAATTAGGCTTTCGCGAAGTTATCGGTATCTATGACACTGACGCATCGGCGATTTCACCCACTTCGAGCCCTATTTTCGACAAATTTCAATGTTTCAGTCTCCTAAAATTATAGCTATTTCGCTAGAACTCCAATTCTTCTATCGAATGAGTAGAAGAAACTGCCTATTTACCAATTTCATCTACCCAAAATAGTGGTCAGAAAATGGCAATTTTCCAATTTCACACAAATTTCAAACGATGCCAATTTCAAAATAGGGTCCAGAGTAAACAAGGCAGACATTCCTGGCACTAAAATAATATGTTCTCTGTTCATTAGCCACGTCTCCAGGCCCCTGTTCCATTACTTTTGCTTTCCATTTTGAATTTTTATTATCACAAAAATAGAAGATTTACTGTTATGTATACTATTGCAGCATTGTAAAAATGGTATAAATAATATCAGAGCACTTGTGCATGAATATAAGACTCGCCAGTTGATGTGTATTGGACGCATGGTGTGATTTGTTTACTCTTGAACATCGTCAAAAATCGAACATTTTCGCTACTTTGAGCTCAATTTCAAGGTACTTGTCATTGTCATACCAATCAAAATCATCTCTATTTCTGTAATATATCTTCCATTCTATCAAATGAGACCAAGAAAACGAGAATACATCAATAAATACCATACGAAAATCGACTGCAAAGTCGCTGTTTTAATAAAAAAAAAAACGGTCAGTTTTTTTCTCTCATTATGCAGTGTGTACTGCAGGATTTTTTTTATACTGCGCACACTGACCACACAGACCCATTCTTTCATGTGTATGCCTACCAGACGTTTTCTGCTTAAATTGAGGCCGCTAGAATTTGGGCGTAATTGTACGACACCAACCCCTGCTCGTAAAACGTACTAGTACGGCACCGACCCCGAAAGGGTTAATATGTTCCACCATGGTGCTGTACAAAGTGGTTACATATTAAGGAAAAGCAGATCTCTGAATGTGGATGTAATGAGCTTATCAGACTTTAGTTTGATTAGTTTAATAAAAAACTAATAATTGAAATTTCATCAAAATATAGTTTGGCATTTTTTTTTGCATCAAATCGACCATATCCCACCAAGGCAGGGTGACTCAAAAAGAAAAAGGAAAGTTTATCTTTTTAAATTTAGTACTGTATACATGAGAAGGGGTTAGTAGCCCCTTGCTCCCGGCATTTTAGTCGCCTCTTATGACACACATATATTACGGAGGAAGAATTCTGTTTCACTTTCCCATGGAGAAGTTTGGTATTTATGAGTACATAATATTGGCAGTTTGGAGGGACTGCTAAACTGTCGTATCTGAGTGCCTCTGCAAAGACAATGATTATGTATGAGTGATGGTAAAAGTGCTGAATGATGAAAGTTTTTTCTTTCTGTTCGGTTTTTCTTTTTGGGTCACCCTGCTTCAGTGGGAAACAGCTGAACTTGTTAAAAAAAAAAAAAACTATTTTTAATCTGTATAATTTAGGAATTTTATATGTGGAGTAAAATAATAATGATTTTTTGAGGAATAGTCTACTGCTTTGAGAATTTTAATATAAAAGTTGATAAAGCAATAGATTACAAAGAAAGCCATTCCTGGTTTTTCAGCTTAGAAGTTTTTTTATAGAAAACAGTAATGGAAAAGATGATTGTTTCATACACAGTTATGCAGATTATCATATATGAGTGTAGATGTACTCGCCTATATGTACTCACCTACATGAGGGTGCAGGGGTTGGGCCGTAGCACTTTGCCCTGCTTTTAAACTTGCCGCTTGCCAGATTTACTCTCTCTTACCTTTGTGGGCCCTGTGATACCTATTAAAACTATGTACGTATGGAGTCTGCCTCTAACACTTCATCAAGGTCATTCCACTTCCTGAATTCCATGAGAATGAATAACTACTTCCTGATTTCCATGAGAATGAATATTATTATTATAATCAAATAGAAGCGCTAAACCACAGGGGTTATACAGCGCTGCAGGTTATTGTAGGATGCAGGGAGAGTGGGTTGTAAGAGGGAGATGGACGATTAGTAGGGTATGGAGTGCAAGATGACGGTGGATAGTGCAGGGGAGGAGGGTAGCAAGAGATCGAGGTAGAAGGGACTGAGGGAGGTGCTAGAGGTATAATCTTCAGAGTTTGTGTAGTAAGTCAGTTTCTGTCAAAAAGTCAATGAGAGAGTCAGGATTAAAGGAGGGGCCATCTGCAAGAAGGGAAGGTAAAGAAAGGGCCGCAGAGCGAAGACGTCGTTGGAGGTAAATTCTGCGTGCTCGTTGATAGTGGGCAGTCCAACAGGATATGTCGAACAGACACTGGAACCTGACAATGCTCACAGAGAGGGCAGGGAGCCTCTCCATGAGATACCCGTGAGTAAGACGAGTGTGGCCGATGCGAAGACGGGAGAGTGTAGTCTCCCAACCTCGACATTGGTGACAAGAAGAAGGCCAGAAACCTATAACCGGTTTAATAGAATGAAGTTTGTTATTCAGCAGGTCAGACCAGCGTTGTTGCCAACGGGTGCGAAGGTGGGTAGCAATGACCGCAAAATAGTCCGTGAAAGGAACACCTCTATATGAAACTGGAAGGTCATGTACTGCTGACCGCGCAGCAGTGTCTGCCTGTTCATTGCCCTGTACGTCAACATGACCAGGGACCCAACAAAAGACAATATCTTTATGCTTGCTAAAGATACGGCGTAACCAAAGGTGGATACGAAGAACTAGGGGTGAGGTGTATCAATTTTACGGATAGCCTGTAAAGCACTAAGGAGTCTGAAACGACCACAAATGGTGATACAGGCATAGATGCAATACGGATAAGTGCCACAAGAATGGCATACAATTCAACCGTAAATATGCTAGCCGAGGGTAACAGATGCCCTCGTACGACGCTGTCCGGAAACACTGCTGCGAATCCGACGCCGTCAGATGACTTTGAACCATCGGTGTATACTGCGATGGCATGGGAATGAGAACGGAAATGGTCTAGAAAGAAAGAGCGAGAAGCCGCCGTAGGCAGTTGGGCTTTCGCGCAAGGTAGAGGAATAGAACAGACACGGACAGCAGGAACTTCCCAAGGGGGTAGAGGAAAGGGTGAAGCCACATGAACATATAAAGGCGGAAGCTGAAGGGAAGACAAGAGTGAATGCAGACGAAGAGAAAAGGGACAAGTAAACAGGGGCGACGAACAAATAACGAGCGTCTACTAACATCTGTGACAATCCTATACATGGAAGGATTGCGGAGGTCATGAGAGCGAACATAATAGCGAATGCAGTGTGCATCACGACGATCGGACAAGGATGGAATGTTGCTTCTACATAGAGGCTCTCAACCGGGGAAGAACGAAAAGCACCAAGGCATAGCGTAATCCCTGGTGATGGATGGGATTAAGGCTGGAAAGAGTGGCAGGAGAGGCTGCCGAATATATCTGGTCACCATAATCGAGTTTCGATAGAATTAGGGCTGAATGTAGGCGAAGGAGAGTTCTACGATCAGCCCCCCATGAAAGATGTGCGAGGGTTTTAAGGAGGTTCAGCCGGCTATGGCAAGTCGCCTTCAGAGAGGTAATGTGAGGTTTCCAGGACAATCTGCGGTCAAACAGGAGGCCGAGAAACCTGACTGTATCACGTTCTGGGATACGTGAGCCGTATAGGTACAATGGATGATCAGAGACCACTGAACGTCTAGTGAACGTAATTTGATGAGTTTTGCCACTAGAAAACTTAAACCCGTGAGTGGTGGCCCAATCAGAAACCCGGTTGATGGCATGCTGGAGGAAACTGCAATGAGGTGACAGTCAGCACCTGCACAAGCTATAGCAAAGTCATCCACATAGAGCGATGACCAAATATTGGATGGGAGAACAGATGCCAGATTATTTATAGCAAGCAGAAAAAGTGTTGTGCTCAGAACACATCCCTGGGGACACCTTCAGCTTGGACAAATTCCGGGAGAGTTCATTACGAACCCGGACCCGAAATGTCTGTCAGTTAAGAAAGCCTTAAGAAAGAATGGTAAGTTGCCTCGGAGGCCTAAGGAGTGGGCCTGGGCCAAGATATTATATCTCCAAGTTGTATCATAAGCCTTCTCAAGGTCGAAAAAGATAGCGATAACCGAATGGTTATTCGCAAAGGCATTACGAATATACGTATCCAAGCGCAGCAAGGGGTCAATGGCAGAACGGCCCTTACGGAAACCATACTGACTAGGGAGAGACTATTGTGAGTCTCTAAATACCACATCAAACGTCTATTAACTAGACGTTCCATTACCTTGCAAACTGCACTGGTAAGAGCGATGGGACGGTAGTGAGAGGGATCACGTCCCGTAGCACCTGGTTTTCGAAAAGGAGAACAATAGCAGACTTCCACAGCTGGGGAATAACTCCTGCGACCATATAAGATTAAAGAGTCGTAAGAGGACAGTAAGAGCAGACTGATGTAAATGCTGTAGCATACGAATATGTATGCCGTCTGGCCCAGCTGCCGATGATCGGCAAGCAGAGAGTGTTGCCTCCAGTTCTTGAAGGGTAAAAGGCACATTATAGGATTCTTCTCTAAGAGAAGAAAAATCTAAGGGCTTTAACTCGCTGGCAGACTTAGAAGAAAGGAAAGAGGGCATAGATGGAGCCCTGAGAAATGCGGACGAGATGGTTACCAATTTCAGTGGCAACGGCAAGAGGGTGTGCTATATCGACACCAGCAACCTGAAGAACAGGAGCCGGGTCGGGGAGAATTTACCACTTAATTTCCGCACTTTCTTCCAGACTGCACTCATCGAGGAAGCCGAAGTGACAGTAGAAACGTAATCTCGCCAGCAAGTGCGTTTAGCATCACGTATGACACGACGAGCAATAGCTCTCTTCTGCTTGAAATCAAGGAGTCTCTCTGTGGTTCTGTTATATCGATACCTGCCCCATGCAGCACGTTTCAAACGCACTGCCCGAGCACAAGCAGGAGACCACCAAGGCACGCACTTCTGAGGATGCTTGCCCGAGGTTTGGGGAATAGAATGTGAAGCCGCTGTGAAGATGGAGGACGAAAAGAGATGTAAAACCTCATCAATGGAGGACGTGATAGGAACCTCATGAAAGGCAGTAAGATGTGCGTAAGGTCCCATTTCGCCCGGTCAAATTGCCAGCGTGGGCAATGAGGAGGTGGAGAAACAGAGGGACTTAAGGATGATTGGGAAATGATCGCTGTCATGTAAGTCCGGGAGGACAGACCAGGTGAAGTCAAGGACAGTAGATGAAGAGCAGATGGAAAGATCGATGCAGGAGAAAGAATGAGTTCGGGGATCAAAATGGGTGGGAGTACCCGTATTTAAAACATGGAGGGAAGAGAAGCAAGAAATGCCTCCAACTGAATGCCACGGGAGTCACAGTGCGATCCTCCCCAGAGAAAATGGTGTGCGTTAAAATCGCCGAGTAATAGAAGGGGTGGCGGTAAGGAAGAAACCAGAAAATCAACATCTGGGATAGACATTGCCCTGAAGGGAGAGATATAAAGAACAGAGTGTATACCACTTATTCAAGTGGATACGGGCTGCGGTGTAATGTAAGGAAGAAGGAACATAGAGCTGACGGTATGGAACACCAGTGCGTATAAGAAGAGCACTTTCGTTAAAGGTTCCATCGGAAAAAGGATCCGATGAATATAACAAATCATAGCCTGAAAAGGGCCTGATAACAGTGGATTGTAATTTTGGTTCTTGCAAACAGACCCCAACAGGGGAAAACTGAGAGAGCAACACCTGAAGCTCACCCGGTTACCCCTGAGGCCTCGGATATTCCACTGTAAATAAGCCATGATTTATGGAGAGAAAGATATAAGTGGAAGTGAGAGGAATCTATGGACTAGGGTTAGAAAAGTCCACGTGTGGAGGCAGCGGAAGACCTGTAATCAGAGAAGGAGGAGGACGTTGTGAAGGAAGGGGGGGTTGAGACGAAGAAGAGAGATGAGGAACCTCAGGTGGAGTAGTGTCCATCATCTGTCCAGTCTCTGTAATATATTCTGCAATAGCTTCCAGTGTTTCGGAAGTCAAAGATGCAGAATGTGGGACTACATTAGAAATGGAAGAAGAGTGAGCAACGATCGGGGAGTCTATAGACTGCACTAAAGTAGAGGGTGAGGAGATAGAAGAGGAAACTGTCGAAGGGGCTTGGGAGGGGACAGCGATGAAGGTAGTGTATGAGGAGGAGGATGAACCTCCACACACGTTATAGAACTAGTCAGAGGCGAAGGACCTGGCAGTAGGGATTTTTTGCCGGGCTTATGAGAAGGAGGGGGGCGCTGAGGTTTAGATGAAGAACGAGGACGTGTAGACTCAGGATTGTGCGAGTGAGTAGAGGAAGGAGTGTGGACAGTATGGGAAGCCGAGGTAGGGACCTCGGAGCCAAGAATATCAAAAGGATTCGAGACAGGGGTGATTGCGGATGAGGCAACCACAGAGGAAGCCGTGGAAGTTGGGACCCCAGAAGCGGGCGACGTTTAGCAATGCGAGAATAAGAAATACGGGAAGTTTCCTTGAAGGCGAAGATGAGAGACAGCCATAGCATAGGAGAAGCCTTCCGCCTCTTTGAGACAACGGATTTCCCGCTCATTCAGGTAAACCTGACAACGGCGAGAATATGAAGGATGTGCCTCATGACAGTTAAGGCAAGAGGGAGGTAGAGTACAAGAAGAACTGGCATGGTCGTCAGCACCACAGACTGGGCATTCGGCCATGGACCTGCAATATTTTGCTGGATGACCAAAACGCCAGCAGTTTCTACACTGCTGCGGTGTAGGGTCACCTTCGAACTTGTAAACGTTGACCTGCAATGTAGACCGAAGGTGGCAGTTCTCGGCAGTCAAACGTTAGGACGAGCTATATTGCAAGGATAACGTCTTCGCTTATTGGCTGGGAGGACAAAAGTGTCAACTTTAAGGATAGGGAGTTCTTGGAGCTCAAGCTGCTCGAAAATGTCATCACCACATGTCTGGAAATTCCGTTGGACAATGGTGTGGGGCAAAATGACAGAACCACAACAAGAATTGGGGGAATGGTGCTTGTCAATAGTAACAGGTGTATTGTCAATGGTCGTAAGAAGAGAAAGATCACGAGCTTGGCCAGCATTCTGGACCGTGATGATGCGAGTGCCGCTCTTGAGAGCGTGAAATGAGATGTTTTGACCAACATGGCGTAGTAGAGCCTTACCAATACTATGGTCTGAAAGATAGGTATTAGGAGAAGTTGGACGAAGAGTAAAAACTTTGTCCATTGAGTAGTTTGAAACAGAGAGTTTAAGGGGAGTGAGTGACGAGCTGGTCGTTTCTGCGATGAACGAGAAGGGAGTGTCGAATCGTCATGTGTGGGTCTTGGTCGTTTTGTGTGGGACCGGGGTGGTCCGATGGGAGACGGGCGAGCGATTCGAAATTGCCGCACCGTCGAGGAGAAGCCGGAATCAAGGTCAGAGAAGAGCGAAGGTCAGACGTATCGAAAGGGCCAGTCGGGACCCTGGTACCTGAAGCAGGTGACGAACCAGCACCAGCAAGAGGTACAGGGGCATGAGAGGTGTCCAAAGAGTCATCCGTTAACGAGGCAGGGTCAGTACTGGGTGCGGTATCAGGAAGGGGCCCGGGGTAGTGGGTTCATGGATTGGGTCAGCCATGGTTAGGTTACTTCTTTCTTTTATTTTTAAGAAAAAAAAAGAAAGAAGAAAAGAAAATAAAAATAAAAAAGAATAAAAAAAAGGGGGAACGTGGAGGAATAGGTCCTAGGAGGAATGAAAGGGAGCGCAAATCCCCCTCCGTGCCCAAGAGGACCTCAACACCGCAAGTAGTGCAGATGCTGCATGGAACCCGTGCCATACCCTACCCTTCACGCCAGTAAACCAGCAATCCGGGATAGCAACCTCACATCCACCGAGCCATCTCGGCGGACAAAGAGAGGCGGCCGGATATCCGCCACAAAGCATACCGCCTTCGGCCACCACCCCGGAATCCGAAGGTGGCCTCCAGAGATACACCCGTCGCCCGAAAGATACCCAAAGCCACCCCCCGGGTGACCGGAGAGGGATCGGGACATCCCCAGGCGATCCAGATTCCACGGCAAACTACACCACCGCCAAGGACCTCAACGGAATGGGATGGACTACGATACCCTTCCCCCTACCTAGGAACTAGAATGCCTGAGGAGAGAAGCTCCCAGGGTAAAACTGGGAAGGAAATAAGGGAGGGATGAGGAGGAGGAGGAGGAAAGGGAAAAGGGAGGATGGGGGAGATGGGAAAAGGGAGGGGGGATTGGGGGGTAATTAGGTTCGGTCTGAGGAAGAAGACCAAAAGGTCCAATTCCTCAGACCGATAGCCTCTTTACCACGTCAAGGAGCCCCCCTTAAAGAGGATGAGAATGAATAAATACTTCCTGACATCCTTATGACTTATCTGTATCTTTGACTTTTACTGTTTCTTGCCTCTCAAACAGCCTGTTCCTGTCTACCCTATCAATTTCCCTGAGTATTTTGTATGCTGTCATCATTTTTACCCTGGTCCTTCTCTCTCTCCAGTGTCAATAGGTTCATTTCCTCTAGTTTGTCATTGTAGTTCATAGCCCCTAACTCTGAAACTAGTCTTGTTGCATATTTCTGCACTTTCTCCAGTTTCTTAACATGCTTCCCCAGGTGTGGGTTGCACGCTGGTTCTGCATACCCCAAGATGGGCCTGACATATGATGTATACAGCACCTTGAATGACATATGATATATACAGTACCTTGAGATTCCTGAAGGCCACTGTGTGTAGCTTGTGGTGTTTGTAAATGTGGATGTGTGTGGCTTGTAGTGCTTGTAAGTGTGGATGTGTGTGGCCTGTGGTGTTTGTAAGTGTGGATGTGTGTGGCTTGTGGTGTTTGTAAGTGTGGATGTGTGTGGCTTGTGGTGTTTGTAAGTGTGGATGTGTAGCTTGTGGTGTTTGTAAGTGTGGATGTGTGTGGTTTGTGTGTTTTTAAGTGTAGATGTGTAGCTTGTGATATTTGTAAGTGTTGATGTGTGTAACTTGTGTTGTTTGTAAGTGTTGATGTGTAACTTGTGTTGTTTGTAAGTGTGGATGCATGTAACTTGTGGTGTTTGATATTTGATACGGAAACTGTTACAAACCTGTTCTTGCTTTCACAGCCAGGAGTAGGGGATGTGAAGCCAACACGAGAGTGTGACACTCAGGAGGAAATGGAAGGCTCACCAAACCATTCAAAGACCCCATCCCAAGATAAGACTGATTCATCTCACCCAGACCATGTAAGACCATGTGATGATTGTCTTCCATTTTTTTTAAATGACTAGGATTAAGTACTGTGCCTTGTGGAACAGACCTCTTCACTATGTCAGCTTCCGATTTAACTCTGTTTACCACTACTCCTTGAAATTCTCTATAAGAGCAAGAGGCAGTGGAGATGTCCTGTCTAAGGGCAATGTGTAGTGTAAATATTATGCAGAGAATTTGGAGTTTGGAAATTAGGAGGAGATGTGGAGTTACTAAAATTATTATTCAGAGGGCTGAAGAGGGGTTGTTGAGGTGGTTTGGTCATTTAGAGAGAATGGATCAAAGTAGAATGACTTGGAGAGCGTATAAATCTGTAGGGGAAGGAAGGCGGGGTAGGGGTCATCCTCGAAAAGGATGGAGGGAAGGGGTAAAGGAGGTTTTGTGGGCGAGGGGCTTGGACTTCCAGCAAGCGTGCGTGAGCGTGTTAGATAGAAGTGAATGGAGACGAATGGATTTTGGGACCTGACGAGCTGTTGGAGTGTGAGCAGGGTAATATTTAGTGAAGGGATTCAGGGAAACTGGTTAGCCGGACTTCGAGTCCTGGAAATGGGAAGTACAATGCCTGCACTTTAAAGGAGGGGTTTTATATATTGGCAGTTTGGAAGGACTTCTAAACTGTCGTATCTGAGCGCCTCTGCAAAGACAGTGATTATGTATGGGTGAGGTGAAAGTGTTGAATGATGAAAGTATTTTCTTTTTGGGGATTTTCTTTCTTTTTGGGTCACCCTGCCTTTTTTGGGAGATGGCCGACTTGTTGAAAAAAAAAAAACCTATAACAGATATCAGGGGTGCAGTGAGTATCCTAAGAGACAACTCAATAGGTGAAAAGGGACCAATACATTTCAACACACTCCCTTCATACATAAGAGGAATTTCCAACAAAGCTCTAGCTCTCTTCATGAGGAAACTGGATAAATTTCTTAGGTTCCTGATCAGCCAGATTGATGCCAATATTGGACTGCAGGTGGCTAGCAGAAATAGCCTGATTTATCAGACCATTAATTAGAAGTTTTAGTCTGGGACAGGGCCATGTGGGCATTGACTTTCAAAATAGTAATCAGGCACCATTTTTTTTTTTTTTTAATTTTCACATAACCTCATTGATGAAATATACACATTTGCTTTCTACTTGCTAGGTTCGAGGAGATCCAGATGGGTGTGGGTTGGAGCTCTCTCCACCATACACTGCCAACCCTGACCTTCAGCGTGTGGATCTGCCGGCGGAGGACCTCCTTTATATCAAGAAAGGCTGGCTCATGAAGCAGTCTCTGAACCAGGTAACTTGTACTTATTAAATTATTTATAATGGAGAGACATTTAAAATAAGATTTGATGACCTTTTCTGTAAGGTTTTCTAGGGCACAAGTAATTTTTTTAATGAAGTTAACTAGTGTTGAATAATCCAAATATATTTTTCATTTGAGAAGCACAGTGACTATTTATTTAATGCATGTTACAGTGTTTTGTTGAAGTGGTAAAGTGTGTAGCTGGCAGCTGCTACCATGTGCTGCATCGGGCAATTACAGTATGTACTAATTATTTCAGAACATAACAAATTTTGCCCAGGTTAAATAAACTGTGGTGTGTGTCAAGTATTTTGAATGATTGTAAAGCATCATAATGTTCAGTATCAAGCAGCTCTGATCATTTGTATTCTTGTGTCAAGTTTTGTCTTAATGTTACAAGCATCTTTGGATTGTTTGTTAGTTTGTTTCATTACGACACCCCAGGTCCTTCTATGTTGGGATGAAACTTAACTGGTGCTGGAGTATAATTTTTAGAAGTAGAAATATTTGGTGTATAATATCAAATGTGTCAGTTTTGATAATCCTTCACTTATATCTACTGACGTTTTAATAGTGCTGTTGTAAATCATGTATGTTGGTATGATCTTGTCATACAGTAAATTAAAATAGATAAAAATAGCTAGTAAATATTCAAATCTAATTTTCTAAATTAATTTTTTGTACCTTTTGTAACTGATGTGACCTGATTACTGTAGTACTGTATTAGTATATGTGAGAACAGTTTTTATGTACAGTGTATTTGCTTGCACTGATTAATAGCTTCAAAGAATTCAATACGATTTTCAGCTTAGCTTCTATGCTTTTGGAACTTTTATTGCAGTCCCAGTATATCAAACATTTTGAATATTGCTGTTTTAAACTTTTTGTCTATGGGAATAAGCTTCAATTCTATTTCTTTTTAGGTAAACATGAATTTACATTGTAACTACATCTTAGAATTTTTTTTTTTTTTAAATTGTAAAATATCATTTTCAAGCTTGGAAATAAACAATTACAGTAGCTGTGTTTGGGTTATTGTGGACATATTATCACAAATCTCTTAAAAAAAGGAAAAGTGTGGAAAATTTAGGTTTCCTTACAGCCTGACTTGAAAATTTCACCATTGTTGCCATTCCTGTGTTGAGTATTTGAATAACTATAATTATTATGAGAATTAATGCAGGTTAATATTAATTTATTTTTATTAGAAAATATAAACTTAAGTATTTACTGTACATCAAACACATGATGAAAAAAATTAAAATATATGCAATTTAAAGGAATCATTAAAGTAATTGATGGACAAGAAAGGTATTGATCTCTTTTTTTTTTAATAGGACTGGAACAAATATTGGTTTGTGCTGCGAGGGACAGGTCTGATGTTCTATCGTGACCCAAGTGCTGAGGATAATGGAATTCTTGATGGTATTATTGATCTCAGTGTTGCAAAATCCATAGAGGAATGTGAAGTGGCTCGGAACTATGGCTTCACGATTATGGTAAGGAGTTCTTCGTAGTAATGTATCTGCAAGTATGATCATGATTCTGATATTAAATTGTTCAGTAATGTAGTATTTATATTGTATGCTATAGTGTGTTAGATTGGGGTAAGTGGAGATTAATCATTTGTATGTCTTGACATGCTGTTGAAGAGTGAGTAAGGTAATATTTAGGAAGAGATTCAGGAAAACCTGTTAGCTAGATCTGAATCCTGGAAGTGGAAAGTACAGTGCTTGTACTCTGAAGGAGGGGTGGCAAGGTTGCAGTTTAGAGGGTCTGCTCATTTCTGGCTAGACAGCTATTGAATGATTGATAGTGATTGTGTTTACTTTTTTGTGTTACTCCATCTCGGTGGGAGGCAGCCTGTGTGTTAAAAGCAAAAAGAAAAAATCCTTCTATACTGTATATTGCTTAGAACAGGTTGCATATACCAAGAGGTGTGTAACTCTGTGTAAGTAAGCTGAGAGTTTACCTTAATCCCTATTTAAGGGATTGATTGAGTGATTTTCAGTGTATCATTTCCTGCTTGGTGAGTAGTTGCCAATAGGGTTAAAAAAAAACTGTACTGAAAGCATTGAACTTGCAAACTAGTATATTTACTATAGAGATAACTATGGATATCTTAAATACTGTATAAAGGTAATATGACTTGAACTACATATGCATAAAAAATTCTTGACATATTTTAAAGTTTTAATTCATCAAAAGAAACTAACATTACTAAATTACTCTTAAACAGTTTATTAAGTAGATTGATCAGACATATTTGCATCACAGGTTTATAATATAATCTTCATTTGTTTAACAGACTTGGGAAGAGAAAAGATACGTGTTCTCTGCTGTTACATCAGGCATCCGGGGCAATTGGGTACAGGCTTTAAGAAATGCAGCAAATTTAAAGGAATCTAAAGACAGACCACTTACCCTTGGAGAGCAAATTGAGAAAGAGATTGTTGCTAAGAAAGAGAGACATAACTCACAGGGGTAAGTATTAACATTGCTCTAATATACCATATTTAGTCTACATTCTGATAATGTTTTAATGTAAGAAGCACTGTAATATTGGAGGTGCTTTAAAAGGTATGTAATTAAGGTATAACTAGTTTCCCACAACCACTGGCCCATGTCCTAGTTTAGCTTATGAAACAAACCATACCACGGGTGGGGTTCGAACCCGCAGTCACAGAGTTTTGAGACTCTGTGACCGCAGGTTCGAACCCCACCCGTGGTATGGTTTGTTTGCAATCGTGTCATTACGATTTCGTGAGTCATCTTATGAAACAGTTTTATGACTAATTATAAATCCATTTAGCTCCCTTTCCTTGGATCAAACTTCATGGTTTGATTTTTGTAAGACGGTTAATTTTTATTGAACTATTCCTTTCAATTTTGCCATTCTCTTTCTTCCAATATACATTCAACCAGTGCAGACTGGCAGTGCTGCTACTACGGTAATCTCTTGTGAGGACTGGGAAATATGCTGGGCCAAGACTAGGAAATATAATGGGTCAAGACTGAGAAATAAAATGGGTCAAACTGGGAAATATGCTGGGACAAGACTGGGAAATACACTGGGTCAGACTGGGAAATATGGTTAATCAAGACTGGGAAATATGCTGGATCAAGACTGGGAAATATGCTTGATCAAGACTGGAAAATACACTGGCTCAAACCAGGAAATATGCTGTGTCAGACAGGAAAATATTCTGGGTCAGACTGGGAAATATTCTGGGTCAGACTGGGAAATATTCTGGGTCAGACTGGGAAATATGCTATGTCAGGGCTGGAAAATATGCTATGTCAGGACTGGGAAATATGCTGGGTTGGACTGGGAAGTATGCTGGGTCAGGACTGGAAAATACACTGGGTCAGACTGAAAAGTATGCCGGGTCAGGACTGGGAAGTATCCTGGGTCAGATTGGGAAGTATGCTGGGTCAGGACTGGGAAATATGCTGGGTCAGACGGGGAAGTATGCTGGGTCAGGACTGGGAAATATGCTGGGTCGGACTGGGAAGTATGCTGGGTCAGGACTGGGAAGTATGCTGGATCAGACTGGGAAGTATGCTGGGTCAGGACTGGGAAATATGCTGGGTCAGACTGGGAAGTATGCTGGGTCAGGACTGGGAAATATGCTGGGTCGGACTGGGAAGTATGCTGGGTCAGGACTGGGAAGTATGCTGGATCAGACTGGGAAGTATGCTGGTCAGGACTGGGAAATATGCTGGGTCAGACTGGGAAGTATGCTGGGTCAGGTCTAGGAAATAGCCAGCATTAAGGAGAGAAGTTTCTGTAAGATGCTTTCAGTACTATGAATAATATTAGATGTGACAAGTGTTTTTAGGTGAGATGATGGATTTAATGCATTCTAGCATTTTAATTCATTGGTAAGTTAGTTATTAATCTTCCTACAGTTTTTAACTCTTTATTTTACTAAAAGGTCTTTCCCCTCCTTGTGGAAAAAGAAGCAGAAAAGCAAAACAACCTTTTATTTAGATAATGTTATGCTTGTTATTCATACGTATATTTTTTTTAATACTAGTCAGAATTATACCCTCCAACCAGCTCTTCCTTTTTTTTTTTTTTTTTGACTAAGTACCTTGATTCCCTATGAAAATGAGAAAAAATAGATGATGACTGTGATGAAAAGAATTGGGATTTTAGTGAAAATTAATTTTTTTTTTTTTCAACAAGTCGGCCATCTCTCACCGAGGCAGGGTGACCCAAAATGAAAGAAAATCCCCAAAAAGAAAATACATACTTTCATCATTCAACACTTTCACCTCACTCATACATAATCACTGTCTTTGCAGAGGCGCTCAGATACTACAGTTTAGAATAGTCCCTCCAAACTGTCACTATCCCAGACCCCTCCTTTAAAGTGCAGACATTGTACTTCCCATTTCCAGGACTCAAGTATGGCTAAATCTACTTCCCTGAATCCCTTCACTAAATATTACCCTTCTCACACTCCAACAGCTCATCAGGTCCCAAAAACCATTCGTCTCCATTCACTCCTATCTAACACACTTACACACGCTTGTTGGAAGTCCAAGCCCCTCACCCACAAATCCTCCTTTACCCCCTCCCTCCAACCTTTTTGAGGACGACCCCTACTACTACTTCCTTTCCCTACAGATTTATACGCTCTCCAAGTCATTCTACTTTGATCCATTCTCTCTAAATGACCAAACCACCTCAACAACCCCTCTTCAGCCCTCTGACTAATACTTTTAGTAACTCCACACTCCAAATTCTCTGCATAATATTTACACCACACATTGCCCTTAGACAGGACATCTCCACTGCTTCCAGCCTCCTCCTCGCTGCAACATTTACAACCCAAGCTTCACACCCATATAGGAGTGTTGGTACCACTATATGTACTTTCATACATTCCCTTCTTTGCCTCCATAGATAACGTATTTGTCTCCTCATATACCTCAACGCACCACTCACCTTTTTTCTTTAATCAATTCTATGGTTAATCTCATTATTATTATTAATTATTATATTCATGGTGAAGTGGAAGGCAGTCACAGGTTCAATCAAAGGAAAGGGAGGACAAGTCCAGTTCATCAAGGAACCTTCTTTGAGGAAAGTGAAATAGGAAATGCATAAAAGTTTATAGAAATGTAGAGTATATCATTATATATAAAGAATAAAAAATGCACAATATCTTGACTTAGTAGACTGAAACTTATGATGACATTTTGGTCCACCTTGGACCATTAACTAGTAACACAGAGGACTGGTAACTAGTTAATGGTTCAAGTTGGATTGAAACATCATTGTAAGTTTGCCTCCTAAGTGAGGGTTATTTGTGTGTTACTATCTTTGTAGTGAAAAGAATAAAAACTAAGACTTTTAGCGATTTTTAATATTTTTCAACATTTAGTTTTGTAAATTTTGTACTACTAATTAATATAATATTGTAATTTCAGTTCAAATTTTGAGAGCATGGCAGCCGAGCGCGACCAGGGTAGTGATGTGCACAATGAATCCATCTCGTCAGCCAACAGCCGATACGCATTTTCATCCGACGATGAATACCGAACTGCCTCAGAAACTTCTACTAGCAGCCACATCCAGACCAACGAGGATTACTTTGAGTGGGGTGAGAAGGAGGGTAAAAGTACCAAAAAACTTCTCAGTGAATCCCCTATCTTCCCAAATCCTGGTAGTTCACCCACCGCTGCCAGTAGTGATTGCTGCGACAAACTCAGTCTTGATGCCAGCCAGAATCTTCCCAGCTCCCCACCCCTGGCTCGTACTCCTATCTCCAGGGTGAAAGGTGCATGTTTCACCTCTCTCAGCTTATGCTTTTCACATACTGTAGTCTTCAAATGACACTTCCCCACTTTACACATGCCTAATAGACTTATTTAAATTTTTCATTATCATTGTAGATAAATATAATCATTAGAAAGCATTAAACCCATAAGGGCCATATAGTGCCTGGGGAACAGTAAGCAGTCAGGTTTGTGATGAGGAAAGGAAGGGCAGCTCCATGTCTTTGGATCAAGTGCATCAAGGCACTTGCACTTGAAGAGTTAATTTTTTTACTTCAGAATTATACAATTGTTTCCTTTTTTCATTTATTTATTTCTTCTTTCTTTCAACACGTCGGCCGTTTCCCACCGAAGCAGGGTGGCCCAAAAGAAAAAACGAAAGTTTCTCCTTTTACATTTAGTAATATATACAGGAGAAGGGGTTACTAGCCCCTTGCACCCGGCATTTTAGTCGCCTCTTACGACACGCATGGCTTACGGAGGAAGAATTCTGTTCCACTTCCCCATGGAGATAAGAGGAAATAAGAACAAGAACTAGTAAGAAAATAGAAGAAAACCCAGAGGGGTGTGTGTATATACATATGCTTGTACATGAATGTGTAGTGTGACCTAAGTGTAAGTAGAAGTAACAAGACATACCTGAAATCTTGCATGTTTATGAGACAGAAAAAAGACACCAGCAATCCTACCATCATGTAAAACAAATACAGGCTTTCGTTTTACACTCACTTGGCAGGACGGTAGTACCTCCCTGGGCGGTTGCTGTCTACCAACCTACTACCTAGATTATTTATTTACATTTTATTTAAATAAAACCTACCATACCAGTACAGTAAATACAAAAATTTTTGCAGTCAAATTTTGCTGATGCACTAATGTACTGTGTCTTTTCACAAGTTTTTTTGTGATCTGTAATCCTGATTTAGTACTAATTCTATTACCTGTGTACATTTAAATTAATATTGATCCTTATTTATGTTCTGTACTTTCTTTCTTCTCCAGTTGTCTTTACCTTTCTCATGTAAATAGCCTTATTTACGTACATACTTTGTGAATTCAGCGCTCGTTAATGTTCAACTTTTCCAGTACCTAGTCTTCCAGTCCCGCATGTCACTTTTGCCTATTTATACTCTCCTGTCTTTTGTGAGTGTACTTTTGAAGCATCCTTCATTTTTAATAGACAGCTGAGAAGTCATGAGCTACATATTGATTACTGTTAAACTGTAGTGAGTAATAAATAATTATGGTAATGCATAAGGACATAAGACAATTGTTAGTACTAAGAATTTAGAATGTGTGTGCATTAGGTTACCACGGTCTTTAGCCTGCAAGATGTCACATGTGTCACTAAGGCCTTTTACACTTTAAGCACTATTTCCCCCCTTAAGCATAAGTTTAAGATTTAAGCTAATATTGGTCAGAAAAGATCTCACTCATGAGATTTGAACACAGTCTGGTATTCCTGAAATTACCGGCCTGTCACTTCACCATCCATGTTGATTCATATTCCTTATAAAGTTTCCATTGGTTTTATCACTTGCAACTTTGGTTTGTAAAGCATTCCAATGATCTAAAACTGTTTGCAGAGAAAAACTTTCAATATATTTTTTTTTGGTTGCTTTTCTTACTTAGTTTATCATATAGCATATACAAAAACTTTTCAATGCATAATCTGTAAACAAAAGTTTTGCAAGATAACCTATAATGACTCAACCCCTCCCCCAGTTTATAAAAAAATCCATCTTATTGATGTCAGCAGATTTGACTTGCTTATAGTTGGTTTACTTGATATATGCCAAGACTCCAACTGAGGGAATGATGTAAATCTTATGCACATCATGAATGCCCCATTGTGACTATAGAGCTAGGACATCTGTCTTTTTTTTTTTCAACCATGTTTAATCTTGATATATTTAGATGTCATCATATCTTCCCAGGCAAGTTAAAACTGCACCCAGATAATAGAAGGTAAATCATGAGGGACATGAACCCACAGTGTAAAGATAGTAATTAATTTGCATTATACCTGGGCTCCATAGATTACCCTAGATTACTTACTGAGTTGTTTTAAGTATTAACGCTGCAGGAGCTTGCATTTAACTACAAGTTAGAGATGATCAGGCCTGAACTGTACATAAATAAACTTAATATAGTACAGTGGTACCCCGAGTTTTGGCCATAATTTGTTCCAGAAGGCTGTTTGAGTGCCGTTATCGAACGAATTTGTTCCCATAAGGAATAATGTAAATTAGATTAGTCCGTTTCAGACCCCCAAAAATACACTTACAAAAGCACTTACAATAATACACTTACATAATTGTTTGAGTTGGGAGCTGTACGAAACTCGGGGTACCACTGTATATTACGAATTATGGAATTTAAAAATAATTATCTAGTAAACCAATTGAGTACAGTACAGTATATGTATGGTTTATAGTGACTACCTGTTACACATTATCTTTTTACTCTACAGTTGATTAATTCCTTTATTATTAATGCTTCATTTGCTATTTATTTAATTCCTTAAAGAATAAAAAAAGCACAGTACTTTGACTGGAATGATACACAAATAACCCGCACATAGGAGAAAGAAATGCATGACAACGTTTTGGTCCGACTTGGACCATTAACTAGTGTGTGGGTAGTTACTGGCCCAAGTCAGACTAAAACTTTGTCATAAGTTTCTTTCTCTTATGTGCGGGTTATTTGTGTATTTAATTCCTTGTTTTGTTTGACATATTCCAATGTCACAGTGGTTAGCAGTTATGAAAACCAGATACTGTAGCTAAGTAAAAAAATAAAAAAGGCTTATTTTATTTGAAAGTGTATCTTGTTTATGAATAATTATATGGTATATAGTACTGAAAACTAAATAAATACATGATGGGCATGGACACATAGCCAAATTTGTATTTATTTTTTATTATTAATGTAAAAATAATTATGCAAATTTTCCTTTCATTTTGCTGGTGCGACAGATCGTGCACGGTCTCGATCAAACTCAAGATCAAGGTCTAGCAAGAGATCAAGATCATCTCCTCCCTCATCACGACGCAGCACACGTGACACCTTCCCAGCTGTTGCTGATGATGTAGTATTAACTTGCTACTCTGAGACTGGATCTCTTCACTCAATCAGTGACTTAGGTGACCAGCAGCAGCAGCAGCAGCAGCCAGAGAAGGTATGTATCATTTAAACCAGGGGTTCTTAACCGGGGGTGTCCATACCTCTTGGGCGTATGGGAACCAAATAATGGGGGTATGGGACTCGATCTCTGAACATGTTTAAAAAGAAATTGCTCTTAGATTAGAAAAAACTTTTACCTGTTCTGTTTCTTGCTATCCATATGTAAAGTGAAACCAAGTTATTGACATCTTTTGAGGTCATACTGGTACCTAATAGGACTGATGGTGATGATGGTGATTTTGACAGTCTGGCAAAGGGAATATGGGGACATATTGGACAGTCCATTGGGGGGTCTGTAATCGTAAAAAGGTTAAACGTTGCACATGTGCTCTGTGGACCTTGTGGGTTTTGTTCTTGTTTTTTATTAGGATGGCAATAATCAAAATTGAAGATTCATAATTGTTTTGGTCTCTAAAAAGTTATGGATTGTTTTAAGGATAGTTAGTCTATTCAGTCAAGCAAAAAATGGCAGGAGATTATTGTACATGTTTGCAATTGTCACTTCTATAGATCACATGTCCTGTCAAATCTCAGATTATTGTATTTTGTATACAGTCAGTGCTCTTATAAAGCTCTTTTTTATAATGCAGTTTTTTCATTAATGCAATTGAAAAAAATACATCCAAAATTGAACGCTGCATAGAAAGGCCTTCATGGTATGTATCTTTCTTTCTTCTTTCAACGCACTGGCCATATCCCACCAAGGCGGGGTGGCCCAAAAGGAAAAACAAAAGTTTCTCCTTTTACATTTAGTAGTATATACAGGAGAAGGGGTTACTAGCCCCTTGCTCCTGGCATTTTAGTCGCCTCTTACGACACACATGGCGATAAGTGGAAATATACATGAACAAGAACTAGTAAGAAAAATACAAGAAAGCCCAGAAGGGTGTGTCGTGTGGGTTCTTGATGATGGATTTGGTAATAAACACAAACGTAGCTTGGTTGGTAACTTATATATTAGTGGTAAAATATGGGAGAGTACTCAGAGCCTTCTCGCTTGACCAGTCTACTCTCTACTATGCTTGTACATGCATGTGTAGTGTGACCTAATTGTAAGTAGAATTAGCAAGATGTACCTGAAATCTTGCATGTTTATGAGCCAGAAAAAAAAAACCAGCAATCCTACAAAATTACAGGCTTTTCTTTTACACTCATGGTATGTATATGCTATTAAATTTTTTATGCAATTTTTCAGTCTCATTTATGAAAAATTTCATCATATATTATTATTATTATAATCAAAAGAAGCGCTAAACCATTTCATCATATAGAGGAGCTTTATAAGAGAGTTGAGTATATGCCGCAATACACACACTCATCATTCACTTCTCATCTGTGTGGGTGCGTTATATTTTTCACCATTCTAAACTTTATTATTACTTTCATTGTTGTACACGTAATTAGCTTGGTAACCACTTATGTATCAGTGCACTCTTGTTGTTACTGAGCCTGGCTTTACAGGAGAGTAGTGCCACAACTTTAATAGGATCTGGTGACGCTTTGCTTGTTGACCTCCTCGAGACTCAAGTGGAGAGCCTCAAGGCCAAACTGGAACAGACACAGGTAAGAGTTATAATGTTGAAGTAGTGTTGGTCACGGGAAGAAACCATCATTGGTGAGTAACTATGTATCCTCTAGTTTAATAAATTTTTTGTATGCTAATTGCATGAAGGAGCAGTTTTTTAAAATGCAAAATTTTGCAATTTTGTATGCCTTCATGTTGCTAAGATTCCTTTTTTAATAATAGCATTGTATTAGTAATCTATGTATATAACGTGTTAGTGACTAGAAACTCGTGTATTTATAAATGGGATTAAGTCAGGAGTATCTGAGAGAGAGCTAAGGAAGGGGTAGCAATAATGTTGAAGGATCAGTTATGGAGAAAGAAGAGGGAATATAAATGTATAAATTCAAGGATTATGTGGCTTAAAATAAGGGTTGGATGTGAAAAGTGGGTTATAATAAGTGTCTATGCACCTGGAGAAGAGAGGAGTGTAGAGGTGTATGATAGGGTGGATAGGGGGGCAATGTGGCAGATGTTGCAAATGTATGGAATAGGAGGTAGATTATTGAAAGCAGTGAAGAGTCTTTACAAGGATAGTGAGGCTCAGGTTAGAGTATGTAGGTGAGAGGGGGATTATTTCCCAGTAAAAGTAGGCCTTAGACAGGGATGTGTGATGTCACCATGGTTGTTCAATATATTTATAGATGGAATTATAAAAGAAGTGAATGCTCGGGTGTTGGCAAGAGGTGTGGGGTTAAAAGATAAAGAATCTAACACAAAGTGGGAGTTGTCACAGTTGCTTTTTGCTGATGACACTGTGCTTTTGGGAGATTCTGAAGAAAAGTTGCGGAGGTTCGTTGATAAGTTTGGTAGGGTATGTAAAAGAAGGAAATTAAAAGTGAATAGTATAGGAAAGAGTAAGGTGATGAGGATAACAAAAAAATTAGGTAACGGAAGACTGAATATCAGACTGGAGGGAGAGAGTATGGAGGAGGTGAATATATTCAGATATTTGGGAGTGGATGTGTCAGCAGATGTGTCTATGAAAGATGAGATAAATCATAGAATTGACGAGGGGAAAAAGGTGAGTGGTGCACTGAGGAGTTTATGAAGACAAAGAACTTTATCCATGAAAGCAAAGAGGGGAATGTATAAGAGTATAGTTATACCAATGCTCTTGTATGGGTGTGAGGCATGGATTATGAATGTTGCAACAAGAAGGCTGGAGGCAGTGGAGATGTCGTGTCTGAGGGCAATGTGTGGTGTGAATATAATGCAGAGAATCCGTAGTTTTGAGATTAGGAGGAGGTGTGGGATTACCAAAACTATTATCCAGAGAGCTGAGGAGGGGTTATTGAGATGGTTTGGACATGTAGAGAGGATGGAACGAAATAGAATGATTTCGAGTGTATAATCTGTAGTGGAGGGAAGGTGGGGTAGGGGTCGGCCTAAGAAAGGTTGGAGGGAGGGGGTAAAGGAGGTTTTGTGTGCGAGGGGCTTGGACTTCCAGCAAGCGTGTTTGAGCATGTTGGATAGGAGCGAATGGAGACAAATGGTTTTTAGGACTTGGAGTGTAAGCAAGGTAACATTTATGAAGGGATTCAGGGAAACCGGCAGGCCGGACTTGATTCCTGAAGATGGGAAGTACAGTGCCGGCACTCTGAAGGAGGGGTGTTAATGCTGCAGTTGTATAACTGTAGTGTAGGCATGTCTCTGGCAAGACAGTGATGGAGAGTATGATGATTAAAGTTTTTCTTTTTCGAGTCACCCTGCCTTGGTGGGAAACGGCCGATGTGTTAATAAAAAAAAAATCCTGTGTTTATATAATAAAATTAATTTTTATAGCTTTAATATAAGACTACTCTGTAATGATGTCTTTATGTCAATTGTACTAGATATGTTTGAGTATCTCCTCCTGAATGTTAATAATTTTACTTAGGAACAAAATATTCTTCACAGTTTAATATATGCTTGACTCATGACTAGACTAAACAGACATGTTAACTGGTAGATTTCTGATTCTAAGTGTTTATTACTTCTAGTGGTCCAAGACTTGTGTCAGCTCCTTTCAGCATTTTATATTATTATTATTAGAATTGAGACAAGTTAGTTATAGTTTTGCAAAGTGTTTGGCCTGCAGTTTTTTGGGCTTTAAATATCTCATCAATTTCATGCTATAATCATTGATTTTTTTTTTTACTTATTCGGAGTTGGTGTTAACATTATATTGGTTTTTATTTTCCTGAATTTCTTTATACATACATTACTTTGAAGTGTCAAAAATTCTTTTGCACTGACCCAGATATTTGTTAATGAATTGTTTGTGGACACAGATATCACAAATGTGAGATACTGTAGTTCATTTTCACATATTGAGAACAAACTAATTGGAAAGCATGTTTGTGGCCTTGGGTAAATTTTGAAAGTGAAATGAAAAGCAGGAACTGTAAGGGAAGAGTTTAGGCACAAAGATAAAATATGCATAAAGAAGAACTATTTGTTTTTACTTTATAAAAGGAACAATTTGATACAAGATCAGTATTGGGATTTTTGTATTCTTTTCCATATGCAGATTGTAAGTAGTATATTGTAGTTACAAATTAAATAGGAGAATTATGAATTGTCAATAGGATGGTTAGTTAGTTATATGTTCATAATTGCAATACATAGCTACAGTGGACCCTCGGTTAACGAATACCCCGGAAATCGTACAGTTATGTAAGTATAATATTTTAAGTGCATGTGGAAGTATATTTTTGGGGGTCTGAAATAGACTAACCTACGTGATATTTTTTCTTAAGGGAGTAAATTCGTTCGGTAATAGTGCTTGAGCAGACTTCAGGAGTAAAGTTTTTACGAAACTCGGGGGTCCACTGTACTGTAAATGTCAGCTGATGCAAACAAATGTGAGAGGTATAATTTGCAAAGTGTTGATAATGAACACTATGTGGTGCATTAATCAGGCTGACTATCTGGAGCTGCACAAGGAGAATTCTGGCCTCAGGATTCGTCTGCATGGCAACGTAGCCGCCAACACTGCCACTGGCTCCCACCATCACCACCTCCAGCAGCTCAGCATATCTGACCTTGACCTGCTCCATCAGGTACTAGGCATTACCAATCTTCAAGAGGGTCAGCAGTGTTAGAAAAGAAATTTTGAAACTTAGCAGAAGACAATAACTAATATGGTATATGCTTTGTAAGGTGTGAACAAAAGATCATGGAATTTAAGGATCCAGTCACTGGCTTGTATGATGGACTTCATCTTTCAAGTTTCAAAATTAAGAAGCTTGCTAATGTTTCTGGACTGATATCTCCTTCGTCACATATGGGGCCTAGCATGCAGGACGCAGCACATATGAATAACACTTCTTGATGGTTAAGGGATTTATCATCAGCTACAGTACTTTGCAGTGATTCTTTGTCACAGTTTCTCATCCTTGCTAACAAAGCGCTATTTTATAACAACATATATGCAACAAACCAGGTTTTAGTGCTATGTGAATAGTTTGTACTGAGCCTTTTTCAGTTTAAAAAGAAGACACCTTTTAAGGTATAAAAGTACAACTTGTTCACTTAAAAATTGGGATTATTCCATCAGTGGAATGCACCAAGATTCTGTATGTTTGTGCAGTACATGACAGTTGGGTTATCTTTCTCTTCTCATTGTGTGGAACATTACTCATCACTCTGATGATTGACACATGGCACAAGTTGCCACATGTTTCGACTTCCAGTTTGTCCTTTTCAGATATTGTAATATGGGAATAAAGGCACTTAGGCAACACTTACAGTATCTTATTAGATGTTTTGTCCACTGGGGTCTTTACTTATCCAATAATTGCACTGGACTGATAAAACTCTCAGTGGGCAAGATGTCTTAATAAAATGTCCGGAGTGTTGCATACCTGTCTTTATTCTCACAGTTTGTTCGTGCTGATATACCTAGTAATTGTAGCCAGTTACCACTATATTCTTGTGGCACCCTGTATACTTCCAGCACCCTGTTCTGCATGGTAATTGTTAGTTAAGATAGCATGAAAAGTATTTAGTAACATGGATGTGCAGATTGTAATTGAAAACACTAGTGAAGACTAGTTGTAATCAGTAATTGTTACAAACATAAAATCTATTTAACATAACTGAAATCTGCTGCAAACTGAAGGCATAATGCTAACACATGTTAATGAAGGCACTAATTGCAGTGGGTTCCTTATTGGTACAATGTTTCACCCACTAGTGGGCTTTTTTTTTTTTTTTTTTTTTAGGTATATGAGATATAAACAATTTGGTTATCCAGAATGCTAAAAGTCAGGTGCATCAAAGTTTAACTTAAATTTTGACACACTTGACTCTTGCCCCCTACGTTTTTTGCACCCTGGATGACTAAGCTGACTGTCTTATGTACTGTACTTAAAAAAAGCCCATCTGTGGGTGAATTATTGTACTAACACAAGTTTTCACTGCAATTAGTGTCTATTACCAAAAATGAAATCTTTTTTAATATACAGTAAATATTATAGATATAGTTGACACATACTCTAAACAAGTGGCAGTCATTCATTATTCAACAGTTTAAGGACCATTTGTAAGCTGACAAGACATACAAAAGTCTTTTTTTTTTTTTCTTGTGACTGGTGAGCAATTAGGACAACAGAAAATTCTGGACAGTAATAGACACCTGCTTCATTTTTATTTTGTATTAACAAATGGAATTGCGTGTCTAGCTTGGAAATCATTGACATTATGAAAACAAAATATTTTAAATATTAATTCTGATTAACTACATACAGTGGTACCTCGGTTAACGGTATTTTTTCATTCCAGAATGCTGTTCAAATGCCATTACCAAACGAATTTATCCCCATTAGGAATAATGTAAAATAGACTAGTCCTTTTAGACCCCCCAAAAATACACTTACAAAAGCATTTAAAAAAATAAACTTACATAAAAGGGTGAGTTTGGGGACCATCGTTAACCGAGGTACCACTGTATATTAAATATTGGCTGTCATATACCAGTGGTCCATCCCCTGGTATCCTGCCATCCCTGTATAACTTTTCTTTTATTTTTATGTCTTTCTTCACAACCTCCTTTTTTTGATTCCTGCAAAGGAGCGTTGATACTGGTGAGGAGTTTTTTATTTTTATTTTTTATTAACACATTGGCCGTTTCCCACCAAGGTAGGGTGACCCGAAAAAGAAAAACTTTCATCATTCACTCCATCACTGTCTTGCCAGAGGCATGCTTACACTACAGTTATAAAACTGCAACCTTAACACTCCTCCTTCAGAGTGCAGGCACTGTTTTTGATTTTGATTAAACAAAATAAAATTATTCTCCCTTTCCCTGGATTCTTGGAAGGGTTTATTGCTTCCCCATGAATATAATGTACTGTGATATAATTTGCCTCTCCCATCTATCAAGGATTTTCCATCAGCACATTTTGTGAAGTCTTTCTTGAAGGAGAATGAATGCCTTCTGAGGTCCTGTGGCTTCTTTTCAAGGTGTTGAATAATGTATGTCAGTGTAGAGGTGACAGATATATTGGAGACACTTGAAGAAGTGGAAATTTTGAGGTGTTCAGTCCCTCAGCCTTGGTAGAAATGGCAAAATCATGTTAGGTGTTCACCATGCGTGTCGTAAGAAGCGATTAAAATGCCGGGAGCAAGGGGCTGGTAACCCCTTCTTCTGTGTATATTACTAATTGTAAAAGGAGAAACTTTCGTTTTTCCTTTTGGGCCACCCCGCCTTGGTGGGAAACGGCCGACGTGTTGAAAGAAGAAAGATGTTCAGTCCCTTAGCCTTAGTAGAAGTGGGGAATTCATTTTAAGGTGATCTGTTCCTCAGCCTTGGTAGAGGTCTGCTGTGCAGGTGAAATATCTCAGCAATGAAGAGACCTAAACACTGTACATGTGACTTACATGTCAAGGACATTGTTCATAACTGGATATCTTTATAAAAGAAATATGCTATTAAAAATCAAAACTACCATTATTTGGTGAGAGCTAAAAACATAATCATATTAATTATAATCTTAACAAATATATTAGTAATTTACTCCTAGTTTCATTAAGCAAGGTGACTGTTGTTTGTTAGAAAATGTAAAGGGATTTAATGATATATTACACTGTATAGTAATAAAATGTGACTACAGGGATAGTTGAACAAAAAGTTTTTGTAAATGTTTTTAAACTGTCACAAAAAGGATGTAAGCATTTTAAAACATTGGTAGTAATGACAAAAACTGATAAATGATGAATTAAGACATTCAAAGTAAGTTTTTATTGAAAGTTTCTCTTTCTGGGGGGCTTTGTCAAGTGCATATATTGTAGTTGACAAATCCTCATGATGGGCAAAATGTCATGAAAGGTTTACTCTGTTTGTGTCTTTGGATCCCCATCTTAAACATTTACAGAAAATCCTGTTTACTTTGAAATTTAAAGTACCGAGCATCATAGTAGTATTGGCATCTTTTCCCTTGCAGTCCTCTTCTAGTAGGTCAAGAGAAAAGCTTGAACTTGATCTGACAGAGGCTCGTGAGACCATAGCTTCCCTCTTGGCTGAACTAACAAGATTACGGAAAAACCTGGAAGTGTGCGAGGGTGATCTAGACAAGTCAGAGAGAGAGGTTGACAAGCTGAGACGTGACAAGGAGGAGATTACTTTGGACACTGAGAACTTGAGGCATCGTGTAACCAGTCTTGAGATGCAGGTAAATACAGTGGACATTTGTGATTAACAGGTTACATTCCTGAAAACTATGCTACCAATGATTTCTGTGACTTATGGAGTGAAAAGCATAAGGGAAAAATAGGGTTGCATTCCTCAGACCTAAAAAAAAATCACCCAATTTTTGTACTATCATATTTTTTGAAAAATAATACTTTCTATGTAATTTTGTTGATGAGGATGCTCTGTGAAATACCTAAACTCTAGTGAGGTTCAAACGGTGAAAAGAAAAAGTACATGTAGCTAAAAAATGGTTACATTAATATTGTACAGCATTTGTTACTTACCTTCAAGTCAGGTTGGTGATGCTTAGCATCCTGAAGTGAGTGGAGAGGGTGGTTGTGTCCCTACTGAGCTGAGATTGATGGTTGTGGTCGGTGATGTTATGTTGAAGGTTGGGGATCTTGAATGTTGATGCAGCTGCATCAGTTGATTGTTGCAGTGGAGTGAACAGGTATTCTGTCATACTCCACTTGTTTGTTTTACCCTGCAGTTCTTTATACAACCAACTGTACATCTAAACTGGTTAAACCGTCCAGAACTAAATATCCATTCTCCTCACACACTGTTTTATAGTATAAGGCTTTTTTCCTAATAATAAGGCCAAGTGGAATACCTTTCTTTGCTTTTTCACTCTACAGATTTAGTAAACATAGTTTTATTTAGCTGTAACGACCTATTCCTCACTCTTTTTGCTGTGGCATAGTTTTACATAATTTGTCTTCCTTGCTTCACCAGCATCACCTGCACTTTTTTTGAATGTTATGATAAATATCCAGAGATGAGATGGGGTGATGAAAAGGAAAAAGTGAGCAATGATATACACTGACCTGCATGGGAGGCTGCTTGTTTACATCTGTTCACCCTCCAGCACTGCTAAAACAAAAGTTGTCCAGTGTGTGGTGATGGGTCTCCTGTCTGCCTGCTGCAAACAGGAGACCACCAATGGAAATGAATTCCTGCACACCTTATTGGAAATTAAAACTTAAATTGAAATTGAAGAATATTGAAAACATGAGCTATGACTGCGTGACTTTAGGTTTTTTAATTTTAGTGACATTTCAGTGATCTCAAGAAGTGATTGGCTTTCTTAAGATTTTGTTTACTCTTATAGTAAACTTATAATACTGGAAGTTTGAGCCAAACTGTAAGCATTTACAATATTTGAAGCATATTTTTATGATTTGTGTTGTAAATGTATGTACAGTTAGCCCTAAATATTTGTGGAGGGAATGGGGTAAGGTCCCCCCATGAACCTAGAAACCACAAATAATACAAAATTTAAACTGCCTAACAAATTTTGCTCCAGAGTTAGTTTCAGTTTGTGTTTGAGATCCTGATTCTGTAATATCAATCTGATCTGGTTAATAGTATTTTTTTTTTTTCAACGAGTCGACCGTCTTCCACCGAGGCAGGGTGACCCAAAAAGAAAGAAAATCCCCAAAAAGAAAATACTTTCATCATCAGATGGATAGGCAGATGGATTTTCGAGTTCCTAACACACACAACACAAAAAGTAGAAGTGAACAGGGCAAGATCCAGCATCAGCGAGGTCAAAAGTTCAGTGCCCCAAGGCACTGTCCTGGCACCTCTGCTGTTTCTCATCCTCATAGCGGACATAGATAAAAACACCCAGCACACACTTGTATCGTCATTTGCAGATGACACTAAAATAAGCATGAAAGTCACTACGGTAGAGGACACTAAAAAATTACAGGAAGAAATAAGCAGGGTTTTCCAGTGGGCAGTGGAGAACAACATGATGTTCAGTAGTGATAAGTTTCAGCTGCTTAGGTATAAAAAGAATGAAGAACTCAAAAGGAACACTATATACAAAACTCAAGAGGGTCACCAAATAGAACGAAAGGAACACGTAAAGGACTTGGGAGTGATTATGTCAGCAGATCTTTCTTTTAAAGACCATAACAAGACAAAGATCACAACAGCCAGGAAGATGATGGGGTGGGTATTGAGAACTTTCAAAACAAGGGAAATAATGCCGATGGTGACACTCTTCAAATCGCTAGTGCTCCCTCACTTAGAATATTGCTCAGTGCTGATGGCCCCATTCAAAGCAGGAGAAATATCAGAGCTGGAACAAATACAGAGATCGTTTATGGCTCACATTGAGCCAGTGAAAAATCTAAATTATTGGGAACGCCTTCAAGTCTTTAATATGTACTCATTGGAGTGGAGGAGAGAGAGATACATGATAATATATATTGTACGTACCTAGAAAGTACTCAAGGGCCATAACACTGCCATAACAACATACTGGAGTGAGAGATATGGGAGGAAGTGTAAAATAAACCCAGTGAGGAGCAGGGGAGCGGTGGGAACAATAAGGGAGCACTGTATCAACATCCGGGGTCCCAGACTATTCAACATCTTACCAGAAGATATCCAAAACACGGCTGGAACAAGTGTAGAAGCCTTCAAGAGGAAACTGGACAAGTATCTTCACCAGGTGCCAGATCAACCAGGCTGTGACAGATATGTGGGGCAGCAGGCCTCCAGCAGCAACAGCCTGGTTGACCAGGCAAGCACCAGACGAGCCTGGCCCATGGCCGGGCTCAGAGAGTAGAGAAACTCTCGAAACTCTTCAAAGGTATATCAAAGGTATCATTCAACACTTTCACCTCACTCATACATAATCACTGTCTTTGCAGAGGTGCTTAGATACGACAGTTTAGAATAGTCCCTCCAAACTGTCAACATCCCAGACCCCTCCTTTAAACTTCAGGCATTGTACTCCTATGACTCAAGTCTGGCTAAATCTATAATAACCAGTTTCCCTGAATCCTTTCACTAAATATTACCCTGCTCACACTCCAACAGCTCGTCATGTCCCAAAAACCATTTATCTCCATTCACTCCTATCTAACACGCTCACGGATGCTTGCTGAAAGTTCAAGCCCCTCGCCCACAAAACCTCCTTTACCCCCTCCCTCCAACCTTTTCAAGGATGACCCCTAACCCAGCTTTCCTTCCCCTACACATTTACATGCTCTCCAAGTCATTCTACTTTGATCCATTCTCTCTAAATGACCAAACCACCTCAACAACCCCTCTTCAGCCCTCTGACTAATACTTTTAGTAACTCCACACCTCCTAATTTCCACACTCCGAATTCTCTGCATAATATTTACACCACACATTGTCCTTATACAGGACATCTCCACTGCCTCCAGCCTCATCCTCGCTGCAGCATTTACAACCCAAGCTTCACTGTACTTTCACACATTCCCTTCTTTGCCTTCATAGATAATGTTTTTGTCTCCACAGATACCCCAACGCACCACTCACCTTATTTTCTTCATCAATTCTGTGGTTAACCTCATCCTTCACAATAGTAATATTAATAAGAAATAATTGCCAGAATGAGACTTGGACAATGGGAAGCCGTTGAGCCAAAAAAAAAGTTGGATAATCTAATCTATTTGTCGGTTATCCTTCAGTAAATTCATTTGATAATCAAAATCCACAAATACAGAGCTTATAGGGATGACTGTACTATAATCCCTCACTATGTGTGGGTTTGCTATGTGGGTATTCACTTTTATGCGACTGACCATTTCTACCAGAAATTCCCTGTGTTATATAAATTTGCTCTTATATGGTCAGTGCAGTTCACAAAATGTAATGAGAATTCCTAGAATAAGAAAATGTTGCTCTGACTTGATATTTATGAACAGTAAGGAACTAATTAGAAAACTAATCTTAAATATCATATAATGGCAGGCCTCTTTACAGCATTTCACTAATACAGTGGTACCTCGACTTACGATATTAATCCGTCAGAGAGGGCATATCTTAAGACGAAACAATCGTTAAACGAATCAATTTTCCCCATAAGAAATAATGGAAATAAATTTAATCCGTCCAAGACTTCCAAAAGTAGTTAAATAAAATATTTTTTAGAACTTTTTGACATTAAATAATACACAATATAATGAAGAATAACTAAATACACATGCAAATATTGTACAATAACATGTCACTTACATTTATTGAAGAGTTGTTGATGTGTGGAGGACGGGAGGAATGGAGAAGGTGGAGTAGTATGCTAGTGTTTGGAAGGGAATCCCTTCCATTAACACTGCAGGTACCAAGTTCTTTTCTGGGGTTATCTTTATCTTGCTTTTGAATTTTTGCTACACTCCCTGCATCCTTGCTACACTCCCTGCATCCTTGCTACACTCCCTGCATCCTTGCTACACTCCCTGCATCCTTGCTACACTCCCTGCATCCTTGCTACACTCCCTGCATCCTTGCTACACTCCCTGCATCCTTGCTACACTCCCTGCATCCTTGCACACCCATCCTTGCTACACTCCCTGCATCCTTGCTACACTCCCTGCATCCTTGCTACACTCCCTGCATCCTTGCTACACTCCCTGCATCCTTGCTACATCCATCTGCTCACTCTGCATCCTTGCTACACTCCCTGCATCCTTGCTACACTCCCTGCATCCTTGCTCACTCCCGCATCCTTGCTACACTCCCTGCATCCTTGCTACACTCCCTGCATCCTTGCTACACTCCCTGCATGCCTGCTACACTCCCTGCATGCCTGCTACACTCCCTGCATGCCTGCTACACTCCCTGCATCCCTGCTACACTCTCTGCATCTTTGCTACACTCCCTGCATGCCTGCTACACTCCCTGCATAAATGCTACATTCCCTGCATGAATGCTTCACTCTCTGTACATTCTTTACCACAGGCTTGGCACTAGGAGCTTTCTTGAGGCTCATGGTGGCTTATTTAGCAGTTGCAAGCACTAAAAACAGTGGAATAATGACAATATACTGGTATGAATGCGTGGGTGTGGGTGGGTGGTCACTCTCACTTGTAAACAATAGCACACTGACGCTCCCTGGAGTGCGCGCTCAGCTGGGCGCCAAGCGGACAGGTCCGGTACGAAAGTCGTAAGACGAATCAATCATCGGATGTCGCATTCAAATTTCTTACGTTATAAAAATCGGTTATCGAATATAACGTAAGATGATAACATCGTAAGTCGAGGTACCACTGTACAGTAGTTTTCAGTTATACTTGTTCTTCATTTATTCAGACTTCCTATAATAAACATATTCACCACTCACTATAAGCTAAATAACAAGAAGACACAATACCATGACTGGAACAGTACACAAATAACCCGTACATAGGACGTTTCGGTCCGAATTGGACCATTTACAAAATTACAATAACAGAAAGGAGAGACGGAGGCAGTATATATAGGCCAGCAGACAGGGATGGGAAAAAAGAGGTAGTAGGAAAGGAAGCAGAGAGGTAGTGATGGTAGTAGTAGTAGTAGTAGAGGTGGGGGTAGTAGTAGAAGAGGTGGTGGTAGTAGTAGAGGTGGTGGTAGTAGAGGTGGTGGTGGTGGTAGTAGTAGTTGTTAGTAGTAGTGGAGTCAGTCAAAGACTAAGAAAGAGGAGCACTGCAAGGAAGCTAGGGGCCCACAAAGGGTAGGAACAAAAACACAGAGGGGAGGAAAAAAATAAAATAAAAATAAATAATAAATGACCAAACACCCAAGGCAGAAGAAAGAAAACCCAAAGGAGAAAGAGGAAAGGGGAGGAGGGAGAAAGAGAAAAAAAAATTAGGTTAAATCACAGGTGTTCTGAAGTTTGGAGCATTTTACAATGTAATGGGAAAGGAAGGCATCTACAGAGACAAAGCCAGGACTAAGATTCATACAAGGAAAGTTGTGTATAAGGGATGATTCAACCAGACGGCGACTGTGAAAGTTAGAAGTAGGGTAGACAGTTTTAGCAGAAGACCAGTCAATAGGATGACTGTGATCTCTGACATGACAGAAAAGAGCATTGTTGGTGTCGGCATGCCTAACACTACTTTTGTGCTCCCTGAGTCTGTCAGAAAGAGAACAGCCAGTTTCTCTAAAGTACTGAAGAGGACAAGAGGAACAGGAAATAGAGTAGACACCAGGAGCATCTATAGAGGGAAGAGAGGCGTGAACTAGATTGGTGCGAAGAGTGTTAGTCTGGCGAAAAGTAAGTTTGATGTCTTAGGAATGGAGAGAGTTGTTGAGATTAGAAAGACTGGAAATATAGGAAAGGCAGAGGAGAGTTCACAGGAGTAGAGAGTTTGGGAGAGAAGAAAGTCCATTTAGCACGTGAGAAGGCAGAGTCTATAAAATGGGAAGGGTAGCCAAGACAAGAAAATGAATTATGAATAGTGGAAATTTCTGATTCAAGGAACTGAGAATCACAAATGCAGAGAGCACAGAGAAAGAGAGAAATAAGAACCCTGTTCTTGACAGAGGGAGCATGATAAGAAAAGTAGTGAATGTACATTTCACTGTGCGGCTTGTGGTACATGGAAAAAGTAAAACCTGTATCTGAGCGGTGGACATGAACGTCAAGGAAAGGAAGCAAAGAATTAGATTCCCATTCAGCTTTAAACTTAATGAAAGGGGCAAGATTATTAAGGACATCGAGAAATGGTTGGAAGAGATATAAGGCCAAAGAGCAAAGATGTCATCTACATAGCAGAGCCAGAGTGAAGGGCACACATCAATAGTAGGAAGAACCCATAGTGACACCAAAGGTTTGAGAATAATATTTACCTTGGAAGGAAAAAGAATTTGAGTCCACACAAAGGTGAATAAGATCAAGAGAGACATCAGTAGGTATAGGGAGATGAAGTAACCCTTCATTGGCCTTCTCTCTGAGAAAATTGAGGACATCTTCGAGAAGGACATTAGTGAAGAGGGACTCAATGTCAAGACTAAGCATCTGTATTTTTGTTCCTACCCTTTGTGGGCCCCTAGCTCACTTGCAGTGCTCCTCTTTCTTAGCCCGGAACCTAACCTGCTGTATAAGTGGGGCCCATTTGCACTGTGATCACAGTCTCATCAAAAAATAAACAGCATGAACTCAGGCATAGAGAATTCCAGATATAGCCAACATGAAAGGAGTTTCAACAAATTTAACTTCAATAATCAGAAAATTGACTGAGATAAAATAAACAATCCTAAGCACCCTTAACCCAATTTTCTGATGAATGGGATACAAAGAAGTGATGAACAAAGCAAAATCCAAATTTTGCAAAGTAAAAAGATCAGTTCCCAGGGCACAGTCTTGGTGCCTTTACTTCTCTTCTTTGTAGCACACAGATACAAACACTAACCACAGCTTCATATCATCCTTTGTGGATGATACAATTTTTTTAACACATCGGCCGTTTTCCACCGAGGCATAAAAATCACCTCAGTAGATGCAGAAAAATTGCAAGTGCATATCAATAAAATCTTCCACCAGGCAATAGAAAATAACATGATGTTCAGCAATGACAAATTCCAACTGCTTAAATATGGAAAGAATGAATAACTCAAAAGGGATGGTGTATGCAAAACACAGGACGATCACTTCATAGAACAAAAGGAATATGTAAAAGGTAATAAAGCAAATGTTGCAGAAGTTAGAAAGATGACATAGTGTATAATGAGAATTTCAAAATGAGAAAAATAATACCAGTGGTGACACTTTAAATTACTTGTGTTGTCTCACTCAAGAGTACTATTTGGTAATGATGGCTCCATTCAGGACAGGAGATATATATATATATATATATATATATATATATATATATATATATATATATATATATATATATATATATATATATATATATATTTCTTTCTTTCTTTCTTTCTTTCTTTCAACACGTCGGCCGTTTCCCACCGAGGCAGGGTGGCCCAAAAGGAAAACGAAAGTTTCTCCTTTTACATTTAGTAATATATTCAGGAGAAGGGGTTACTAGCCCCTTGCTCCCGGCATTTTAGTCGCCTCTTACGACACACATGGCTTACGGAGGAAGAATTCTGTTCCACTTCCCCGTGGAGATAAGAGGAAATAAGAACAAGAACTAGTAAGAAAATAGAAGAAAACCCAGAGGGGTGTGTATATATATGCTTGTACATGAATGAGTAGTGTGACCTAAGTGTAAGTAGAAGTAGCAAGATGTACCTGAAATCTTACATGTTTATGAGACAGAAAAAATACGCCAGCAATCCTACCATCATGTAAAACAATTACAGGCTTTCGCTTTACACTCACTTGCCAGGACGGTAGTACCTCCCTGGGCGGTTGCTGTCTACCAACCTACTACCTAGAATATATATATATATCTTCTTTCTTTCAACACGTCGGCCGTTTCCCACTGAAGCGGGGTGGCCCAAAAGGAAAAACGAAAGTTTCTCCTTTTACATTTAGTAATATATACAGGAGAAGGGGTTACTAGCCCCTTGCTCCCGGCATTTTAGTCGCCTCTTACGACACGCATGGCTTACGGAGGAAGAATTCTGTTCCACTTCCCCATATATATATATATATATACATATATATATATATATATACATACACTAAGATGTGTATGTCTCTCATTGTATATATGATGAGAGTTTTCTAATAGTTTAAATGCATTATCTGCTTTATGTGGGTAGTAAATGATCTCTGTCTTTTCTACCTTAGATATACAGTGGTACCTCGAGTTATTTTTTTTCGTTCGAGAATGCTGTTCAAGTGCCATTACCAAACAAATTTATCCCCATAAGGAATAATGTAAAATAGACTAGTCCTTTTACACCCCCAAAAATATACCTACAAAAGCATTTAAAAAAATAAACTTACATAAAAGGGCGATTTTGGGGACCATCGTAACTCGAGGTACCACTGTATATCTAAGGTAGAAAAGGCAGAGATCATTTACTACCCACATAAAGCAGATAATGCATTTAAACTATTAGAAACACCTCTGAGTACTGGTGAATGCTCTCTGGAACAGAGGAGAGAGATATCAAATAATACATACATCACCACAAACATGCATCACCACAAACCATAGTCAGCAGCAGGTTAGCAGTGCTGACCAAGGGTATACCATACCTAGCATAAGCAAGAGAGAGAGAGAGAGGACTATTTTTGGCTCCTTGAAATGCCTACTCATTAATAAGATATGATTTATTATATAAGGAGTACCTCCATGAGGTTTTGAAAGTATGAGCTCAACATGAGAATGCCTCTTAGGAAGTGACCTGGGATGGAGAAGTGAGAGAGAAAAGAAAGAGTACCAGACAGACTGATGAGAAGGGATGAAGCTAAAGGTCAGGAGCAGGTGGTCACGGGCAACACAGGAAGAGGAGAGGGAAGACAAATGGTAGGGTATCATGAGGGCCATCTACACCCTCCTCCACAATTCCAGAGGACAGAGTTCATGAGAGCAAAGATGCAGAGTTTACAAGGAAGAGACAAGCAGGAGGAACAAAGATAGGAAACAACAAGCATGACTAACATGCTCATCTGTCTCACCCCCATTCATCAACTAACCTCCTCCTCCTCCTGCTCTCCATCCCACCACAAACCACAACCTCCACCCCATCACTGAACAATCCAACTCAATAATTTTTTTTCTTACCCTGTTGTCCCAAAAATTCTACCCAACTTGTGCTAATGCATTCCAACCCCACCTCACCTCACTACAAAGAGCCTCAAAGACATAAACATACATCTCTCTCTCTTAACAAACCAGCCGTATCCCACCGAGGCAGGGTGGCATAAAAAGAAAAACAAAAGTTTCTCTTCATAACTTTAGTAATGTATACAGGAGAAGGGTTTACTAGCCCTTGCTCTCAGCATTTTAGTCGCCTCTTACGACATGCATGGTTTATGAAGGAAAAATTATGTTCCACTTCCCCATGGAGAATAAACATAAATGTTATTTGCAGTACTACAGATTAAGAGAGAAAATAAAGAAAAACAACCCAGACATTACGGCAGTTACAGAAACTAAAAGAATGGCCATTAAATAAATAAATGGATTAATTGTAAAGAAATTATTTGCAAAATATGTTACTCAGATTATACACAATAAAATGAATTCAGACATGAATTACTAAGACATTGAAAGCATTAAACCACTTTTGAGTTGTAAGAGGTGACTAAAATGCCGGGAGTAAGGAGCTAGTAACCCCTTCTCCTGTATGTATTACTAAATTTAAAACGAGACTTTTTTTTTTTTTTTTTTTGGCCACCCTGCCTCAGTGGCATATGGCTGGTTTGTTGAAAGAAGAACCACTTTCGAGTTCACAAGATAAATTTGTTAGAACTAACAACAAGGAGGAGAGAAGGACACCATCTTAAGTGATATACATAAGTGATTTAGGATGCTACACCAGGAGCATTGCTCATTTATGTAGTCACAAGTATGTCATTACAAATTCCTCCCTCCCTCTCAGCCAATCCCCCATATTCATTTTCTTTCTTTCTTTCTCTTATTCTCTTTTCTTTACAAAAAGCATGAGTTTATTGGCAGCATCAGCACTTTCTTCTAAGGTATCATCATCAACATTTCTTCACCACCTTTAGTCACTTACTGTATTTGTATTGTTATACTCTATCTACAGGTCATAGAGAGTTGAGGGATGGGAGGCAGTCAGATTTTATCCAGTAAAAAGGAAGGTGGCTCCAATTCCTCTGATACAGAGCCCTTCACAACTTCAAGGCATAACCCCCCGTTCCCCCCACATTGAATGGCTACTTATAGTTTTGTATGTGTATGTATTTTTAAAAAAAATTTAATTATTCCGTCATAAACATATCTATTTGACCCATTATGTGTGTGCCACTAACTTTTCTACTTGTCTCTGATATAGATCAAGGAACTGCTCAACCGTGTAGAGGAGCAAGAACACGACCCCTCTGAAAAGGTGTCCTGTGCCAACGAACTCAATGAGATGAGGAAGAAGTGAGTTGGTCCAGTCTCTCTTGTATTGTTTCATCCAGTGTTGTGATGCTCTCTGGGAAGTTGTGCAATTGTTTGATGTTCTGCTCCCTCATACTCTCTTCTGCTTTACTTATACGTATCTTCTTAATTATTTTTGGATTTATATACTAATTTTTGTACATTTAAGTAGCTGAGTTTAATAATTTTCCTATTATTGTTTAATTACATAAATATTAAAAGTATTTTATAACTAGTTTATTGGAGAAGTGGTAAAATAAAGTTTTGTTGTCAGAAGACATTTGCAAACCCTGTGTCATAACTCCTCATCCTGCTGGTTATGTTTGCTGCCAGTTGGAAGGACACCATAAGGCTCAGCATAGCCTCTGTCTCTCTGGCATTTACCACCTTAAGAGGTTCCTAATTAAGTGTGGGAAGAATGCAACCTCACTGCAGCCCAGTTGCCTCATTCACAAGTGCACCATTTGGCAAGTGTCAAGGTTGCTTAGCTCTGTTCCTCCATGCCTTTTGTCTTGGAAAGTTCCTGTGTGTGTGTTCTTGAAAATAATAAGTGAAATTTTGTTTATCCTGAAAGTACATGATATATTTATGTATTTAGGATTACTTGTGGTAACAGATATGTGAAGTTATGTATTGTAGAAAATTTCCTCTCTCATTCCCTTCATAGTTTAGCTTCCAAGCATACTGATACATTGGTAGAATTACGACAATATGTTAGTAAAGGACACAATGCTAATGTACATTTTATTTGGCACGTTGCTCCAGGAGTTTGCCGATAAATGGACATAGTTGGATATATAAGTCAGGTGAGTGAACATAGTGGTGTTAGAAATAGTAGTGATATAAGTAGTATTAGTAGTAGTACCTTATTGTATTACTTCTACTACTACTACTACTACTACTAATACTACTTATATCACTACTATTTCTAACACCACTAGTGTTTTCACCTCACCTTGACAGTATATATATACCAACTATGTCCATTTATCGCTTGTAACGGCTTGAGAAAGCTCCTGGAGAGCGAAACGTTGCCACAATAAAATGTCACATTAGTTGCAATTGTGTCCTTTTACTTAACATACTGATACATTATAACTCTATTGAAAATTTAGTATATTACTCGCATTTGTATTTTCTGTTAGATTTATTAGTCAGTTTTTGTCTGTGCTGATAGATAAAAAAAAAATTTGTATCAGCTTGAGGAATTTAGTTGACTATTTGTTTTCTTTTGCAGTCTCACAGATCATCAAATTTATTTCTTAGTAACTGAACTCTTTGATTACAGTTCCTTTTGATTTTTCTTCGTCTCTTTTTTTCCAGTTAAAATGATTGCTTTTTTCCGCTTGTGGTATTATGATTTTTACTTTTATTGGTACAGTGGTACCTCTACTTACGAGCAGCTCCCAACTTGAACAATTATGTAAGTGTATTTTTGTAGGTGCTTTTGTAAGTGTATTTTTAAGGGTCTGAAATGGATTAACCTAATTTTCATTATTTCTTTTGGGAAAAAATTCCTTCGGTATCGGCACTTGAATAGCCGACTGGAACGAATTTTGCTCGTAAGTAGAGGTACCACTGTAGTTCCTTATTTATCTTGTCACATTGTCACACTTTTTTATTAAGTGGTAGGTTGTGTATATTTAAATTAATTAATTTTTTAACTTTGTTTTGGATTACTATCACCAAGAGTTTAGCATTACTGTATTTGAGTTTTGGATTTTAATTTCTGTAGCACATAGCATTTCTTTTAGTAATACTTATTAATAATCTACTGTCTTTTTTTCAATTTCTGTCTTCCAAACTGAACAGTATCCACTGAACTCTACTTCATGTAATAAGTCTTCCTTTAATTTTGTGTATGTGGCTCGAAAAGTGTTCTAGTTAATGTGTGCATGTTTGTGTAGGTACAATGATGTACTCGCTCACCTGTCCTCTCAGTCTGCCACTGTTGACTGCAAACAGCACTTTGAACTTCTTGAGAAAAAGTAAGGCACTTTATCTTTCATCTGTTCTGATTTTAAACTTTATAATAGCTGTATGATAAGTTATATACGTATTGATAATTTAGTATATAACATATAATTTTTGGTATATTTGATGGAACAGATACAGTAGACCCCCAGTTTTCATAATTAATCCGTTTCAGAAGGTTGCCCGAAATCCAAAATGGCCAAAAACCGAAGTAATATTTCCCATAAGAAATAATGTAAATCCAATTAATCCGTTTCAGACACCCAAAAATATTAAAAAATAAATTTGATAGAAAATAACTATAGTGTTGCAGCTCTTCAGTGGTTAGTACACTTTCATTACTTACCTTAAAATATTTGTATAATCTTAATGTATGGCAAGAGGTGAGTAGTATTTATTTGTAGGAAGTCAGTGTAGGTAGCCGGTAGATGTAGGTACACGATGTAGGTACATGTATGTAGTCTGCCTGTGCTATACCTACTGCGGCCCACAGCCATATTATTACCATCGACATACCATGTTCACTGAGTTTAATTGTTTCTAACAACTACCTTTAGATGCCATCATAAACAAAGGGAGAAGTAATGAATAATTCATGCCAAAAATTGTAAACAAAAGCGTTAAGGGAGGTAACTGGGCCAGACAGCAGATTCATACAGTTTTCTCTAACACTAGATGCTGGACCAGAGAAAACATAATGTTTTCCCTTCACCTGCCTCACCACTTGATAGCATATAAACATTGCATGTTTATATGATATGTAGTAACGTGTTTCTTATATAATTTTGAAGAAAATATCATAGATGGACTAATAAAAATGTTTATATTAACCTAAAATAAGACATTTAATGTGGCCAAGAGTGATTATTTTTACATATTAGTATTATAACTATGGCGTTAAGACTAGAACACTCTTAGTGAACGAGTAACAAAGGCATGTTTATATGCTATGTAATGTGTTTCTTGTATAATTTTGAAGAAAATATCATAGATGGATTAATGAAAATGTCTATATTAACGTAAAATAAGACATTTAATGTGCCCAAGAGTGAGTCACGAATGTATGAGTGGCCAAGGTGCACACGTCTGGTACCAACAATTTCCGAGCGGATGCTCGAAATCCAGGAGGAAATTCCACTGGAAAAAGTGCTCAAAATTTGAATTGCTTGATTTCCGAACCAGCCGAAAACCGGGGGTCCACTGTACCAAGAATTAAAAAGCAAAATGTTAAGCTTATTCTACTGATAACTATAGAAATATCTACTTGTATTTGTTATACTATCTTGTTCTGTATCTTCGATTCCATGTTCCATTCTTAAATGCCACATCTTTGAGAGAGTAGCATTATGTTGAGCATTCACCAGAATTATCCAAGATGCTACTGTGTGCTGATCAATAATTTTTTAAAAAATTGTATTCATCTAGTTATTATTTTTTGCTAATTGCAAAATTTTTAATAAAAGAGAAGTTTCTGAAGGGAACTGTGAATCAGAAATAGAGTGAGACTGATATATATTAAGTATATGTATAAATTTCTTTGTTTGCATGCCATAAACAACTAACATTATTCCTCCTGCATCCACCTTCATCACCCACCACTTCAAAAAACAAGGTATTTGAAAGAGAGGGAAGAATGGGAGGAGAAAGTTAGTTTGGAGGAAAAGAAATTTCTGGAGCTTTCAGCTGCCCAAGCAAGTCATCATGATGATATTGTCCAAACACTTAACAGGTAGACATGTCTAAATTTTAATTTTGTTTATGTTCAGATATTACTGAGGATTAGTACTTCTCTTTTTGTCTTTTATAAATGGAGAGATTTTGGTACAGTATTGCAAAAAAAAAAAAAAAAAAAATCAATAAAGAGATGCCAGGCTATGTAACAGTATAAAATAACTTATGCCTAAAACTTCAGCTTAGTTTACACTGTACATTGTTTGTGGATACCTAAGCAATATCTGCAAAAGAATAAAAATTACTAAACAAAGTAGCCTTGCCAGACACAATATGAGTTGCTTTGCAAGAGTAAAATAAAAATGTAATTTAATTGCACACACATTCACGACTGATTTATAGACTTGAAATTTCTATGCTGTTGGAAGTGTATATTAGGTTTTTAGGTAGCCAATGACAATTTTTTTTAATTTCAGATCACTGCAGGAGGCAGAAAAACGAATTCAGGGGTTAGTTTCGGAACTAGAAACGGAGAGATCTAACATGAGCTCTCAGAAAAAGATGTCAAATTCGCCTGAAGTAACTGGCTTACGGAAAGAGAACCAAGAGCTGACCTCCAAAGTTAGTATGAGAAAACCTGTCAAGAGTTGAAGGAGTTTGGATACACTTTGATAAAATAATATATTTTTTATTTTTACATTTCATTTTAGTGAAACATTTCATAGTATTTCTGGGTCTAAATATGTACTTTCTAATGTGTAACCTTCCTCATTAATTTTAAGAATTAAGAGAAGCAAATTGCTGGGTAACTAATAGATCCAACTAATTTCAGTTGGAGCAACTAACAAATGAGTTATCTCGAATGCGGGACAGTCTGAAGTCTGAGAAGTCTGAAGCATATAAATGGAAAGATTTGGTGAAGGAACTGAGATCTCTACTTGATGGGAAAAATGAGGAAATTGAAAGAAAAAGAGAAGAGGTGAATATTAATTTTTATTTCAGAATGATTAAATAATGCTATTGAACATATAAATATTAAACTGCATGATACAAAACAAGTGAAAATTTTACTGGACTTTACCTTTAGGTTACTTTGGATGCTCTCTGAAGTAGACAAGTCAGTTATAATATGATTTATAGGTGAAGTCTTGCTCTGAAAAATTAAAGATGCTAAAATTAAAAATGAATTACAAAAATTTAACTATAGAATTATTATTATTATAATCAAAAGGAAGTGCTAAACTTATCAGGGTTTAACTATAGAAAAAAAAAGAATAACTTTCCCAACTCAGTATAATCAAAACATACTTGTTTATTGTATAGTTCACCATTTGACGGTATCTTGTATTTCACTGTGTGATGGCATGCAATGTATTTTGTGTATCAGAGTGCCTGCATATAACATAATTTGAAATGTTTGATTACCAATTTGTGGCACAGGAGTTGAGCTATGCTTGTTTTGTCTCATAATTTTTTAATTCTTCTTAAATACAGTGGACCCTCTGTTTCGTTGATAATTCTTTCCAGAATGCTGCTCGAGTGCCGTTACTGAACGAATTTGTTCCCCATAAGGACAAATGTAAATTAGATTAGTCGTTTCAGACCCCCAAAAATACACTTACTAAAGCACTTACAAAAATACACTTATATAATTGTTCGAGTTTGGAGCTGTACGAAAACTGAGGGTCCACTGTATTTGTAAAATTTGTAGTAGTTTCACACAACCACCGACTAGGATTCACCCCATGTGTCTGCTCACTCCGGTTGTCAATAATTATCCTATATTTTTAGTTCCAAAAAATTTTCCCCATCTTTCCTAATATAGCCTCTCATGAACTTAGAGGTGGTTATTATATCTGTCTTATATCTTCTAATGAAGGCAGCTTTTGTGTTTTTCAGTTGTATATCAAAGCCCTTATTTCTTACTTCTAGAATTTCCTTTGCTGCATGTTTTTAAACTTTTCCATTTTGTTTACATTTTCTTTACAAGTCTTATACAGGCACCACACACAGGCAAGGCATTGACAGTCCAGAATTCCTCTAAAAGGATATAAAATGATGCTCACCATCTCAGATCGGTGATTTTTCATTTATAATTGCAGGTTGATCAGAAATTCTTTAGAAGAGTTGATAAGTCTTTCAGAAATTAAGAGAAAAAAGTTGTACTTTACGTAGAGTAGAACTAACTTTAAAAGATTGTATACTATACTCTTTTTTTTCTGCTCAAATATCAGTCAAAAGAAACAGTTAAAAGATTTTAAATGATTAAGGAAGAATTAAAGTCATTAAAATTAAACTAATTATGCCTTTAAGAGACATAAACACTATAAAAAATAATTGCCCTTAAGTGTCTCTCTAAGCAGCAGCTATGTGCCTAGCAAGAGACAGCACAAGTGCTTGAGTAGCAGGGAGGGCAAAGGAAACTGTGTACAGTCATCCCTCGGTTTTCGATTTTAATCCGTTCCAGATGGATCGGCTAAAACCAAAATCGGCGAAAACCAAAATTATTTTCCCCATAAGAAATAATGGAAATTCAATTAATCCGTTCCAGAAACCCAGAAGTTTGGAAAATTTTTTTTGGGGGGCCTTAAAGATAGATTTACATGCACAAATGAATGAACTGAATGTGGCACTTACCTTTATTGAAGACTGATGTTGCTGGATGGGAGAGAGGGAAGAGGGGAGAGGGAAGAGACCCTAATTTTTGGAAGGGAATCCTCCATAAGGACTCTAGGTACCAAGTCCTCATCTGGGGTCACTTCCCTTCTTTGTCTTTTAATCCCACTAGGACCAGCTTGTGAGTCACTGCACACCTGTGGCACTAAATATCTGTCCAGAGAGCTCTGTATCTGGCAGCTCTTTAAAATGTCCCTAAAATGGGACATGGAATTGTCATTGTAAAAGTAGCCAGCACGGATTGCAACATCTTTGTCAGGGAGATGTTCCTCCACAAATGAATGCACCCTACTCCACATTGCACAAATCTCCTTAATCTCTGAAGAAGGCACCTTACATCTTTCTTCCTCCACTGAAGCAATTTCCTCAGATCTGTTTTGTTGTTGTTGCAGCTCAAGCTCTTGCAGCTCTTCAGTGGTTAGATCTTCATTGTGGTCCTCCACCAACTCTTCCACATCCTCTCCATTCACATCCAACCCCATGGAAGTCCCCAATTCCACAATACTTTCCACAACTTCCATAGGCTCCTCAGGGTTAGCTTCAAACCCTTCAAAATCCCTCTCTGGGACACAATCTGGCCACAACTTTCTCCAAGCAGAGTTCATCATCCTGGAGGTCACTCCCTGCCAAGCTTTATCTATAAGGCCTATGCAATGGAAGATATCGAAGTGAGCCTTCCAGAACTCTTTTAGGGTCAATCTAGTGTCTGAGGTTACATCAAAGCACCTTTGAAACATTGCTTTGGTGTACAGTTTTTTGAAGTTTGCAATGACCTGCTGGTCCATGGGCTGGATGAGAGGAGTGGTGTTAGGAGGCAAGAACTTCACTTTTACAAATTTGAATTCCTTATACATTTGGTCTTCCAAGTCTTGAGGATGATCAGGAGCATTGTCCATTACCAGGAGGCACTTAAGTGGCAATTTATTGTCCAATAAATATTTCTTCACACTGGGGCCAAACACTTGATTAAACCATTCCAGGAAAATTTCCCTAGTGACCCATGCCTTAGCATTAGACTTCCAAAACACACACAATTTACTCTTGTCAACACTGTAGTTCCTGAACACTCTGGGATTTTCAGAGTGATACACGAGTAAAGGCTTCACTTTTAAATCCCCACTAGCATTCCCACATAACATAAGAGTTAGCCTGTCTTTCATAGGCTTGTGTCCTGACATTGCCTTTTCCTCCTGCGTGATGTAGGTCCTCCTTGGCATTTTCTTCCAAAAGAGGCCTGTTTTGTCACAATTAAACACTTGTTGGGGTTTAAATTCTTCTGCCTCTACATATTGTTTAAACTCACGCACAAATTTTTCAGCCCCATCTTTATCTGAACTGGCACCCTCACCATGCCTTACAACACTGTGTACGTATGCCACTTCGCTTCTTGAAGTTTTCGAACCAGCCTTTGCTGGCCTTAAATTCATCAACATCAACACTGGTTCCAGGCATTTTCTTTACAAGATCGGCATGCAACTGCCTTGCTTTTTCACATATGATGGATTGCACAACACTATCACCCGCTAGCAGTTTTTGGTTTATCCACACCAATAACAATTTCTCCATATTTTCCATTGTTTGTGATCTCTGTTTCGTTATCGTATTCACCCCTTTTGCAACATTAGCTTCCATGATTTCTTTTCTCTTTGCCACAATGGAACTGATGGTTGATGGGTTTTTCTTGTATATCCTGGCGAGCTCGGCAATACGTACACCACTATCATATTTTTCTATTATTTCTTTCTTCATTTCTACAGTGTTCCTCACTTTCTTTACCAAAGAACTGGCACTAGGAGCTTTCTTTGGGCCCATGGTAACTTATTTAGTAGTCACACACAATAATCAAGGGTCAAAAAGAATGAATTGTTAATAATTGTTTTGTATGAACTCCTGGGGTGATGTTCACTCAAGCATAAACAATGCTAGACTGCGTGACAATGTGCGTGGGTGGCGGGCCTACGGCCTTTGTATGTGCGCGGCACTGGTGGACAGGTCCCATACGGTTGGCGAAAACTAAAACAGTCGGCGAAAACTGAGACAAATTTTCCCGAAAAAAGTCGGCGAAAACCAAAAGCGGCGAAAACTGAGACAATCGAAAACCAAGGGATGACTGTACAGTGGAATCCCGGTTAACAAAAAAAATTCATTGCAGAAGCCTGCTCAAGTGCCATTACTGAACGAATTTACTTCCTTAAGAAAAAAATGTCATTTAGGTTAGTCTATTTCAGACCCCTAAAAATACACTTCCACAAGCACTTACAATATTATACTTACATAATTGCACAATTTCCGGGGTGTTCGTTAACCGGGGTTCCACTGTATACAGTTTTTAAGAATGAGAGTGTTCCTCTAAGTTCACTTAATGAAGCAGGAATTCTTGACAAATATTTCAACAATTAAAATAGTGTGAAATGCCCTGGGAAGACTTACCATAAAACCTCCTTTTCTAACAAGGGAACTCTTATAGGGATTAAGGAATCAGAAGTATAGTAAGAATGCTGTCAACTACATACAGTACATCATTGATTATCCAGCGATCATATATTTAGCTTCCGTTGGTCTTGCTCACTCTGTGCCAGCACCTAAACGGATTGTGATCATCCAGTATTGTTGAAAATCCAGGGCACCCTTTCTCCATGAACAATGCATATAATCAGTGATCTTCTGTATATAAATGTAGTTGAAATGTAAACTGTAATTAAACATAGTAATGAGTAATGAGATGTGAATGGTAATGTTAACAGGTGATTGAGACCCCTATATGGCAGCCCCTCCTCGTCACCTCCCCCCCTTCCACGACTGTCTACCCTCGTGCCCCAACCTGCGAGACCCCCGTCATTGTGGTATTGTTTAGTCTGTGTTCTACTCATGCTTACAGTGCCAAGGGAATCCTCACACTTGCCTATGTAGTTGTGGTCAAACATTTTTCGGCATAATTAGTTTAATCAACCCTAGGACAAAAATAAATTGGCAATGAATTTTTAAAATATGCTTTTGTAAATGATAAAATAATAAATCTGCCCATAAAAATGTTACAATACAACTATTTTAACTTTTAAAACACCTCATGCTTGTACAGCTTATTTATGTGGGTATTTAGTGGTTGATCAGGAATAATTTACTAATCAAATATCTATATTTAAGTTTACTTTGTTGCTTAAGTGATATTTATTAATTTATTAATGTATGGCAGGGAAAGTCATAAGAGATAATGTAAGTAGAAAGATAATGTCTATTTTCAAACATTCTCTTCTGCAGTTGACTACAAATCTAAGCCGATGATGAAAATTACAAGAACAATTTCTGATATTTGCAAATTTATTATTCAAATTTTCTAGTTAATTTTTGTTGGTGTTCAAATCTAAAGATAAATATTTGGTGATACACAAATAACCTGCACATAGGAGACTGAAACTTATGACATGTTTCAATCCGACTTCCCTCTCGTATACATTCTGGCACCCTTGTCTTTGTGCTTCAGTGTTACTAGTTAATGCTTCAAGTTGGACTGAAAGGTCATCATAAGTTTCAGTCTTCTGTGTGCAGGTTATTGTGTCTTTTTATTCTAAATGTTTGCCAAAATTGTTCTAGTGATTTGTGTACTTTTGATGCCCGGTATCAAATAGAAATTTGTTTTAATATTTTTTTGATAGTTTTATATTGTAGTAGTATCTTTTATTTAACAATGTGATTTACAATAAAAATAAAAAATTAATGTCAATATCTAATTAATTTTTTGCATATATTTTTTGTTTGGATAATTTATTTTACTTTGTAACAGGTTGAAGGTCTACGTGATTCCTTGAAGGTAACACAGAGAGAACTTGAGCATACTGCTGACCGCTTGCACCGTGGCATTGAAGAAAATGAAACATTGTGTAGCAGGATACGAGAGCTTGAACGACAACGACAAGATAAAGTGAGTATAAAATTATGTGGGAAATGAATTCTCATAGCAATTACTATTAGGTTTATTAACCCTTTCAGGGTTGAGACCCCCGATCCTGAACTCGCCCTCAGGGTCGAAAAATATTCGAAAAAAAAAAGAAATTCTTACCAAAATTTTAAGAATATTTTTCTAAGTGTTATACCAAAAAAAAAAAAATTTTGCGATCAATACTTACCAAGCTATAGAGGCATGAAGTTGACAGAAAGTGAACCGCTTACAGCAACATTGCCGACTGCTGGTCACTCGGTAATATTATATTTACTTCTATTCTACTTTTTTCTTTTATGTATTTTTTAATATTTTATTTTTTTCAAGTAACTTTTATGGCTTGTGAGACCAATATAAGGCATATTGTATACAGTGGAACCTCGGTTTTCATGATTAATTCGTTCCAGAAAGTCTGCCAAAAACCGAATTGTATGAAAACTGAAGCAATATTTCCCATAAGAAATAATGTAAATCCAATTAAAACGTTCCAGACGCCCAAAAATATTAACAAAAAATACATTTTATAGAGAATAACTAGTTTTACATACAGAAAACAATGAGAAATAAATATAAATGACCTATGAAATGGATAAATGAACATTTAACATCACTTTTACCTTTATTGAAGACTCTTGTTGGCATATGGAAGACGGCGAGGAGGGGAGAGGGAGGAGGAGAGGTTATTGTTTGGAAGGGGAATGGGCCATGCATACGCCACTTTTGTACTTTGCTATGAGTTCTTTCTTAAATTCTATCGTGTTTCTCGTGTTTCACTTGGAACTTTCTTTGGTCTCATGGTGGCTTATTTAGCAGTCGCACTCAATAAACAAGCACAAAAACAATGGATTATTACGAAATGTTTCAGATGAATGTGCAGGGTAATGCTCACTCAACGAGAAACAAAACCAGACTGAGTCAGAACATGTGGGATGCTTTGTGTGTACCGCGGGCAGGCGGACATGTTTGGTTCGATGGACCATTATCAATTCTATGAAAACTGAGCAGATGTACGAAAACTGGGACAAAATTTTGACGAAAAAAGTAGTCAAAAACCGAATTCTATGAAAACCAGGGCATACGAAAACCGAGGTTCCATTGTATATACGTATTCACTCCTATGCTACACAATAACCGCACAAACATTGACAGGTGAACATTTTCACCTACTTTAGTCACATACTATTGTCTAGAAATATATACATACTACATAGTATTTATAGGTCCCAGCAATGTTTTGGATACGCAGGAGTATATAATAATAATAAGTTTCCTTGAAGCATGGTGTAAGACGAGTATCACTCCACTGCTGACAGTGCAGCAATGGTGACATTTGATGAGTGTGCACTGTCCTGGCTTTATTTGTTTTCACTGTTGCACATAAACATTGTCTGTCTGTCTGTCTAGCTCTCTGTTTATCTCTGTCTCTGCTAATGTTTCTCTGTCTGCTTGTCTCTCTCTCTGTCTCTCTGCTTGTCTCTCTCTCTGTCTCTCTGCTTGTCTCTCTCTCTCTGTCTCAGAGAGAGCCACTTGTAAACCAACAGGTATTACACATGACACAGTCGTCATGTCTGATTCTTGAACAAGTGAAAATTCGTATTACTTGCCAGTCATGCTTACTATGCATTGTATCTACAAGCACAGTATAGCACTTTGTCTGGTAATTTAAACAATGTATAATTGTATTTTATGTGTACCTGTGAGACAGAAATAGAGACATAGAGAGAGATAGACAGAGACAGATATAGATACAGATGGAGATAGAGACAGCCAAAGTCAATCAGCCAGCCACCGGCCAGTCATGTTGTTTACACAAACCCATGCTGTCTTCACCACCACAGATGCTTCCTTCCCCACTACCCACACTGCCTTCCCCACTACCCACACTGTCTTCCCCACCAACAATGCTGTCTTTCCCACCACCCACATGCAAATAAGTCACTTTGTCTGACTTTTTTGGGTTATCCTAGGTAATCTACACATATGTTGCTATGTTTACACAAACCCACGCTGCCTTCCCCACCAACAATGTTGCCTTCCCCACAAACAATGCTGCCTTCCCCACCAACTGTGCTGTCTTCCCCACCACCCACATGCAAATAAGTCACTTTGTCTGACTTTTTTGGGTTATCCTAGGTAATCTACACATATGTTGCTATGTTTACACAAACCCACGCTGCCTTCCCCACCACCAACACTAACTTCCCCACCACCCACACTGCCTTTCCCACCACCCACACTGCCTTTCCCACCACCCACACTGTCTTCCCCACCAACTATGCTGTCTTCCCCACCACCCACATGCAAATAAGTCACTTTGTCTGACTTTTTTGGTGGAAGGTTGATAATGGTCTGGTTTTCATCACTATTTCTGGTATCCTGGTCATTACTTTCTGTCACAAACTCCTCAAAGCCATGAGATTCATCTTCACTGACACTTCAATCTGTGGTAGAATTATCACTTGGGTAGGTAAGAGTCACAATTTGCTGGAGAGTGAGGTATGCCTTACCGCTTGGCTTGGTGACCAAGATGCACTGAATACCACTCCCACAATGCAATGCGGGTGCCCCGATTTTTTTCATACTGCACACACACTGACCACACAGACCCATTCTCTTGCATGCAGGCCTACTAGCTTTCTCCCACTAGATTTGAAGGTGCTAAAATTTTGCCGTAGTATTACGGGACCAACACTGGCTCTCAAGCCGTAATACTACGGGTCTGACCCTGAAAGGGCTAAATACATTGCTTTAGAACTAAAAAATCAGATATTAGAGTTGTGAGCATGGGTGATGCAGTAAGCCAAGACACCATTAGATAGCAATTTTGGAAAAATGAATAAGAACAGTGTTAGTATTGATTATTGTTATGATGCGTATAATTTTTTTTAGCACACCGGCCATCTCCCACCAAGGTAGGGTGACCTGAAAAAAAAGAAACACTTTCACATCATTCATTCTCTCACTGTCTGTCTAGAGGCATGCTGATAGTACACTTGAGATGACTCCAAATTGCATCATCTTCACCCCTCCTTCAGAGTGAAGACACTGCACTTCCCACCTCTATTACTCAATTTTGGCTAACATAGAGTAATAACCTGTAGCACTAGATGTGTGTGAAAGAATACAAGAACTTATATTTTATCTAAAAAAAATAGTTTTTCAGAAAATCTTTGAAAATGCCTTGAATCGTCAAAAAATGCAATAAAATAACGTTTTATAGCATTTTTTAATATTTATAAATTATTTACATATTTTTAAAAAATCCCATTAAAAATCTATAAAAATCAATATTATTATAGAATATTTCACATAATTTTTCAAAAAATACATGAAACATTAAAAAGCTCAGAAAAATGTATTAAATACAGCTACTATGTCTACCCTGCATCCATTTGATGATGGTTCCAGGGATTGTCATCCACACAGTGCACTCTGACCATGTTGCTGGATGTACTGCATATATTCTGAACCTCTCTGTATAGCTAGGATTACTACTATTATCAATAATGTATATTATTTTGCATGCTTAAATATGGTTGAGTATGTATGCAGAGTATCTGGCTTTTCAATATCATGTTATAGAATTATCCAAATTAATTTATTCTCTGTTACCTAGGACCGACGAGCATCTTCCAATCAATCCATTTCCAGCAGCCGTGAGAGATTCTCCTCTAAGAAAAACCTTCCTCGCATAAATTCCATCAGTGACCTTACAAACTTTGACTTTACTTTAGAACCAGAGGAACTGGATAAAGAACAGTGAGTACCACAAATTAAAATATGATTACACAATTAACCTACAATTCAGAGAGAAAATTTTAGAACATTTTGGTTTGTTATGAACCAGTCATGACTTCATAATGGTCCAGGATAGAACGAAATGCTGTCTTAAGTTTCCTATCTGCATTGTGAGTTAGTTGTAAATTGTTCCAACCATGGTATAGTGATGTTTATTCTTCTAGAATTTTGATACATATTGAATAATATTTTTGTTATTGAAATTATGTTTACTTATCTAAAAAAAATCTAATCCTTTCCAGATAAGCCTTTCTGTAAAGACAGTTATAGAATCATTAATGATGAATGTATTTTCTTTTTTTTTCACTCTGTCTAGGTCAAAAATGGTTAACCAGAACTACTTCTTATTAATACATTGGAACCTCAAGTTTTGGCCGTAATCCATTCCAGAAGCTCGGCCAAAACTCAAATTGTTTGAAAGTCAAAGCAATATTTCCCATTAGAAATAATGTAAATCCAATTAATCCATTCCAGACACCCAAAAATATTAAAAAGAAATACATTTTTTAAAGAACAACTATACTTTTACATACACAAAACAATTATAAATACATATAGTACTTAAATGACTAATGAAATAGATAAACATTTAAAATCACATTTACATACCTTTATTGAAGACTTATTGGCATGTGGAAGACAGGGAGGAGAGAGGAAGGACTTATTATTGTTTGAAAGGGGAATCCCCCACCATAAGGACTTCAGGTATCAAAGCCCTATCTGGGGCTACTTCCCTTCTTTGTCTTTTACTGGCACTAGGACCAGCTTGAGTCACTGGACCCCTGTCGCACAAAAAAACTGTCCAGAGAGGTCTGTTTCTGGCTTTGTGTGGGCGCGGGCAGGTGGACAGGTCTGGTACGGCGGCCGAAACTCAAAACAGCCAAAACTTGGGGCACCCGAAACTTGAGGTTCCACTGTACATTAGTATTACTAAGCAGAAGTTCTGGTTTGCCAATAGTATAGGTTTATTAGTAAGTTTTAAAATTTGTTTTATATTTTAATTTGCTATTCAATTTCTTTACCATTGTAGCTCTCATTTTTATTTCTCTGTATACATAACATGTAAAAAAAGCATTATTATTATTATTATTAAATTTAGGGTGAGGTTCTAAACTCAGAGGGGATACATAGAACATGGGGAATATGAAGTAATCAGATTTGGCCCAAGTAATGATGGAGTTCCTTGGATCAGGAGCCCTTTACTGGCATCAAGGCATCTTTTTTGAGTTTAAATTTTTTTTTTTTTTTTTCAACAAGTCAGCCGTCTCCCACCGAGGCAGGGTGACCCAAAAAGAAAGAAAATCCCCAAAAAGAAAATACTTTCATCATCATTCAACACTTTCACCACACTCATACATAATCACTGTCTTTGCAGAGGAGCTCAGATACGACAGCTGAGAAAAGTCCCTCCCAGCTGTCACTATCTCAGACCCCTCCTTTAAAGTGCAGGCATTGTACTTCCCATTTCCAGGACTCAAGTCCAACTAAATCAATTAACTGGTTTCCCTGAATCCCTTCACAAAATGTTACCCTGCTCACACTCCAACAGATCGTCATGTCCCAAAAACCATTCGTCTCCATTCACTCCTATCTAACACGCTCACACATGCTTGCTGGAAGTCCAAGCCCCTCGCCCACAAAACCTCCTTTACCCCTTCCCTCCAACCTTTTCTAGGACGACCCCTACCCCGCCTTCCTTCCCCTACAGATTTATACGCTCTCCAAGTCATTCTACTTTGATCCATTCTCTCTAAATGACCAAACCACCTCAACAACCCCTCTTCAGCCCTCTGACAAATACTTTTAGTAACTCCACACCTTCTCCTAATTAAAATTTTTATTATTATTATAATTATAATCAAATAGAAGTGCTAAAACATGTCTTGAGTTTAAAGCAACCTTTATAACTACTATTTTCTTTTGGCAGTCTTTGAATTTTTCTTTAATATTTTTGTTATCAGTAAACAAAAATCATAAAACACACTCGTCTCTAGCATGTGACTGGTTCTCTTTGGTATATGTACTTGCTCACACATGGTACCATTGAACAAGTCTCCTACATGGATAGTATATTTTATGCATTATATCATATTGCTTGGCATTTTCTCTTAAGCATTTTGCCAGAATAGCATAACCATGAAAATTACCTAAAAAATTATGAAAGGATTGCAAAGGAATAAACCTCAAATAAGACTTTGAATTTGTGTGTAAGAAATGTATTCACTTTTGTGAACAGATATTATTTGTCACCATTCTTAGTTTTTTAAATAAAGTTTATAAAACTGTTAAACATTATTCAAAACTGAGAGAAGAGAAAAGTAGCCTAACAATTTAATGAAATTAAGGAAAACTTTTTAATGGAGATAATACATGAAAATTTTCTTCAAGTGTAATTTTGGTACACAGCACAGCTAGTGCATTGCTACTTACTCTTTAGTATTTCTCAGTTTTCCTGATTTTATGCCCAATTTTTTGTTTACCTCTTACCACTTTTTATTTTGAGGGAGAAAAGGTCAGCTTATGACAGAATTTACTGTATACATATGTTAATAGATATGCCCTGCATCCCCCAACAGGCTAGTTGATGAATATAATGAACTTCGACTGAGATTTGAGAAGGCTGTGAATGAAATTAAGGCTCTAAAGAGAGAGATCCGAGAGGTTCAGAATCAACAGGATGAAATGGAACTATCTAATTTGAAACTAAAGCAAGATCTGAAGGGTAGTGAAGGAGATTTCAATTCCCAACTCAGTCTCATGACCTGCAGAATACAAGACCTGACTAATAAACTTACTAATTCTGAGAAACAGGTACAGTATATATAAATTTGTTTTTTAAGCCATCCACTGTACCACTTATGGGGACAGCCTTTCATGGGTTATTTATCTGAACCTGCTTTGCTTACTTTTGATTCTGCTTTTCAGCTGGTCTTGGCCTTTTCAGATTATTTTGGTCAGCAAGGAGAGAATATTTGTTTGGACTTGGGTTGAACCTAAGTGCAGGGTTCCCTGTGATTATTCCAGCTTGTAATGTATCGCAGATTACCTTTTTTTGGTTTGCTTCACTGGCAGTGAGGGGGGTTCTGGGGTATATTGACATTAATGACATACATACTATTATATAGAAAGCCTCTTGTTATGCAGAGCATTTTGGGCAAATTAAGTCAGTTTTGTCCCAGGATGCAACCCACACCAATCGACTAACTCCCAGGTACCCATTTTACTGATGGGTGAACATAGACAACCGGTGTAAAGAAACATGCCCAATGTTTCTACCCTCTCTGGGAATCAAACCCAGACCCTCGCCATGTGAAGCGAGAGCTTTAGCTGCCAGGCCACGATGGCCTGGTGGCCTTTTCAATCATTTTTTTTTTTAACATGCCGGTCATCTCCCACCAAGGCAGGGTGACCCAAAAAAGAAACACTTTCACCATCATTCACACATAATCACTATCTTTGCAGAGGTGCCCAGATATGACAGTTTAGATGTCACTCCAGACAGCCAATATCCCAAACTCCTCCTTTAAAGTGCAGGCATTGTACTCCCACCTCCAGGACTCAAGTCTGGCTAACCAGTTTTCCTGAATCCCTTCACAAAATATTACTCTGCTCACATTCCAACATCTCGTCAGGTCCCCCAAACCATTCATCTCCATTCACTCCTATCTGACATGCTCACACTTGCCTGCTGTATGTCTAGGCCCCTTGCACATGAAACCTCTTTTACCCACACCCTCCTCCTTTCCTAGGATGACCCCTACCCCTCCACTATAGATTTATACATCCTCCAAGTCATTCTGTTTTGCTCCATCCTCTCTAAATGACCAAACCATCTCAATAACCCCTCTTCAGCCATCTGAATGATACTTTTTGTAACTCCACACCTCCTTCCTAATTTCCACACTATGAATTCTCTGCATAATATTTACACCACACATTGCCCTTAGACACGACATCTCCACTGCTTCCAGCCTCCTCCTCACTCTAGCATTCACAACCCATGCTTCACACCCATACAAGAGTGTTGGTACCACTGTACTTTCATACATTCCCTTCTTTGCCTCCATGGATAACATTTTTTGTCTCCACCACTCACCTTTTTTCCTTCATCAACTCTATGGTTAACCTCATCCTTCATAAACCTATCTGCTGACAAATCTACGCCCAAATATTTGAACACATTCACTTTTTCAATCATGTTACACAAAACTGTGCTATGTGGTGTTGCTTTAAAAGAGAGTTTATTGTATTGACCTCTAAGATCTTTCGCATTTGTATAATCATAATTTTTTGTTCTTAACTTAAGGCTATTTTATTTCACAGTGTGCAAATTTAAAATATAATTCTGAATGCTTAATTTTTTTTTTTTTTTTTAGGTTCGCCTTTTGAAGCAGAAGATCAGCCGTGCAGAAAGCCGAGATCGTAGACGAACTCAAAGTCTCAAAGGAAGGGAGTCGTTTGCTCTCTCTCGAGATATGGAGTTAAAATTGTCTCAACTGGAAGCAAAGATTGAGCAGTTATTGCAGCTAGAAGTTGCATTACCAGATGTGTGTATTACCATGCAATTGTTTAAGTCTTACATGTACAACAATTTTCATAAGCAATTTGGAATAAAAACTATTTGATCTGTATTTAAGCTTCTTGAGGCAATGTTAAATTCTGTTTTATAAGCATAATTTATCTTTGTTTCTTAGGTGGAAGAGGAAACCAAAGGTGGAAATGGCCAGGCCAAGGAGCCAAAAATGGCAAAGAGATCTAAAAGCTTTGATGAAGCCACTAAGGCATCACGATTACGCAGAAAATCACTTGATAGTCCATCAAGTTCGGAAGCCATGAAGGCTATTGTAAGACTCAATACACTTGAATCCAAGGTAATAGACATGCAGAAGTGGATATTTAAGAGAGAAAGAGAAAGATATAATCCAGGACATTGGAAAAGTTTGCTTAATTTGGCCAAAATTATTATTATATTGATGGGAAAGTATTTAGCTTAAAATGTGTTAAGAGCCATCCCACTATTGTATTAAGATTAAATTCTGATTAAACTTGAAGGTTAGCATTTCATTTATTGTATTAGCTAATGGACTGATAATATATAAAAAAAAAAAAAAAATTCCACCAGTATTATTAATTTATGTAGTATTATTATACTGGGAGCGAGGGGCTAGTAACCCCTTCTCCTGTATATATTACTAAATTTAAAAGGGAAACTTTCATTTTTTTTCGGGTTCACCCTACCTCAGTGGGATACGGCTGGTTTGTTCAAAGAAAGAAGTATTATTATCAAAACTAAGCTCTAAACCTACTAGTGTCATACAGTGCTGCAGGGTAGTGTGTGAACTGTGTAATATGCTCAGTCTGAAACTAGCAAGGGTGGAGAGTGTAACGGAGGTAGAGTTTGTAAGGGTGGTGAGGAGTGCTAAGAATTTAGGTAGTAATGAAACAGTTGTAGAGTGTTATGTTCCTGGAGAAGCCCTAAATCCCTAATTCAAACAGTCTGCTGAATAAGAGGGTATCAGGACTTGATCCAAGTAATGAGAAGGTAGCTCCAGTTCCTTGGATTGACAGCCCTTCACTAACATCAAGGCATCATCCTAGAGAAGGAAATGTTTTGAAGCATCTGGGCTCATCGTCATAAGTGCTAAACTCATAAGGGTCATACAGCATTGGGCTCATAGTATACTGAACACTGCAAATTATACTAGGTATTGTCTTATTTTATATGAGATAAGTATTTTGAGCCATATTTATATTATTACTATAATCATTGGAAAGCACTGAACTGGTAGAGGTCATACAATGCCTGGGAAATTAGAGGTAACAAGGTAATGGTCAATTCTCTAACTTTATTCTTTAACGACTATCATCCTATTCAACAGATAATGTATCAACTCTTAGAAGATTGCATTGATGCTGAATGCTTCTTGATCCAAGGAATTAAAGCTGTCCATTTTCTTGGATCAAACCTCATTACCCCTATTCCCCACTTGTTGTATGACCTACATTAGTTTAGCACTGCCCCTTGAATACAATATATATAACATGTCAGTAGAATTGACTATTTATAGAAAGGAAAATAGGGTTTTAATTGTATCATATCATAACTCATGTTGATGCTTTAATCAGTGAGGTTTGGAATTACAGGTGATAAGTCTGACTGGTGAAGCAGTGACAACACCAGCCCCAAGTGAGGCGGCTGCAGCAGCTAAAACTCCATCTCAGCCTCGGTCTCCAACTCATCCAGCATCACCTCTCAAGTCAGTAATTTGTGTCACTTGTAATTATAGATGTCACAGATCTGCACTTCCAGTAATTGTATTACCAACATAACTTAAATTTTTAAAGTTGAATATAAGGCATTATTGCTAGTAGTTAGGTCAAATTTGACATCCTAGCATTGGTAAAAATGTTTTAAAAGTCTATGCTCAAGATGCTGTGTATTACTATGGGCTTTTCCATGTGGGGAATAAACAAACTGTTAACCCATCCTTATATCACTATCTTTGAAAAAATATGTGTACAGTATTAATTTGGTAATACTTTATTTAAGTTTACTACCCAAATTTTATGAAAAAGCTTCAAATAGCTTGTGAAGAATTTTGTATTTTATCATAAAATATTACTAATATGGATTTAACATCTTTTTAAACATAATCACAAAAATATTCTTCAGTTTGATTAGAGTGTAGCATTGCATTTACAGGTCTCCCATACGATCACCGTCACTGCCCCGTAAAACATTGCGTTCTCCTAGAGTCACTCCAGAAAAAGTTGTCAAATTAAGCCGCTCTGATTCTGAAACCAAACATTTGCGACAAAAATTGGCTGGCTTGGAAAAAGTCTTATCAACACTTCAGTCTCAGGTTAGTTTAAATAGAAGTCTTCTTCTTTCTTTCAACAAACCGGCTATATCCCACCAAAGCAGGGTGGCCCAGAAAGAAAAACAAGAGTTTCTCTTTAACTTTAGTCATGTATACAGGAGAAGGGGTTACTAGCCCCTTGCTCCTGGCATATTTTAGTCACCTCTTATGACACGCATGGCTTACGGAGGAAGAATTCTGTTCTACTTTCCCATGGAGATAAGAGGAAATAAACAAGAACTAGTTTTGTGGGTGAGGGGCTTGGACTTCCAGCAAGCATGTGTGAACGTGTTATATAGGAGTGAATGGAGACGAATGGTTTTTGGGACCTGACGAGCTGTTGGAGTGTGAGCAGGGTAACATTTTGTGAAGGGATTCAGGGAAACCAGTTAATTGATTTAGTTTGGACTTGAGTCCTGGAAAGGAAAAGTACAATGCCTGCACTTTAAAGGAGGGGTCTGGGATAGTGACAGCTGGGAGGGACTTATTCTCAGCTGTCGTATCTGAGCGCCTCTGCAAAGATAGTGATTATGTATGAGTGAGGCGAAAGTGTTGAATGATGATGAAAGTATTTTCTTTTTGGGGATTTTCTTTCTTTTTGGGTCACCCTGTCTCGGTGGGAGACGGCCGACTTGTTGAAAATAATAAAAAAAAAACTAGTAAGACAATAGAAGAAAACCCAGAGGGGTGTGTGTATGTCTATGCTTGTACATGCATGTGTAGTGTGACCTAAGTAGAAGTAGCAAGACATACCTGAAATCTTGCATGTTTATGAGACAGAAAAAAGACACCAGCAATCCTACCATCATGTAAAACAATTACAGGCTTTCGTTTTACACTCACTTGACAGGATGGTAGTACCTCCCTGGGTGGCTGCTGTCTACCAACCTACTACCTAGAAGTCTTCTTCTTCTTTCAACAAATCGGCCGCTTCCCACCAAGGCGGGGTGGCCCAAAGAGAAAAACAAAAGTTTCTCTTTTTAACTCTAGTAATGTATACAGAAGGGGTTACTAGCCCCTTGCTCCCGGCATTTTAGTCGACTCTTACGACACGCATGGCTTACGGAGGAAGAATTCTGTTCCACTTCCCCATGGAGATAAGAGGAAATAAGAACAAGAACTAGTAAGAAAATAGAAGAAAACCCAGAGGGGTGTGTATATATATGCTTGTACATGAATGTGTAATGTGACCTAAGTGTAAGTAGAAGTAACAAGACATGCCTGAAATCTTGCATGTTTATGAGACAGAAAAAAGACACCAGCAATCCTACCATCATGTAAAACAATTACAGGCTTTCGTTTTACACTCACTTGGCAGGATGGTAGTACCTCCCTGGGTGGCTGCTGTCTACCAACCTACTACCTAGAAGTACTTTACTAAAAATTACAGAAGCTAGAAACAAATTTTATGCAAGAAAAACACTAGCACAATTTTTAAATTTCAGACAATCTTGAGCTGCAGCTCTTCTGACTGTTGAAGTTTTTGAGGTACAGCAACTAAGCCCCTTGATTTGGATGTGGTACAGGAGGCTAGGATTATGTGATCAAAGGATACCTCTCTTGGATTATACAGTGACTGAGGCAACTCTAGTTATTTTTCCTCCTGTTTAAATATACTGTCTAGATTAAATTTATCTTAATTATTGATACATTATGGAGAGATTTGTTGCAAGAGAGCATGTGAAGAGTTGCAAAGATAGGAAGGAATATTTAATGTAGATAAATGAATACCCATGTTCAAATATTATTTGAATTGTGATGTCTTTGCACATCTGGAAAAACAGCTAGAGAAAGTTTTTTAGATTTTGCCACTGAAACAGCTAGGTTATTGTACATCCCATATCCATCCTGTGGATGGTAGTGCATTTCCTTCTGTGGGTTGCCCTATCTTGGTTAGAAATGCCTTACAAAATAAAAAATTATTATTAAATTAAGAATATTGTGGTTTTTGATATGCAATTGATTTAATATTACAATAAAATAATTATTGTTGTGTACTAATTGTCCAAATGTTGAGGAGTTTTTCATACTCTGTTATAATGGCTTTATGTTGCAGCTGAGTGAATGTGTAGCTTGGGCTGGATCAGTGGAATGTGTGTGTTCATGTGGAGCGCCTGGCATCTCCTCACTACAGCAGCGCTTGAACACTGCTATAAAATTGGCTCAGCTCCGTCATACGCCACTTGACCAAGCACAAGTCACAAAACTACGTCCACTAGTTATGCGTTTACAAGATATGCTCAGGGATAAGTTGACTGAATTAGCAGATCGTCGAGATCATTTTAAGGTTTGTCATAATGATTGCTGCTAAAGTTTTGAGTAGAATTTTTTTAATTCTTGTTGCAAAATTATTGAAACATTTGAAACTGGAATGACATACAGATCTTAAATATTAACTGAATTCATACCTCTAGTTTTGCCCTAGATTCTAATACTTAAATGCTTTATATTAACAAAGGTATTATAAATCTGTTACAATTTATTTTATCTCACAGGCAGCAGGAAAGTGGACAAGAGAGATGCAACTTAAACTGTTTGCCGAGCGTCTGGCTTACGAGACTGTTGTATTAACACAGGTAGCTCAGGTTGTTCAAGCAGCCCAGCGACCTCATATGTATGAAGCATCTGTTAAACTACAGGAATTAATAGAAGCCCACCGAAAGCTTTCATTTTTGGAGAAAAAACTGACCAACCCTGATTTTGACATGGAAACAATGGCACCATTAGACTTTTATACAAGTTTACTAGCAGAAAAGTTGGTCGTACAAGGGGAAGTGGCTTCAAGTATCTGTCCTCAGTCAACTGGTGGCCGTATGCCCACAGTCCCAGTTTCTGCCCTCACTGAGACATGCAGAGACCTTCAGTCTCGATTATTAGACCGAGAGAGGTCGTTAGCCAATTTGATTACTCAGTACAAAGAAGGAAAGCTTCATGAGGTAGCTGTGGTGATGGCTCGAGAGACTGTAACAGGTACTGGTCCTCCTCATGATGACTCCGTATTACTGGAGGAGGTGAGAATGCGTGAAGTCTGGTCAATGGCACAAGACCTTGTTGGACAAGAACTAGTCAATATTGAAGCAGCTCAGTCACTCATGAGACTGAGTAACTTGCTTACAAAAAATAGCATGCCAGCATCTACCATTACACAGCCAACTGCAGCTACTATAGAGCGCTGGCATTCAGCAGCTGAAGACTCACTTCGTCAGGAAATGGAAGAGGCTGTATTTACACTTAGTAATAAATATGAAGCAGTGCTTGCTCAGTATCGTGCAGGGGATATAGCCATAATTAATTCAGTTTCAGCATCCATGGATATGGTACTGTCAGAATTTGCAGCAGTAGTAGCACAGAAGGCAGTGATTGATGGCCAGTTAGCAGTTGTCCAAAGTGATGGAGAGACTACTTCATCCACTTGTGAGCCTCTGACCATTGTAGAAGACACACGAGATACTGTTGGCTCTGCCAGTGATGTTGTAGCTAGTGAAGCTCACTTGCTCATGTTCCTGGGTGGCTGTGATTCCTCACTGGAGAGTCTACTTCAGCCAGCCCTTGACCAAGCGGAGTTTACCTACATGTACAACAAGGCCAGTGTTCAAGGCACCAGTGAACTTAGCAATCTTGTTATTCAGGCTGCTAGTCAGTCTAAGGTTGAGGTTTCTCCAACCACTCTCAAGCCTACCTCTGTACTTACTACTATGGTAAAAGATGGTGAGAATGAGTCCTCCTTTAATTTAAGTCAGTCTTCTCCCACCAAGATGCCAACTTCACCTAAGGTCAAGAGAAAGAGTGAGAATCGCAGGTCACGAAGAGCCTCTGACATCACTGGAATGACAGATGGTTGCCGTCAGTGTGAGGAACTGCGACAAGAAGTTGCAAAATTAAAGAGAAACTTGGATTCCAGGCGAATCAAAGAACGAGATGCTGAATGTAAGCAGTGCCTAGACTATATGAACACCTTAAAGGTTAGTGAAAATCTAGAAGGTTTAGTTACATTAATATACAGTAAACCCTCAGTATAATGGACTAATAGGAGGGAGGGAGGGATTGTCCGAGTGTCTGTTAAATCAACTTAAATACACAAATAACCCGCACATAGGAGAGAGGAGTTAACGATGACTTTTCAGTCCGACTGGGACCATTTACAAAGTCACACTATGTCACAGTGTGACTTTGTAAATGGTCCAAGTCGGACCGAAACGTCGTGGAAAGCTTCTCTCTCCCATGTGCGGGTTATTTGTGTATTGTTCCAGTCACGATATTGTGCCTTTTTGTTATTTAACCTAAATACAATAGTACTGTACACCTAATACAGTGGAACCTCCTCTACTAACGAGCGCATCCACGTGCGAGTTTTTCCAGATACGAGCAGTCAATCGGTCGATTTTTTTGCTTCTATAGGCGAGTGAAATTTCCAGATGCGAACGGGTCTCAAGGGAGGTTCCTTGATGCTGGTGAGGGGCTCTTGCTCTTGATCTAGGGAATTGGATCTCATTTGTTTGTTGGACTATCTTTTTGAAACTTGGGCAATGTATGATGGAAAGATGTTTCTTAACCTACACCAAAATTGAAAGAAATCTGACTGTAAATAACTGAGTTCACTTCTCAGCCTTAGCCGGCCCTTAGCGGTATATTTTCGTATGGTTTTTATGGTTGTATTCTCGTTTTTTTGGTCTCAATTGATAGAATGGAAGATATATTACAGACATAGATATGATTTTGATTGCTTTCACAATGAAAAGTACCTTGAAATTGAGCTCAAAGTAGCTGAAATGTTTGATTTTTGGCGATGTTCAAGAGTAAACAAATGTCGTCACTGTCCAATACCTGTCCGAGTGGGTTGACATTATTTGTACAATTATTACTACTACTACTACTACTAATAATAATAATGATGATATGTATAATATAATTATTATTATAAGAATATTATTATAAGAATACGTACGTACTAAAAAATAATACGTAATTATAATAATAATAATAATATTATAAGTGAGTTTCAGATCGCCACCACAAGATGGCAGTGTGTATCAAAACATTGCCGCTCAGGGAGGGAGGGAATTTTTTGTGTTTTCATTACGTTTCTTGCAGTTATTTTGCGAAATTTCTTCTTTCTAACCATGGATCTTAAGAAAGCAAGTGCAAAGGACAGTGCTGAGAAGAAAATGAGGATGATTTCCATGGAATTAAGGCAGGAAATCATACATAAACACAAACTAGGTGTAGCATTATGAGTGTACCATTGAGAGTGTACCATTGAGAGTGTACCATTGAGAGTGTACCATTGAGAGTGTACCATTGAGAGTGTACCATTGAGAGTGTACCATTGAGAGTGTACCATTGAGAGTGTACCATTGAGAGTGTACCATAAGCCATAGAGTTGATATTTGGGAAATTATTGAAGTATTTTGTGGAGCCTGGAATTCCACTGGAACGGATTAATTCCATTTAAATTAATATAAATGAGGAAAATTGACTCGGCAAATGAGCAAATCCAGTTGCGAGCAAGCTCCTGGAACGGATTAAACTTGTAAATAGAGGTTCCACTGTATAGCACTGTATGCACAATTTACAGTTATATTTCATTGAAACTAGAGTTAAAAGTACAATTTACCCAAGGAATTTTTCTCCATTATTATAAAAGTCTGTTATATTGAAGGTTTACTGTTATTACTGTATTTTATTCATGGGAAAGCACTAAACATATAGAATGTTATATTGAGGGTTTACTGTTATTACTGTATTTTATTCATGGGAAGGCACTAACCAAATAGTCATACCATACCTGGGTAATGAGGAGAGTAGCTCCAATTTCTTGGATCAAGAGCCTTTTGCCAACATTAGAGCATAGAAAGCAGATGACTGTGGGGTTATGAAAGATATAAATCAGGGGCAGATGAGGAGTTGAGTATGTTAGATCAGGGCGAGTGGAAACTAGTCACTGTAAGGATGTAATGTGTGAACAAGGTTACATTTATGAAAGAATTCAGGAAAACTGGTTATCCAGACCTGAGTCCTGCAGATGGGAAGTACAGTGCTTTCACTCTGAAGTGAGGGTGGGAATATTACAGTTTGGAGGGTGATTTGAATTGCGATGCCTGCTCACTTCTGGCAAAACAGCTATTAATTGAATAATGGTGAAGGTACCTAAGGGAAAGGTTCCTAGGGTTTGGCAGAGAGCATGTATAGTTTCTTTATATAAAGGGAAGGGGGACAAAAGAGATTGTAAAAATTATAGGGGAATAAGTTTACTGGGTATACCAGGTAAAGTGTATGGTATGGTTATTATTGAAAGAATTAGAGGTAAGACAGAGAGTATTATTGCAGATGAGCAAGGAGGCTTTAGGGGACACCTGACACTCTGACCTCGACTTTTTTATTTGTTTACCGATTGTGCTCATTTTTGGTGTACTATTAGCAGCTTATATGAACTATCTTTTGATGAAGTTTCAATAAAATTGGCCGAAAAGCAAATGAACCACGCAAGATTTACTAAAAATTCCACTTAGGAGGAATTCAATCCTAAGTGGTAGTTGGGAGAACGGTGTTTACATTTTCTGTGGATAGAACACTTCTACGTCCATCGTGTAGCATGTACCAATTCTGTAATAAAGCTTATATTCATTCTAAAAAAAATACAGTTTGTAGGTTTCTTGACATTTAGCAAAATATCGGACTTTTATCCCCACACAAATCTGAAAATATTTGGGATACTTCAAAAAGGTACATGCTATCTTGTAAAGCAATCATTCGTCTATGTTTGTTGTGCAAATAACATCAATTCTGTCATAAATAATGACTCAGTTTTGCTAAATAGGTAAATAACTTACTTCCGAGATAATGGCTGAAGCGCGCGGCAGCCCGAGTACTCGGAAAAAAAAAATTTCCCGTAAAAACGTTTGTTTTTTCATCATTTACGAGTGTCTACTACAGTTTACCATCACTAGATCCGTTTTCTCTTATAATAGCGATGAGGGAATGCAAAAATGACCCTTATGGTCGGTGGCGACTCTTCCACTACCTGGCCATAGACCGTCATATTATGCCACATAATATTGATTCTGGTGTGTTTTTCATGTTTTATGCTATTAATATGTCGCCTTATGTCATACTAGATCAATTGTAGTAAGTAAATAAACATTATTATTGATATTAGCGTAAGAAAAGAACAATTTGTTGGCTGGTGTGTCTTGGCCGCTACATCGTAATTTATGGCCTGTCAGCACTTCTTATCCGAGAAGGGAAGAGAAGGCTCCTGATTGGTTCTAAGGCCATATTAGCCCCACCCACTCTCCTATGATATCAAATGGTGAATTTGTATTATATTAGAGAGAAAAATATAAGAAATTGATAGAAAAAAACTTTTTTTTTTTTTTTTGCCGCATCAGTGCGCATGCCATGACAGACGCCGACACCATACCTGTTACAAATTACTATAATTCATTGTAGAAACATCGTATAATGATGAGAATTATACGAGGGTGATGCCAGAAAGATGAGCTATTTTTTGGTAAGAAAAATTCAATTTTCGTATTTTTTCGATTTTTTTTTCTCAGCGCGCTCAGACTGCACGATGCCCCTTAAGAGTGGGTAGGGGATGTGTAGATCAAGTGTTTACATTGAAGTATATATGTGAACAGTATTTAGATAAAGGTAGGGAAGTTTTCATTTCATTTATGGATTTAGAAAAGGCACATGATAGATTGGATAGGGAAGCAATGAGGCAGATGTTGCAAGTGTATGGAATAGGTAGTAAGTTACTGAATGCTGTAAAGAGTTTTATGAGGATAGTGAGGCTCAGGTTAGGGTATGTAGGAGAGAGGGAGATTACTTCCCGGTAAAAGTAGGTCTTAGACAGGGATGTGTAATGTCACCATGGTTGTTTAATATATTTATAGATGGGGTTGTAAAAGAAGTAAATGCTAGGGTGTTGGGGAGAGGGGTGGGATTAAATTATGGGGAATCAAGTACAAAATGGGAGTTGACACAGTTACTTTTTGCTGATGATATTGTGCTTATCGAAGATTCTAAAGAAAAGTTGCAAAGGTTAGTAGACGAGTTTGGGAGGGTGTGTAAAGGTAGAAAGTTGAAAGTGAACATAGATAAGAGTAAGGTGATGAGGGTATCAAACGATTTAGATAAAAATTGGATATCACATTGGAGATAGGGAGTATGGAAGAAGTGAATGTTTTCAGATATTTGGGAGTTGACTTGTCAGCGGATAGGTTTATGAAGGATGAGGTTAACCATACAATTGATGATGGAAAAAAGGTGAGTGGTGCGTTGAGGTATTTGTGAAGACAAAAAACGTTATCCATGGAGGCAAAGAAGGGAATGTATGAAAATATAGTGGTACCAACACTCTTATATAGGTGTGAAGCTTGGGTTGTAAATGCTGCAGCAAGAGGTGGCTGGAGGCAGTGGAGATGTCCTGTCTATGGGTAATGTGTGGTGTAATTATTATGCAGAGAATTCGGAGTGTGGAAATTAGGAGGAGGTGTGGAGTTACTAAAAGTATTAGTCAGAGGGCTGAAGAGGGGTTGTTGAGGTGGTTTGGTCATTTAGAGAGAATGGATCAAAGTAGAATGACTTGTAGAGTGTACAAATCTGTAGGGGAAGGGAGGCGGGGTAGGGGTCATCCTCGAAAAGGTTGGAGGGAGGGGTAAAGGAGGTTTTGTGGGCAAGGTGCTTGGACTTCCAGCAAGGGTGCGTGAGCGTGTTAGATAGGAGTGAATAGAGACGAATGGTTTTTGGGACCTGACGAGCTCTTTGAGTGTGAGCAGGGTAATATTTAGTGAAGGGATTCAGGGAAACCGGTTAGCTGGACTTGAGTCCTGGAAATGGGAAGTACAATGCCTGCACTTTAAAGGAGGGGTTTGGGATATTGGCAGTTTGGAGGGATTATGTTTTATGTATTATATATATCTTTATATATGCTTCTAAACTGTTGTATCTGAGCGCCTCTGCAAAGACAGCGATTATGTATGAGTGAGGTGAAAGTGTTGAATGATGATGAAAGTATTTTTTTTGGGGTATTTTCTTTCATTTTGGGTCATCCTGCCTCGGTGGGAGACGGCCGACTTGTTGAAAAAAAATATATAAATATATATTTATATGTACATTATATAGTATATACAGTGGTACCCCGGTTTACGATGGTCCCCAAACTCACCCTTTTATGTAAGTTTATTTTTTTAAATGCTTTTGTAAGTGTAATTTTGGGGGTCTAAAAGGACTAGTCTATTTTACAACTTTTCTTAAGGAGATAAATTCGTTTGGTAATGGCACTTGAACAGCATTCTGGAATGAAAAAATATCGTAAACCGGGGTACCACTGTATATTTTTTTTTATTTTAAAGACAAGAATACTCTAGGAAATCAGGGTTGGAGAGAGGTAAGTATTTATTTTCTAGGATCTGTTAATACAGTTGTATTGCAAAACATGCTGGGATAGAAGACTGTGGATACCTCCCTCTATAACCATAACATGATTTAATTTTATCTAATCTTCAGAAGCACTATGTCATTTATATCAGCAAATATACATTGTAATTTTTGTTTAGAATCCTAATTTATTTTACACATTAATAGGTGCTTGAGCAAGATCACAAGATAGCACTGTCAGCCCTTCTGGCTCAACATGACAACGAGATATTAAGATTGCGGGAAGAAATCCAGCACGAACTACCAACTCGTGACAGCGATGATGAACTGACTGAGCTGAAGCGAAGACTCTGCCTGCTGGAGGATGGGTATGAGGCCCAAATCAATGCACTCAAAGAACAATATGAGGAAGCTCTTGGTAGCCAGCCTGATATGTGTGAAGAGAAAGTACGACAGAGATACCAAGTGGAAATTGAACATCTTAGAGTAAGTATAGCTATGAGTCCTTCAAGAAAACATCTATACGTAATTAGGGACTAAGATGAAACGTAATTTGTTTCTGATTCTTGAGTGAATATAACAAAATTTCAACAAGCTAAAAATTACATACAGTATGTTAAACCCTCAAATATCTGAGAATCACCACTTAACTTAACCCTTTCACTGTTGGTGCTGTAGTACTACGCCAAAATTCTAGCGGCTTCAAATCTAGCGGGAGAAAGCTGGTAGACCTACATACTAGAGAATGGATCTGAGTGGTCAGTGTGCGCAGTATAAAAAAAATCCTGCAGCACGCAGTGCATAATGAGAAAAAAACCCAACTGTTTTTGGTTTAAAACACTGACTTTGCAGTGTATTTTCGTATAGTATTTATAGTCGTATTTTCATTTTCTTGGTCTCACTTGATAGAATGGAAGATATATTACAGAAATAGAGATAATTTTGAATGGACTAAAAGTACCTTGAAATTGAGCTCAAAGTAGTGGAAATGTTTGATTTTTGCCAATGTTCAAGAGTAAATAAATCACGACACGCGTCCAATACACGTCAACTGATGAGTCTTATATTCTTTCACAAGTACGCTGATATTATTTATACAGCCTCTCCTCACTTAACGATGGAGTTCCGTTCCTGAGACCTCGTCGGTATACGAATTCGTCGCTAAGTGAGGAGCATACTATAATCATAGTGGGTTTGTGTCAACCATCTTCGATGTTGTTTTAATGTCACATTTGCACCATTTGTAACATTTCTGGTATATTTTTAAATGTTTATACAGTAGTGTAGTGTATACAGTCTCTCCTCACTTAACGACGGAGATAGGGGCCTAAGACCCCGTCGGTAAACGATTTTGTCGCTAATCGAGGAATCACCCATTACTGACACTTCAAAAGTGTCACCACCCAAAATTAAAACATTCAGTTTTATGTTTGTTGGGAAGTTCCTTTCAATCTGTTTATTATTAACGGTAATACAACATGAAATAGGTGAATGACTTACTTCCAAGTTATTCATGGAAACGCTTACATAGCTGATTACTTGAGAAAAAAAAAATCGAGAAAATCACACTTTTTTCAGTCTTTGCATAGGGTACGAGTGATCTTCTATAGTTACCCTTCAGATGGTACCGTTTTCTATAATGGTCGCAGTCACTTTTTTTTTTTAATCCCTCTTCGCCCTCCATCCTTCAATACCTCTCTATATAATGTCAGTTTTTATTAATTTGGGCATCTTTATCATGCTTCTACATTATTTATGTTATACCTAATATTATTCTGGAATAAATATGATAAGTAGATAACCTGTATTGATAGTAATAGTATAATTATACAATATTTTATAGTGCCGTTAGCTTACACGTCCGAATGTCATGGTGAAGCAGGAGTTACTGAGACTGCTGGCACTTTCTCCCTCTCTCTCGTATAGCCCCAGCCCAGCTCATCCTCCAATACCTCTCCATATATGTATTTCTTTCTTCTTTCAACACGTCGGCCGTTTCCCACCGAAGTGGGGTGGCCCAAAATGAAAAACGAAAGTTTCCCATTTTACATTTAGTAATATATATAGGAGAAGGGGTTACTAGCCCCTTGCTCCCAGCATGTTAGTCGCCTCTTACGACACGCATGGCTTACGGAGGAAGAATTCTGTTCCACTTAACCATGGAGATAAGAGGAAATAAGAACAAGAACTAGTAAGAAAATAGAAGAAAACCCAGAGGGGTGTGTGTATATACATATGCTTGTACATGAATGTGTAGTGTGACCTAAGTAGAAGTAACAAGACATACCTGAAATCTTGCATGTTTATGAGACAGAAAAAAGACACCAGCAATCCTACCATCATGTAAAACAAATACAGGCTTTCGTTTTACACTCACTTGGCAGGACGGTAGTACCTCCCTGGGCGGTTGCTGTCTACCAACCTACTACCTATTATATATGTATTTTATTATTATTATTATTATTATCACCATTGATATACCATGTTCACTGAGTATAATAATTTTTTTTTTAAGCTGCCACGAGAAAGACAGAATGTAAACACAGACGAACACACCAGCTGATCCCTGATCAGCTGGTTTGTTCTGATCCATTTTTCTCTTGTTTTTCCTCTTCCAAGTGTTGCTGCATGTCTATTGTGCACCCCATAGTACAAGATAGTTGTAAGTGCAGCAGCACTTGGAAGAGGAAAATGGAAGAAGTACAAAAGAAGTTCACAGTAAAGGGATCAGCTGGTGTGTTCGTCTGTGTGTTTATATTCTGTGTCTCTTGTAGCAGCTTAATTAAGAAATGATTAAACTCAGTGAACAAGGTATGTTGATGATGATGATGATAATAATTAATAAAGATAAAGGTTTATTTATTGTAATAATAACAATCGCTCTGGAGTGCTTTAAATGTCAGCTATGAAACTTATACAAGTGCTGCTGCACTTCCATCTTGTACTATGGGGTACACAATCAAGTTAAAATTTGTACAAATATGTAGTCTTGGAGACTTTAAAAGCTAGTGTACTGAGTGGCTGTAAGAAGGCGACTGAGATACTTGACGCCGAGATGCCGCGCTGCCTGTGTCATACGTATTTTGTACAGGCTTGTTATACGAAATACATATGACATTTACAGTGCCCCAGAGTGATTATTAATTATATGTATTTTATTATTATTATTATCACCATTGATATACCTTGTTCACTGAGTATAATAATTTCTTTCTTAAGCTGCCACGAGAAAGACATTATGTAAACACACAGATGAACACACCAGCTGATCCCTGATCAGCTGGTTTGTTCTGATCCATTTTTCTCGTTTTTCTTCTTCCAAGTGTTGCTGCATGTCTATTGTGCACCCCATAGTACAAGATAGTTATAAGTGCAGCAGCACTTGGAAGAGGAAAAACAACAAGAGGAAAATGGAAGTACAAAAGAAGTTCACAGTAAAGGATCAGCTGGTGTGTTCGTCTGTGTGTTTATATTCTGTCTCTCTCGTAGCAGCTTAATTAAGAAATGATTAAACTCAGTGAACAAGGTATGTTGATGATGATAATAATAATTAATAAAGATAAAGGTTTATTTATTGTAATAATAACAATCGCTCTGGAGTGCTTTAAATGTCAGCTACGAAACTTATACAAGTGCTGCTGCACTTCCATCTTGTACTATGGGGTACACAATCAAGTAAAAATTTGTACAAATATGTAGTCTTGGAGACTTTAAAAGCTAATGTACTGAGTGGCTGTAAGAAGGAGATTGAGATGCATGACCCAAGTTCTCATATGGCATACAATTTTTTTTTTTTTTTTTTTAAATCGTGGGAGAGCCCTTCGTAACTCATAGTCGTCGGTAAACGAGTACGTCGTTAAGTGAGGAGAGACTGTATTGTAATAAACAGAATAATGAAAATCAGCTCTAATATACATTATTTAGGTATGCATGCTGGTCAGAGAGCCCGTCGTAAGTCTGAGTCGTCGGTAAACAAGTACTTCGCTAAGTGAGGAGAGGCTGTACCATTTTTACAATAATGCAGTAGTCTGCATAACAGTAAATCTATTTTTTGTGTGAATAAAAATTCAAAATGGAAAGCAAGTGTAATATAAGAGGGGCTTGGAGACATGACTAATGAACAGATAAAATGTTATTTTAGTGCCAGGAATGTCTGCATTGTTCATTCTGGCCCCTGTTTTGAAATTGGCCTTACTTGAATTGTATATGAAATTGGCCAAATTACCAATTTCTGATCACTTTATTGGATAGTTGAAATCAGTAAATGAGTAATTTCTTGTACTCAGTTGATAGAACAAATGAAGTTTTAGTGAAATAGCTATGAGTTTGGTCAACTGGAACAATGCAATTGGCCAAAAATAGGGCTCAAAGTGGGCAAAATTGCAGATGCATAAATATCGCTAACTTTGCGAGAGCATAATTTCGTAAGTTTTCCATCAAATTTCATACTTTTGGTGTCATTACCATCGGGAAAAGATTATTATTTCTTAAGAAAAAATAATTTTCTTCTTTTTAAATTTTTGGACACTGAGAGCAAGTTTGTGAGCAGGGGTCTCGACAGTGAGAGAGTTAAAATAGCATGATGTGAAGTGAAAAACATTTGGATGAATAGGGTTATGTTCCAGACACCTCTAGATTTGCCATTCAAATTCTTTTTAAAAATACTACTACATAAAAAAATAATAGTTATTCTACCATACATTCTGTTAGTCATTACTGAAGCTTTTGAGTAGTGTGATAAGGTTGTAAGCCTACTGGGCCAAGTTGGATGTTGCGAGGTTTATAAAGTGACAAACCTGGTATGCGTAAACATAAAAATAGCCACATTTCCTTACTAAATTGTACAAATCATATAGAAATTCACCACATCTATACCAAATATATACTAAAGATTAATGCATTTGAGAAAGTAATAATCAAGAAATATAAACTACTGTTATAAATTGATAGTGTGAGAGGCTGTGTTGAGAGGTGCCAACTATGGCTTTGGCTTGCAGCAATACTATGAGGTGGCAGATTTCTATATCTAACTCTTCAGTATACTATATCTGAATTGCCTCTACAACTCTTCTTTGTATGATCCATACACAAGAGGCTGATAATGTTGTGTTTAATAGAAAAGAACGTAATTAGCTACACGGCATGGTTTGACCAAACCGAAGCCATAGTCAGCATTGATATAATGCCTCCACCTCCTTTCAAAATATATTATCACAACATTGACACTGTGATAATATAATGGGCAGCAGCTGGCAGGAGACATTTCTATATATTTTCTCTCATTTTATTAGCAGGTTTAGGGAATGTGTGTTAGGTTTGGCATTGAGCTGGTTGCATTGCAGCCACAGAGATGATGTTTACTGTACCTCCACTAAAACAGGACATTTAAACACTTATTCACTCTTTGTTGTTAATCACCATGTTCAACAGTTGTAGAAATACAGTTCGAGTAGGTACAATACAGCTAGAGTACGTACATCACTGTTAATGGCACTGTAATTTGTAATTATTATAAAGTACAATACAGTAGGGCCCAGCTTTACAGCATTTCACCTTACGGCATTCCGCTAATATGGACATTTCAAATTATGACCAAAACTCACCATGCGGCTCCCTTTCTTTCTAATATGGCATGCCCCACTTGGTTTGTTTACATTCTCCATGAGCACATCTCTATTATGTCTGGAAACTTTCCAAAATTTCAAGTGTTTTAAAGTTATTGTCTATTTTGTATGTCTTCTTTCTTTCTTTCAACACATTGGCCGTTCCCACTGAAGCGGGTGGCCCAAAAGGAAAACGAAATTTTCTCCTTTTACATTTAGTAATATATACAGGAGAAGGGGTTACTAGCCCTTACTCCCGGCATTTTAGTCGCCCTTACGACACGCATGGCGTACGGAGGAAGAATTCTGTTCCACTTTCCCATGGAGATAAGAGGAAATAAGAACAAGAACTAGTAAGAAAATAGAAGAAAACCCAAAGGTGTGTGTATATATATGCTTGTAAATGAATGTGTAGTGTGACCTAAGTGTAAGTAGAAGTAGCAAGATGTACCTGAAATTTTGCATGTTTATGAGACAAAAAAGACACCAGCAATCCTACCATCATGTAAAACAATTACAGGCTTTCGTTTTACACTTACTTGGCAGGACGGTAGTACCTCCCTGGGCGGTTGGTGTCTACCAACCTACTACCTAGAATATTTTGTATGTACTCTGATAATTATACTTATGTGTACCTGTATCTAAATACGTATACCTACACACTGTGCTGGCATGCAGGTACACATTAAAATCACTAAGTGTGTCCCTCTAGTCTTAACACCATAGTAATAATACTAACAGTATGTAATGATAATCACTCTTGGGCACATTAAATGTCTTATTTTACGTTAATATAGGTCGAGCACCAGAGAAAACGTGTATGAATCTGCGTTTGGCCCAGTCACTCCCAAACACATTCTGCTTTGTTTACAGTTCTTGGTATGAATTCTTCTCATTACTTCTCCCTTCATTTATGATGGCATCTAAAGGTAGTTGTTAGAAACAATTAAACTCTGTGAACAAGGTATGTTGATGGTAATAATATGGCTTTAGGTCACATTAAATATCGTATAGCTATGTAGGTAGGTGTAGCTATGTAGCCCAGGTGGACTACATCTACTGGCTACCTACACCTGACTTCCTACAAATAAATACTACTCACCTCTCATCCTAGATTTAGACTACACATATTTTAAGGTAAATAATGAGTGTACTGTATGTGTATTTTATCTCTGGGCTGCTTTAAATATCGTATATTAAGTTTGGGATGGGGAGCTATTTATTTATTAACACATAGGCCGTTTCCCACCAAGGCAGGGTGGCCCGAAAAAGAAAAACTGTCACCATCATTCATTTCATCACTGTCTTGCCAGAGGCATGCTTACACTACAGTTATAAAACTGCAACATTAACACCCCTCCAGAGTGCCGGCACTGTACTTCCCATCTCCAGGAATCAAGTCCGGCCTGCCGGTTTCCCTGAATCCCTTCATAAATGTTCCCTTTTTACACTCCAACAGCACATCAAGTCCTAAAACCATTTGTCTCCATTCACTCCTATCTAACACGCTCACGCACGCTTGCTCAAAGTCCAAGCCCCTCGCACACAAAACCTCCTTTACCCCCTCCAACCTTTCCTAGGCTGACCCCTACCCCGCCTTCCCTCCACTACAGATTTATACACTCGCGGTCATTTTATTTTGTTCCATTCTCTCTACATGTCCAAACCATCTCAATAACCCTCCTCAGCCTCTGGATAATAGTTTTAGTAATCCCACACCTTCCCTAATCTCCAAACTACAGATTCTCTGCATTATATTCACACCATACATTGCCCTCAGACATGACATCTCCATTGCTCCAGCCTTCTCCTTGTTGCAACATTCACAACCCATGCCTCACACCCATACAAGAGCATTTTTATAACTATACTTCATACATTCCCTCTTTGCTTTCACAGATAAAGTTCTTTGTCTCCACAGACTCCTCAGTGCACCATTCACCTTTTTCCCTCATCAATTCTATGATTCACCTCATCCTTCATAGACCCATCTGCTGACACGTCCACTCCCAATATCTGAACACATTCACCTCCTCTATACTCTCTCCTCCAATCTAATATCCAGTCTTTCATTACCTAATTTTTTTTAACCTCATCACCTTACTCTTTCCTATATTCACTTTTAATTTCCTTCTTTTACATTCCCTACCAAACTCATCAACCAACCTCTACAACTTTTCTTCAGAATCTTCCAAAAGCACTGTCATCAGCAAAGAGCAACTGCAACAACTCCCACTTTGTGTTAGATTCTTTATCTTTTAACCCCAGACCTCTTGCCAACACCTGAGCATTCACTTCTCTTACAACTCCATCTATAAATATGTTTAACAACCATGGTGACATCACATCCCTGTCTAAGGCCTACTTTTACTGGGAAATAATCTCCTCTCGCCTACATACTCTAACCTGAGCCTCAATATCCTTGTAAAAACTTTTCACCGCTTTCAATAACCTACCTCCTATTCCATACATTTGCAACATCTGCCACATTGCCCCCCCTATCCACCCTATCATATGCCTTTTCCAAATCCATAAATGCCACAAAAACCTCTTTACCCTTATCTAAATATTGTTCACCTATATGTTTCACTGCAAACACTTGGTCTACACACCCCCTACCTTTCCTAAAGCCTCCTTGTTTATCTACTATCCTGCTCTCCATCTTACTCATAATTCTTTCAATAATAACTCTACCATACACTTTACCAGGTATACTCAACAGACTTATTCCCCTATAATTTTTGCACTCTCTTTTGTTCCCTTTGCCTTTATACAAAGGAACTATGCACGTTCTCTGCCAATCCCTAGGTACCTTACCCTCTTCCATACATTTATTAAATAATAACACCAACCGTCCAAAACTATATCCCCATCTGCTTTAACATTTCTATCTTTATCCCATCAATCCTAGCTGCCTTACCCCCTTTTATTCTACTCACTGCCCCATGCACTTCCCCACACTTACAACTGGTTCTTCCTCACTCCTATAAGATGTTATTCCTCCTTGCCCTATACACGAAATCACAGCTTCCCTATGTTCATCAACATTTAACAATTCTTCAAAACATTCCCTCCATCTTCCCGATATCTCTAACTCTCCATTTAATAACTCTCCTCTCCTATTTTTAACTAACAAATCCATTCTTTCCTTAATCTTTCTCAACTTATTAATCTCACTCCAAAACTTTTTATTATTTTTAACAAAATTCATTGATAACATCTCACTCTCTCTCATTTGCTCTCTTTTTACATTGCTTCACCACTCTCTTAATCTCTCTTTTTCTCTCCATATACTTCTCCCTCCTTGTATCACTTCTACTTTGTAAAAACCTCTCATATGCTAACTTTTTCTCTTTTACTACTCTCTTTACATCATCATTTCACCAATCGCACTTCTTCCCTCCCGCACCCACTTTCCTGTAACCAAAAACTTCTGCTGAAAACACTAACACTATATTCTTAAACTTACCCCATGCATCTTCTACCCCATTGCCTATACTCTCACTAGCCCATCTGTCCTCCAACAGTTGTGTATATCTTACCCTAACTGCCTCCTCCTTTAGTTTATAAACCTTCACTTCTCTCTTACTTGCTGCCTCCATTTTCCTTGTATCCCATCTACCTTTTACTCTCACTGTAGCTACAACTAAAAAGTGATCTGATATACCTGTGGCCCCTCTATAAACATGTACATCCTGAAGTCTACCCAACAGTCTTTTATCTACCAATACAGTGGTACCCCGGTTTACGATGGTCCCCAAACTCACCCTTTTATGTAAGTTTATTTTTTTAAATGCTTTTGTAAGTGTAATTTTGGGGGTCTAAAAGGACTAGTCTATTTTACAACATTTCTTAAGGAGATAAATTCGTTTCGTAATGGCACTTGAACAGCATTCTGGAATGAAAAAATATCGTAAACCGGGGTACCACTGTACGTAGTCCAACAAACTACTGTCATTCCGCCCTACATCATATCTTGTATACTTATTTATCCTCTTTTTCTTAAAATATGTTACCTATAACCAAACCCCTTTCTATACAAAGTTCAATCAGATGCTCCCCATTATCATTTACACCTGGCACCCTAAACTTACCGACCACACCCTCTCTAAACACTTCTACTTTAGCATTTAGGTCTCTTACCACAATTACTCTCTCACTTGGCTCAAAAATTCCTACACACTTGCTTAACATCTCCCAAAATCTCTCTCTCTCTCCTCTACACTCCTTTCTTCACCAGGTGTATACACACTTATTATGACCCACTTTTCACATCCGACCCTTATTTTAATCCACATAATCCTTGAATTTATACATTTATATTCCCTCTTCTCTCTCCATAACTGATCCTTTAACATTATTGCTACCCCTTCCTTAGCTCTAACTCTCTCAGATACTCCTGACTTAATCCCATTTATTTCTCCCCACTGAAACTCCCCTACCCCCTTCAGCTTTGTTTTGCTTTTGCCAGGACATCCAACTTCTTTTCATTCATAACATTAGCAATCATTTCTTTCTTATCATCCGCACTACATCCACACACATTCAAACATCCAAATTTTATACAGGTACTTTACATAAATTAAACATTCATAAGTTAGTATATAAATTTTGGAAAATATTAATTAGGCAAGATGAATATTGTCCAGTGACTTGCTCTCACTTAGTGTGAGGCCAAGGAAAAAAAGGGGGCACCAGTCATGGCATGACAAAGCATACTGAAAATCAACAGCATGTAACACCATGATTTTGAATATAGTTGGATGCTATGCTATGTCTCTCATGCTACGGTGCAAAATATCAAGCGTTGTTTATTTCTATAATTTTTTTCATTGCCCTTTTTCAGTAGCGCTTAGACAGAAGTTTACTGTATGTATTATATTTTGGAAGGTGTTAAACCCACAAGTCAGTGACCCAAAATATTTTTGTAAATGTTGATGTATTTATGACTATATATAATGACCCTTGTGGGTTTAGCACTTAGTTTTGATTGTAGTAATAATAATAATAATTGTGACTTTATACAGTTAATACTTTTAGCTCTACTGGCCCAGAAGTACTAGATAATAAGTGTTACTGATATGGTGTTTGATGAAGATTATTATTATTATAAAAAAGAAGCACTAAACCTGCAAGGGTCATACAGCTGTTTGATGAAGAATAAAAGGTAGCACTGTTGCTGGAACAGTTCACTAATAACTCACACATAGGAAACTTTGGACCATTATCAAGTCACAGTTGTGACGTGATAATGGTCCAGGATAAACCAAAATGTCATCATAGTTTCCAAAGTATGGATTATTTGTGAATAGTGTCTGATATTGGGGTGCAGCAGTTATTATTATTATTATTATAGAAAGGCAGGTGGTGGTTCTTTCATCTTTTTTCCTCTGAGAAAGCAACGTTGCCATGATGGAGAGGGAGACACTTGTCACTTTGTGGCCCTGCAGACAATATTGGGAGGAGGAATAGTGGCTGTGAAGCAATTTTGGTTTTGTGTTAGCCTTTTCTGTTAAATCATTTTTAAACTCACTCTTGGCTTCTATCCATACTCATGCAGAGTAGTTTTTAGCTTTTATGTCTTCTCATGTCTTGTACAAATCTTTCTTTGACCTCACTAAACTTGATTTAACAGAATTAGAATTCTGACAAGTGCACATTAACATGTTAGTATAACTTTATTTTTATACACTAAAGGGGTCATAATGAATCACAGTACAGTAAACTAATTTTTTTTATTATATTTAATATGAAATGCTAGTAAAATGTAATTACTACTTTATTGAACTGTTTACTTGAATGATGTAACAGTAGACAGAGTGAACAGTTGCTTACACTATATTAATATTCAACTTGGCACTAATGTTTTAGTTATTTATGGCATTACGTACCTCTTTCATTAAGAAATTACAAAAATTAAAATGTACTCTTCACAGATATACTTTGCTAAACACTTTCAGGGATTGTGTGAGAAAGGTCTGGGAGCCATGGAGAATTCTCACAAGAGAATGTTAGCTGAATTGGAAGAGAAACATCGACGTGAACTAGCGGCTTTACAGGCAGAAAAGGAACAAGCTCTTGCTGAAGAAACTCAGGCCACTTTAGCTGCTCTGGATGCTATGAGAAAGGCACATGAATCAGAGGTCCAAAGAGAAATTGCTAAGTTCAAAGAAGAATTTATCAGGAAAATGCAGTCTGGCCATGACATTGGTGCTATACATAAGGAACATGAGGCAGAAATGGAGGATATACGGCATGAGATTCTCTCCCTCTCCCAGAAGTACTCTATCAAATGCCTCGAGTCTGCTGCACTTGAGGAGAAAGTAGAGATCCTCACTAAGCAGCTGACAGATGCTAACAAACAATTGTTTGATCTAGAAGCCCGCAACAAGCAGCTCAAGGCTCACTTGTCTGCTCAAGTCTCACAACTCCAGGTAAGTTTGTGTATATAAGAAAGATTTAACAATGTTTCTTCTTTTGAAATAAGTGTGAGATTGATTCCTGTAAGATTACATTCCCACATTTTCACCTTACAAAACACTATATTATTATTCATATGGAGTCACAACTTTTAGGAGTCAAACAGTACCTGGGAAATGGGAGGTAACCAGGTTTGATTCAAGGAAGGGAAGGGCAGTTCAAATTTCTTTGATGAAGAGCCCTCCAGCTTCAAGGCACCTTCCTTTTGAAGGGTTATGGAGTACACATTTACCTCATTCACTCATTATTGCAGTATTACTGTCACATCTCTACTATATTACATGATACTGTATCATTACTTCAATACAAAAAAATTTTAATACTGGTACTTTAAAATGTAACAGGATGATTCCGGGAGAGACACAACCACTCAGCTCCGTCTACGCGAGAGTGAGTTGGTTCTGCGTAATGAGGAGATTGCACGACTCACCCAGCAGCTGCAACAAGCTCAATCAGTAAGTTAGGCAGATGAAGTGAGCCATTCAATGTGAGATGATGTTAGCCAAGTTTCTTACATTAAAGACAAAATAATTATTAGAGTTTTGATACATTTATATATAGAATAAATTTTTAGATGAAAAGTAATTAACTGAAGAAAATGCAAGGAAGATAACTGGAAATTATGATTCCCTCTTAACATTTTACATAGGGTATTACCCCTTAGGTAGAAATATTGAATATATAACTGTGATTAGGAGCATTGTACGACCCTGGTGGTTTAACGTTTAGTTTTGGTTATAATAATAATATGTAACTGTGATTAGCTTCAGTTAAACCCTACAAATCTTATTATTTAATATATTCACTCGAAAATGCATAATTAATAATTTCCTAGTTTTACAATTTGTAAGATTCAGAGCAACAAATCACCTCACACTTAATCACAGCATACAAACATATATTATACACATCATGTATACAGTGACCCCTCTCTCTAACAAGCTAATAGGGAAAAGGGGGTATACAATATTGATGATTGTCTGGTTCTTCCAAATTATGAAATTAATTTTTCATCATCATCCAGTTGTCCTTTGAACTATTGGACATGGTCCACTGATATAGAAGACAACCAGACACTATGAATATAGGTATTATAACCTGTAATATATGTATCTTTTTTCTTTCAACAAACTGGCTGTATCCCACCAAGGCAGGGTGGTCCAAAAGGAAAAATGAAAGTTTCTCCTTTAAAATTTAGTAATATATACAGGAGAAGGGAATACTAGCCCCCTTGCTCCCGGCATTTTAGTCGCCTCTTGTGACATGCATAGCTTACAGAGAAAGAATTCTGTTCCACTACCCTGTGGAGACAAGCAGAAATTAACAAGAACTAGTAAGAAAATTGAAGAAAACCCAGAGGGGTGTCTGTGTGTGTGTATATATATGCTTGTACATGCATGTGTAGTGTGACCTAAATGTAAGTAGAAGTAGCAAGATGTACCTGAAACCTTGCACATTTATGAGACAGAAGAAAGACACCAGCACTCCTACCATCATGTAAAACAATCTTCCTTTGCAGAGGTGCTCAGATATGACAGTTTAGATGTCACTCCAAACAGCCAATATCCAAAACCCTTCCTTTAAAGTGCAGGCATTGTACTTCCCCTCCTCTAGGACTCAAGTCTGGCTAACCAGTTTCCCTTCATAAACTATTACCCTGCTCACACTCCAACAGCTCGTCAGGTCCCAAAAACCATTCGTCTCCATTCACTCCTATCTAACACACTCAGGCACACTTGCTGGAAGTCCAAGCCCCTTGCCCACAAAACCTCCTTTACCCCTCTCCCTCCAACCTTTCCTAGGATGACCCCTACCCCACCTTCCTTCCACTACAGATTTATACGCTCTCCAAGTCATTCTACTTTGTTCCATCCTGTCTAAATGACCAAACCACCTCAACAACCCCTCTTCAGCCCTCTGACTAATACTTTTAGTAACTCCACACCTAATTTGCACCACACATTGCCCTTAGACATGACATCTTCACTGCTTCCATCCTCCTCCTTGCTGCATCATTTACAACCCATGCTTAACACCTATATAAGGGTGTTGGTACCATTATACTCTCATACATTCCCTTCTTTGCCTCCATGGATAATGTTTTGTCTCCACAGATACCTCAAAGCACCACTTTCCTTTTTTTTCCTTCATCAATTCTATATTTAACTTCATCCTTCATAAAATCTTCTGCTGACAAGTCAACTTCCAAATATCTGAACACATTCACTTCTTCCATACTCCCTCCCTCCAATGTGATATCCAATTTTTCTTTATCTAAATCGTTATATACCCTCATCACCTTACTCTATCTATGTTCACTTTCAACTTTTTTCCTTTACACACCCTCCCAAACTCATCCACTAACCTTAGCAACTTTTCTTTAGAATCTCCCAAAAGCACAGTATCGGCAAAAAGTAACTGTGTCAATTCCCATTTTGTATTTGATTCCCCATAATTTAATCCCACCCCTCTCCTCAACACCCTAGCATTACTTCTTTTACAACCCCATCTATAAATATGTCAAACAACCATGGTGACATTACACATCCCTGTCTAAGGCCTACTTTTACTGGGAAGTAATCTCCGTCTCTCCTATGCACCCTAACCTGAACCTCACTGTCCTCATAAAAACTCTTTACAGCATTTAGTAACTTACTATCTATTCCATACGCTTGCAGCATCTGCCACATTGCTCCCCTATCCACCCTATCATATGCCTTTTCTAAATCCATAAATGCAATGAAAACTTCCCTATCTTTATCTAAATACTGTTCACATATATGCTTCAATGTAAATACTTGATCTACACATCCTCCTTACTCATCTGCAATCCTACTCTCTGTTTTACCTCTAATTCTTTCAATAATAACCCTACCATACACTTTACCTGGTATACTCAGTAAACTTCTTTCAACACACCAGCCATATCCCACCGAGGCGGGGTGGCCCAAAAGGAAAAACGAAAGTTTCTCCTTTTACATTTAGTGATATATACAGGAGAAGGAGTTATGAGCCCCTTTCTCCTGGCATTTTAGTCGTCTCTTATGACATGCATAGCTTACGGAGGAAGAATTCTGTTCCACTTCCCCATGGAGATAAGAGGAAATAAACAAGAACAAGAATTAGTAAGAAAATAGAAGAAAACCCAGAGGGGTGTGTATATATATGCTTGTACATGCCTGTAAAACAATTACAGGCTTTCATTTTACACTCAATTGGCAGGACGGTAGTACTACTTCCCTGGGCGGTTGCTGTCTACCAACCTACTACCTAGGACTCAGTTAACTTATTCCCTATAATTTTTACAATATTTTGTCCCCCTTCCCTTTATATAAAGGAACTATATATGCTCTCTGCCAATCCCCAGGTAAATTCCTCTTTCACACATTTATTGAACAAAAACACTAAAAACTTCAACACTGTATCCCCCCTTCCCCCTGTTTTTAACATTTCTTTCATGATCCCATTAGTTCCAGCTTCTTTACCCCTTTCATTCTACGTAATGCCTCACGCACCTCCCCCACATTCACATCTGGCTCTTCTTCACTCCTAAAAGATGTTATACCTCCCTGGTCAGTGCATGAAATTACTGCCTCCCTTTCTTCATCAACATTTAACCCTTTCACTGTCGGTGCCGTGATATTATGCTTCCAGTCTTGCGGGAGAAAGCTGGTAGGCCTACATATGAGAGAATAGGTCTGAGTGATCAGTGTGCACAGTATAAAAAAAATCCTGCAGCATGTAGTGCATAATGAGAAAAAAACCCTCTGACCTTGGTTTTGGTTTAATTAAAAACTGAATTTGCGGTGTATTTTCGTATGGTATTTATGGTTGTATTCTCGTTTTCTTGGTCTCATTTGATAGAATTTAAGATATATTTCAGAAATAGAGATGATTTTGAATGGTTTTCAGACTAAAAAATAGCGGAAATGTTCAATTTTTGCCGATGTTCAAGAGTAAACAAATCACGCCACACGTCCAATACACATCAATTGGTGGGACTAATATGCTTTCACAAATACGTTATTATTTATACCATTTTTACAATAATGCAGTAGTCTGCATAACAGTAAATCTTCTATTTTTTTGTGTGAATAAAAATTCAAAATGGAAAGCAAGCGTAATATAAGAGGGGCCTGGAGACGTGACTAATAAACAGATAAAATGTTATTTTAGTGCTAGGAATGTCTGCATTGTTTAATCTGGCACCTATTTTGAAATTGGCCTTACTTGAATTGTATAGGAAATTAGCCAAATTACCAATTTCTGATCACTTTATTGGGTAATTGAAATCAGTAAATGGGTGGTTTCTTGTGCTCAGTCAATAGAACAAATGGAGTTCTAGCAAAATAGCTATGAGTTTTGTTGATTGGAACAATGGAATTGGCCAAAAATAGGGCTCAAAGTGGGCAAAATCGGTGATGCATAAATATTGCTGACCGCTAATTTCACAAGAGTGTAATTCCATAAGTTTTCCATCAAATTTCGTACTTTTGGTTTCATTACCATCGGGAAAAGATTCTCTATCATTTCATAAGAAAAAATAATTTTTTTTTTTTAAATTCTCTGACACTGAGAGCAAGTTTGTGAGCAGGGGTCTCGACAGTAAAAGGGTAAAAAGTTCCTCAAAATATTCCCGCCATCTTCCCAATACAGTGGTACCTCGAGTTACGATATTTTTTCGTTTGAGAATGCTGTTCAAGTGCCATTACCAAACGAATTTATCCCCATAAGGAATAATGTAAAATAGACTAGTCCTTTTACACCCCCAAAAATATACTTACAAAAGCATTTAAAAAAATAAACTTACATAAAAGGGCGATTTTGGGGACCATCGTAACTCGAGGTACCACTGTACCTCCAACTCCCCATCTGCTAACTCCTCTATTCTGTTTTTAACTGACAAATTCATTCATTCCCTAGGCTTTCTCAACCTATTTATCTCCAAAAAATTTTCTTATTTTCAGCAAAATTTGTTGACAGTGCCTCACCCACTATCATCTGCTCTCCTTTTGCACTCTCTTTACCTTTCTTTTACTCTCCATATACTCTGCCCTTCTTATATCACATCTGCTTTGTAAAAACCTCTCATAAGCAACCTTTTACTCTTTTATCGCACCCTTTACCTCATCATTCCATCAGTCACTCCTCTTTCCTCCTGCACCCACTCTCCTATAGACACAAACTTCTGCCCCGCATTCTAACACTGCATTTGTAAAATTATCCCACCCCTCTTCAGCCCCCACACTACCTATACTCGCACTAGCCTACCTTTCTGCTAATAGTTGCTTATATCTCACCCTAACTACCTTCTTCCTTAGTTTATAAACTTTCACCTCTCTCTTACTTGCTGTTGTAATTTTCCTTTTGCCCCCATCTGCCTCTTACTCTGACTGTAGCTACAACTAAATAATGATCCGATATAGCTGTTGCTCCTCTATAAACATGCACATCCTGAAGTCTAACCATCAACTTTTCATCCACCAATACATAATCTAACAAACTACTTTCAATAATTCTATATCATATCTTGTATACTTATATTTTTCATAAAATATGTATTACTTATTACCAAGCCTCTTTCTACACATAGTTCAATTAAAGCCCCCCCCCCCCTCCATTTTCATTTACCCCTGGCACCCTAAACTTGCCTAATACTTACCTAATATATATGTATATATATATACCTGAAATCTTGCATGTTTATGAGACAGAAAAAAGACACCAGCAATCCTACCATCATGTAAAACAAATACAGGCTTTCGTTTTACACTCACTTGGCAGGACGGTAGTACCTCCCTGGGCGGTTGCTGTCTACCAACCTACTACCTATTATATATATATATATATATATATATTTTTTTTTTTTTCAACAAGTCGGCCGTCTCCCACCGAGGCAGGGTGACCCAAAAGAAAGAAAATCCCCAAAAGAAAAAACTTTCATCATCATTCAACACTTTCACCACACTCATACATAATCACTGTCTTTGCAGAGGAGCTCAGATACTACAGCTGAGAAAAGTCCCTCCCAGCTGTCACTATCTCAGACCCCTCCTTTAAAGTGCAGGCATTGTACTTCCCATTTCCAGGACTCAAGTCCAACTAAATCAATTAACTGGTTTCCCTGAATCCCTTCACACAATGTTACCCTGCTCACACTCCAACAGATCGTCATGTCCCAAAACCATTCGTCTCCATTCACTCCTATCTAACACGCTCAAAATGCTTGCTGGAAGTCCAAGCCCCTCGCCCACAAAACCTCCTTTACCCCTTCCCTCCAACCTTTTCTAGGACGACCCTACCCCGCCTTCCTTCCCCTACAGATTTATACGTCTCCAAGTCATTCTACTTTGATCCATTCTCTCTAAATGACCAAACCACCTCAACAACCCTCTTCAGCCCTCTGACAAATACTTTTAGTAACTCCACACCTTCTCCTAATTTCCACATTCCGAATTTTCTGCATAATATTTACACCACACATTGCCCTTAGACAGGACATCTCCACTGCCTCCAGCCTCCTCCTCGCTGCAGCATTTGCAACCCATGCTTCACACCCATATAAGAGTGTTGGTACCACTATACTTTCGTACATTCCCTTCTTTGCCTCCATGGATAACGTTTTTGTCTCCACAGATACCTCAATGCACCACTCACCTTTTTCCTTCATCAATTCTATGGTTAACCTCATCCTTCATAAACCCATCTGCTGACACATCAACTCCCAAATATCTGAAAACATTTACTTCTTCCATAATCCCTCTCTCCAATGTGATATCCAATTTTTCTTTATTTAAATCGTTTGATACCCTCATCACCTTACTCTTATCTATGTTCACTTTTAACTTTCTACCTTTACACACTCTCCCAAACTCGTCCACTAACCTTTGCAACTTTTCTTTAGAATCTCCCATAAGCACAGTATCATCAGCAAAAAGTAACTGTGTCAACTCCCATTTTGCATTTAATTCTCCATAATTTAATCCCACCCCTCTCCCCAACACCCTAGCATTTACTTCTTTTACAACCCCATCTATAAATATATTAAACAACCATGGTGACATTACACAACCCTGTCTAAGACCTACTTTTACCGCCCAGGGAGGTACTACCGTCCTGCCAAGTGAGTGTAAAACGAAAGCCTGTATTTGTTTTACATGATGGTAGGATTGCTGGTGTCTTTTTTCTGTCTCATAAACATGCAAGATTTCAGGTATGTCTTGTTACTTCTACTTACACTTAGGTCACACTACACATTCATGTACAAGCATATGTATATACACACACCCCTCTGGGTTTTGTTTTATTTTCTTACTAGTTCTTGTTCTTATTTCCTCTTATCTCCATGGGGAAGTGGAACAGAATTCTTCCTCCGTAAGCCATGCGTGTCGTAAGAGGCGACTAACATGCTGGGAGCAAGGGGCTAGTAACCCCTTCTCCTGTATATATTACTAAATGTAAAATGGGAAACTTTCGTTTTTCATTTTGGGCCACCCCACTTCGGTGGGAAACGGCCGACGTGTTGAAAGAAGAAAAAGATATATATATATATATATATATATATATATATATATATATATAGAGAGAGAGAGAGAGAGAGAGAGAGAGAGAGAGAGTCGAGGCAAGTGGTTTTTATGACTTTACAGGCTGTTGTAGTGTTAGCTAAGTAACATTTATGAAGGGATTCAGGGAAACAGGTTAGCATGAGTTGAGTCCTGGAGATGGGAAATACTGTGCCTGCACTTTGTAGGAAGGGTGAAGATATTTGCTGTTTTAACTGTCGTGTTAGTGCCCCTCTGGCAAGATAGTGATGAAAGTGTTTCTTCTTTTTTGGGTCACCCTGCCTCATTGGGAAATGGCAGTGTGTGTGTGTTAGTTACTATTTTGTCCTAGGCACATGTCGATTAGACACTAGGCCTGATGTATATGCGTGCGTGTATGTGTGTGTACACTCACCTAGTTAAGTGTTAGTTACCATTTTGTCCTAGGCACATGTCAATTAGACACTAGGCCTGTGTGTGTGTGTACACAATAGGGCTCCCAACATACTATATTAGTATTTTCCTGAAAATTCATCAAAAATCTATGGTTGGGTACTCTCAATCAATTTCCTGATGAGAAAGGATGAAAATTAATTAATGCATTTCCAAGCCTTAATTTTTCATATCTAATTTTAGTTATTTTTCACCAAGAATTTTTTACCGTCAATATGCTTTTTCAATAAAACACTTTTTCTATGAGGTTATACATAATAAGAGAGAGATGGGGGAGGGGGGTTGGAGAGGAGGGATGTAGTGTGGAGAGGATGTGTGAGGTCCTGCACCTCACCTTGATGAACTTGAGAACAGCCACCAATATGTGGCTGGGGCCTCCCTCCTGAGTTCCCAGGCAGCAGCAACTCCAGAAGTTTTATTTGAAAGGACTTAGGAGTGACGGTATAATTGGAAGAGGGGGAAGGGCTAGGGGACCTTGTCTTGAAGCAGCATTATTATTACTTTTCTTGAGGGGCTGTGGGGGCTGATGGGAATTTGGGGGGCTTCAGCCTCCCTTGGTTCTTCCCTGTTTCCAGGCAATCCACTCATCTCTCAGTATTACCAACCAGTGATGCACTAGCACAATGTAAATAATAAATGTACAGTTCTTGACCAGTGTCTACAAAAAAGCTCTTTATGCATGCATAAAATGAACATACATAATATGCATTTGGCAAAAACTGAGAAAAATATTTATAATTCATCCTTAATGAAAACTTAAATACAACTGTTGGAAAAGAGTCACTTCTTTGTAATTAATTAATTGGTTCCAATGTCTTAAGTGCAAAACAACACAAGTCAGAATGTCAAGTCAGGGCCCTATTGTTTTACACTTTTTTTTTTTTTATTATTTTAAGTTACAAGGCTTCTGTTAGCTGATGAGTAGAACTCATTTAAATGTCTTATAGCCCCATATGCTTTCTATTTGTTTAATGTATTTTCTGATTTAGTAACTTAACATACCTGTCCTTCATGGCTGCATACATTAGACCTTTTAGTTGACCTAAATTATAGAAACCTTTTTTGTTTTGTGCAATTATTTTACATTTAAACTTTAACACTAGCAAGTTCGTTAGATTTTTTTCTGTACAAGGTAAATTGCTTATTGTGTGTTTTAGCTTTGTGTCTAGTGCATATGTTTTGTCTGGTTTATGTCTGCATGTGACTCATAATGCATTTATTTCTGGTGCCTGTTCATGTGCATGTATTCATATTATGTATACAAGTTTTGATGTAGAGAGAGAGAAAGAGAGAGAGAGAGAGGGAAAGAGGGAAAATAAGGACATTTTAGTAAGCTGGAATAGAGCTAGTGAGTTGACGAGTGTTGCTGCAGCATGAGGCCGACCTGGGTGACCTCTGCCGTCAGCTGGGCCACTTCCTGAAAGCAGAGCGACAGTTGAGGACCGACGAAGTATGCGCTCTTAGAGAAAAGCTTGAGCACATCATTCTCACCGCAGCCAACATGCAAGGTAACACCAGAGCCAGTGTTGCCACAACCACGCATGCCACTGCAGCCGCTGGGCGGTTTGCAGCAGGAAAATAAGAGTGTTGGTACACTGTTGAGTGCGTAGATGGTGTGCATGCTCGTAAAGTTTTGAGTTGCAAAAGTGAATCTATTTAATTAGTACAAAAGTGACAATTTGCCTGTCACATCTCTCCAGAACATGAGCATTGTTGTAAATTGAGCGTAAAGTTTTGAGTTGCAAAAGTGAATCTATTTAATTAGTACAAAAGTGACAATTTGCCTGTCACATCTCTCCAGAACATGAGCATTGTTGTAAATTGCTCTAAATATTTTATTACCATACAGTATTCACAAAAGAAGTACTAATGACAAATATAACTTTGTAGGCTGATCTCCTTGATGGGAACATTGTTTCTCTCTGATACTTTAGCAGCTTTATATCTTTGGGGGTCTTGGTTTTTCTGAATGTTTGCCATTCACTGTCAGCAAGTGTGTTCTAAGGAAACTGTTTTGTAAATACTATGTAAATCTTTTAGTGTGCTGTCTTCCTTTACAGTAAATAGTTTGCTTCTTTATACTGGTAGTTTATTTGTATTATATGTATTTAACTCTTCCTAAACAGTGTAAATAATTTTGTCTCCCACCCTTCCAGCACAGCTGCATAGTAACACCTGACCTCATAACACAGTAATACTGACCACTGGCTAGATAATTTAACAGGAACATACTCTGTGACAAAAATAACTGAATTTGTTGAATTTAAAATATACATAATACAGAATGTTCATGTGTGTTCCTGCCATAGATACATTGCAGGCTAATCCCTCTTTTGGCACAAGGGATTCATATATCATATTTAAGGAAATGTAACATATGTACAGAAATGCAAAGTACTATATGTACTGACAACCTTAAATTATCTCAACCATTGCATTTGCAGAACAACAGAGGGACACCAACTCGGAAGGCAGTACAGAGGATAAATCTCCAGTGCGGAGAGGTGAAGGTTTAAGTGTAACACACAGTAAAGGTAAGCATATATTCTGTACATTGAAATAAGATTAAAAATCTGTCATTTAGAAAAGTAATATATAATGCAAACTTTAAGCTAAAGATACTCTACTCATTTCTCAAATAGGAATTTTATAATTCAGAAAGCTAATTGCATATACAATGTATAGCATTTATTCACAACTAACCCACAAATCAGAGCTAAACGTATACAGGATTTCATTCCTGGATGGATGTAGCAAAATGCTGTGATGGTCTATGACAATCTGATACATTATCTATTTTTATCTCCAATTTGTGGGTTAGTCAAGAATTGTTCCAGACATGGTATCATGACATTCAATCCCTGTCTTGTCAGAAGTGCTGACATCATAATTATAACTACCCTCCAACTGCAACTTCCCCCACCCCTCCTTCAGAGTATAGGCATTGCCTTTTTCATCTCCAGAACTTAAGCCTGGCTAAATGGTTTTCCCTGAATCCTTTCATAAATGTTACCTGTTCAGACTCCAACACATCCATAAAAATCCACTTGTCTCCATTCACTCCTGTCTAACACGCTCACACAAGCCTACTGGATGCTCAAACCCCTTCAACTCAAAGCCTTTTTTTTTTTTTTTTACCCCTTCCATGCAACTAATCCTGAATAACCCCTTTTACTCCAAATTTATGCATTCTCTTTATCCTATCCCTCTCTATAAGTCCATATCACATCAATGATCCCTCTTTGTTCTGAATTTATACCCTTGGACACCTTGCATTGTCTTTTAATTTTTATGCTCTGAACTCTCTACATGATATTCACATTACACACTGCTCTCAAACATGACATCTCCATTGCCTCTAGCCACTTCCTCACTGCAATGTTTAAAACCTGTCTAGCACTACTACTTTCAACAAACCAGCCACACCGAGGCAGGGTGGCCCAAAAAGAAAAACGAAAGTTTCTCTTTAAATTTAGTAATGTATACAGGAGAAGGGGTTACAAGCCCCTTGCTCCTGGCATTTTAGTCGCCTCATACGACACGCATGGTTTACAGAGGAAGAATTCTGTTCCACTTTCCCATGGAGATAAGCAGAAATAAACAAGAACTAGTAAGAAAATAGAAGAAAACCCAGAGGGGTGTGTGTATATATATATATATATATATGCTTGTACATGAATGTGTAGTGTGACCTAAGTGTAAGTAGAAGTAACAAGACATTCCTGAAATCTTGCATGTTTATGAGACAGAAAAAAGACATCAGCAATTCTACCATCACATAAAACAATTACAGGTTTCCATTTTACACTCGCTTAGCAGGACAGTAGTACCTCCCTGGGCGGTTGCAAACTACCAACCTACTACCTAGATGTCTTGCACTTATATGCTATAAAAGTGTTGTCACCACCATACTGTATCATCCCAGTTTTGTCTCTACAGATAAACTTTCTACAGATGCTCTTTATAAAAAATTAATATAAACCTTCAGAAAAATATTGGAATAATCATGACTGAAGTCGTCCTAAAACAAATCTTGCCAGTCTTACAGCAGTTAGTAACTAAAACTCTTGTTACCAAAAAAAATTGTTTACTGATGAGTTTCTTACTAGAGAGAGATTTTAGAGCTTTTAATATACTCATGACTATGGCACTGAACCTCATGGCTAGAGTTTAGGTAGAAAAATTAGCATTAGTTATTATTGGCTATCTAGTCATCAAGGTAAGCCAGACATAGGAGTGTGTTGATGGAGTTTTGTCTCATCCACTGTCAATGGTTTTATAATGTGCCCCAAGAAATCTACAGCTTATTTTACATTTCTTCACTTTCTTCTTTGATCTAGTATCAGAGTACTAGACATAATTTATATTCATACAGCTAGTTCCATTCCTCTTCTCACTTTCCCCCTTCCCTATCCCTGTAGGTGGAGGCAGGAGTGGTGGTGATATTAGCTACTGCACCCTTATTAGTTGTGTCCCTTGCTACCTGCAGTTCATTTTACAATTGCACATACAAGTACTGTACATGTAATGTTTATATTAGTATATTAAAACAGATTCTAGGTAGTAGGTTGGTAGACAACAACTGCCCAGGGAAGTATTACTGTCTTGCCAAGCGAGTGTAAAATGGAAGCCTGTAATTATTTTAGATGATGGTAGGATTGCTAGTGTCTTTTTTCTGTCTCATAAACATGCAAGATTTCAGGTACATCTTGCTACTTCTACTTGCACTTCGGTCACACTACACTTGCATGTACAAGCATATATATACACACCCCTCTGGGTTTTCTTCTATTTTCTTACTAGTTCTTTTTTATTTCATCTTATCTCAATGGGGAAGTGGAATAGAATTCTTCCTCTGTAAGCCATGCTTGTCGTAAGAGGCGGCTAAAATGCCATGAGCAAGGGTCTAGTAACCCCTTCTGTATATATTACTAAATTTAAAAGGAGAAACTTTTGTTTTTCCTTTTGGGCCACCCCACCTCAGTGGGATATGGCCAGTGCGTTGAAAGAAAGAAGATTAATATAGATATACAGTAATGGTGATTTAAAGCTCCCTCACCCCATCCATATCTATATGCCCTCTTTCTCTCTCTTGACATATCTCTATCTCAATTTATTTAATTTTAACAAAGTTCTGTTTTCCTGCCATTATGATTGATGTCTTAAAATTATGAAGTTAGCTTTGTGGGATTTGGATGAATTTCTGGTGTTTTTTACTAAATGCAGTTTTGAGACAGCTGGAGGATAACTGTCGCTTGCAAAAGTTGTAAAGGTGCAATCTTGATAAAACTGAGAAAATTAATTCTTAGATGTATGCCATAAACAGTTAATCACATGATTGTAGATTTACATTGATATAAGTGAAGGTTTGATTATTTCTCTCTGAACTATTCTTTGATTTGTGTCTGCACACTTCTGGCAAGACAACTATTGAATGTGATAGATTATTTTTTCTTGGTCTCAAGAATTCCATTTTATACCAAGCTAGTATGTATTTGTTAATGTTTCAAAGGCTTTTTTATTATTATAATCATGGGGAACACATCTATGGGTCAGTATCTGGAGAATGGGAGCTAATCAGCTTTGATCCAATCGAAAGATAATTCTAATTATGTACTTGGATCAAGATCCTTTTACAGTGAGCCCCCGGTTCTCGTCGGCAATCCGTCACAGAGGGCCCGTCGACCACCGGTTTGGTCGAACTCCGATTCTATTTTCCCCATAAGAAATAATGATAATAAAATTAATCCGTTCCAGACATCCAAAAGTATTAAAATAAATTTTTTAGAACTTTTTGACATTAAATTAAACACAATTTTATAAAAAAATAAGAAATAAATAGTACAATAACATGTCACTTACATTTATTGAAGAGTTGTTGATGTGTGGAGGACGGGAGGAGGGAAGAAGGTGGTACCTGCTAGTGTTTGGAAGGGGAATCCCCTTCCATTAACACTGCAGGTACCAAGTTCTTTTCTGGGGTTACTGGCCTTTTTCTTTGAATGCTACACTCCCTGCATGAATGCTAAACTCCCTGCATGCCTACTACACTCCCTGCATCCTTGCTACACTCCCTGCATCCTTGCTACACTCCCTGCATCCTTGCTACACTCCCAGCATCCCTGCTACACTCCCAGCATCCCTGCTACACTCCCTGCATCCCTGCTACACTCCCTGCATCCTTGCTACACTTCGTGCATCCTTGCTACACTCCCTGCATCCTTGCTACACTCCCTGCATCCTTGCTACTCCCTGCATCCTTGCTTCACTCCCTGCATCCTTGCTTCACTCCCTGCACATTCTTTACCACAGGCTTGGCACTAGGAGCTTTCTTTGGGCCCATGGTGGCTTATTTAGCAGTTGCAAGCACTAAAAACACTGGAATAATGACAATACAGTGGTACCTCGAGTTACGATGGTCCCCAAAATCGCCCTTTTATGTAAGTTTATTTTTTTAAATGCTTTTGTAAGTATATTTTTGGGGGTGTAAAAGGACTAGTTTATTTTACATTATTCCTTATGGGGATAAATTCGTTTGGTAATGGCACTTGAACAGCATTCTCGAACGAAAAAATATCGTAACTCGAGGTACCACTGTATATATGGTATGAATGCGTGGGTGGTGCGTGGGTAGTGTTCGCTCGCTTGTAAACAATAACACACCGAGTGCCTGGGCGCCCAGCTGGGCCACGGCCACACGCGTACGCGTCCAGGACGGATAGCCGACTCGCCCAACTCCGAGTGGCCGCCTAATACCGAGTCAAAAATATTGTAAAAAAAAAATGCCGAACACCGATTTGGCCAAGCTCCGACGCCGTCGAACACTGGGGGTTCACTGTACTGACATCATGGCACCTCCCCACTTTTAAGGCATTTGAAATGTCTGAAAAGATTATATTTGAGGCACCAAAGGAGAAAAAATTATTAAATTACTTATCCATTACAGAGTTGATGAGGTCTCCCAGTTGCCCCCGTCTTTCTGGATTCTCGTCTTTTTTATCGGTTGGCCCCTCTCAGGGAGGAGCGGGGCCACCATCTCAAAAATCAACAGACCTTCCCTCTCCCCTGGCAGGGATGGTCGCCTCACGAAAGAAAGTATTCGAGACACAAAAGACATTCACAGAGAACCTGTAAGTGAAGTAGAAAATGTAGAGCAGCTGGAAGGAATTGTAGAACATTTAAATGAAATCCAGGAAGATGGGGATATAAAAGGTTTAGAGTGTTTGCAAGAGGAGTTAGCAGATAATGATCATATAAATAGTACAATTAATCAAGAAGAAAAAGGTCCTGGCGTAGTGCAGAAAATGGTTCTTAAATTCAGTAAGCACGGTCCAAAACAGGTACCCTTTCTTACACGACGGAACACTGTTGCTCGATGCACCAACATTGTAAATGACGTTAAACAAGGAAAGCACAATCTTTTTCGGCGAAACAGTGAAAGCCAGCATGTTGTTTGGGATTATAATGTGACTGGTGCTGATGCAGCTACGGACCTAGAGTTTTCATTGCTCATGGAACGTATGAATGTCTTGAACACAGCATCATATGATAAAACTCGTGCTAAGAAAGATACCACTGAAGGTTCTTCATCCCTTAGTCGTGAATCATCATCTAGGAAATCTTTACCTGCTGGTGCCTTGAAATCATACATGAGAGGCACTAAAGCATCTGTCATGAAAACAAGAGAGGGTAGTATACCTCCAAGTATTGAAGAAGACAGAAATGAATCGAGAAGAAACTCACCCTCTCGAGGACCTCCTTCATCTAGTGGTAGGATGAACAAAGTGAGTCACTTGCAGCAACCTTCTTTACAGTCTAAAATTGCCACATCCAGTAGATCTGATAGCATAATAAAAAGTGGTCGCTTGTGTCCTGAGGGCAATGAGACTGTACAAAGAAAAAAAGCAGTCACTGTGAAACCCAGTATTCCACCTGTTTTATTAAAAGGCACAATTAAAGCCATCACTGAAGAGTCTACTACTGCTACCCTAGCACTTAATCGTGACAAGGCTTGGTTGACTCCTCAACGTCACTTATTGAGTGGTCAGTGTGAGGAAAAATGTAATCATTGTTTACTTGTCGACCTCTGGTTCACCATTTGGCACGTTGAGTTCAACAAAAAGTAAACTGCGCAAACAAAATACTTTTCTTTTTTCAATATGGCTTGTCAGGTATTATAATTATATAATCACTTTTTATTGTTGTATTATGTCAGAAATTAGGTATTTGCTTGAAGATATTAACTAACATCATTATATTGCTGTTGCAACAGTATAATGTCAGTCTCATGTTATCCACTGACAAGCCTAGGTGGAGATACTGACTGTAATCTGGAGATTTGTTCCATGAGCATATGCTGTTTTACTAAACTGTATTTTGCAAGATATACTAATGTTTTTTTCTTACATTGTTGATCTCTGTTGGTCCTATGTTTGATAGATGGTTTGTGTGATGTCTACCCAAGTATTTATTGTAGTGCTATTTATTTGGCTTATAGCCAAGTTTCATCAAAAAAATTTGCAGGGATTGAAATACTATGTTGAGTATTGTATGTTGTCTGACTAATGGGGATGTGTATATTGTTTAAAGTGTTTTTATCTTGCTTACTAATATGTAGTAACCCAGCCATTGTACATGTTCTGTACAGCCATCTCCTAGTTATATCAAAGGTTTATCAATGAACAAAATGTCTATATATTTTAAATAAATAATTGAACATTGTTTTGTTTTAGTTACACTTTCCTATGGTAAAATATTTTAACAGGAGACTACCACAATGGAGTTGGTTTAAAATGTAGTAGTTTATTCTTTAGAATAATTATGCTAGTGTTTTAACAGTAGTAGTATTAGGTATCCATCAACCATATTACCAAGCACCAAAGTGAAGGGGGAAATTAGAAAGTAATATAGGACACCCATTTTTTGGGGGGAGTAGGGGGCTTATGACAACCTGATATATTCAGAAGAGTTCATTTCAACAATTACTATAACTTTCCAGCAGCCAGATTTAGAGTTCATAAAAGCTATGTGCGTATATCATCCTAACATTACTTCACGGCATTCAAAAGGAAATGCAACTCATGGAAAAACATGTTTCAGTGGTCATTAGAAGAATGTAGGTTTACATTAACAGAAAGAACATTGATTGTTAAAAGGATTATGACCAAGGGATTGTTTTTTAAAAATCACTCTCAAACAATGGAAGAGCTACAGGTCAATCAAGTTAGAAAAAAAAAAAAGTGTTCACAAACATAACTTCTCATGTACACTTGTGTGTGAAAACTGATGACCACCACAATGTTTGTAATTTATTAATAAACATGCATTCTCCATGGGTTGCATATTTTTTAACACTGTATATACAGTGGACTCCCGGTTATCGTACTGCTCCCAACTCGAACAATTATGTAAGTATTTTTGGGGGTTTGAAACGGACTAATCTAATTCACATTTGTCCTTTTTTTTTTTTTATTAACACATCGGCCGATTCCCACCAAGGCAGGGTGGCCCGAAAAAGAAAAACTTTCATCATCATTCACTCCATCACTGTCTTGCCAGAAGGGTGCTTTACACTACAGTTATAAAACTGCAACATTAACACCCCTCCTTCAGAGTGCCGGCACTGTACTTCCCATCTCCAGAACTCAAGTCCGGCCTGCCGGTTTCCCTGAATCCCTTCATAAATGTTACTTTGCTCACACTCCAACAGCACGTCAAGTATTAAAAACCATATGCCTCCATTCACTCCTATCAAATACGCTCACACATGCTTGCTGGAAGTCCAAGCCCCTCGCACACAAAACTTCCTTTACCCCTCCTCCAACCTTTCCTAGGCCGACCCCTACCCCGCCTTCCCTCCACTACAGATTTATACACTCTCGAAGTCACTCTGTCTCGTTCCATTCTCTCTACATGTCCAAACCACCTCAACAACCCCTCCTCAGCTCTCTGGACAATCGTTTTGGTAATCCCGCACCTCCTCCTAATTTCCAAACTCCGAATTCTCTGCATTATATTCACACCACACATTGACCTCAGACATGACATCTCCACTGCCTCCAGCCTTCTCCTCGTTGCAACATTCATCACCCATGCTTCACACCCATATAAGAGCGTTGGTATAACTATACTCTCATACATTCCCTCTTTACTTCCATGGACAAGGTTCTTTGTCTCCACAGACTCCGAAGTGCTCCACTCACCCTTTTCCCTCATCAATTCTATGATTCACCTCATCCTTCATAGACCCATCCGCCGACATGTCCACTCCCAAATATCTGAATACATTCACCTCCTCCATACTCTCTCCCTCCAATCTGATATCCAATCTTTCGTCACCTATTCTTTTTGTTATCCTCATCACCTTACTCTTTCCTATATTCACTTTCAATTTTCTTCTTTTACACACCCTACCAAATTCATCCACCAACCTCTGCAGCTTCTCTTCAGAATCTCCCAAAAGCACAGTGTCATCAGCAAAAGCAACTGTGACAACTCCCACTTTGTATTTGCTTCTTTATCTTTTAGCCCAACACCTCTTGCTAAGACCCTCGCATTCACTTCTCTTACAACCCCATCTATAAATATATTGAACAACCACGGTGACATCACACATCCTTGTCTAAGGCCCACTTTTACTGGGAAATAGTCCCCTTCCCTCCTACACACTCTAACCTGAGCCTCACTATCCTCATAAAAACTCTTCACTGCTTTCAGTAACCTTCCTCCTATTCCATACACCTGCAACATCTGCCACATTGCCCCCTATCTACCCTATCATACGCCTTTTCCAAATCCATAAATGCCACAAAAACATCTTTACCCTTATCCAAATACTGTTCACCTATATGTTTCACTGTAAACACTTGGTCTACACACCCCTACCTTTCCTAAAGCCCCTTGTTCATCTGCTATCCTGCTTTCTGTTTTACTCTTAATTCTTTCAATAATAACTCTACCATACACTTTACCAGGTACACTCAACAGACTTATTCCCCTATAATTTTTGCACTCTCTTTTGTCCCCTTTGCCTTTATACAAAGGAACAATACACGCTCTCTGCCAATCCCTAGGTACCTTACCCTCTTCCATACATTTATTAAATAATAGCACCAACCACTCCAAAATTATATCCCCACCTGCTTTTAACATTTCTATCTTTATCCCATCAATCCCAGCTGCCTTACCCCTTTCATTCTACCCACTGCCTCACGAACTTCCCTACACCCACAACTGGCTCTTCCACACTCCTACAAGATGTTATTCCTCCTTGCCCTACACACGAAACACAGCTTCCTGTCTTCATCAACATTTAACAAATCCTCAAAATATTCTCTCCATCTTCCCGATACCTCTAACTCTCCATTTAATAACTCTCCTCTCCTATTTTTAACTGTCAAATCCATTTGTTCTCTAGGCTTCCTCAACTTATTAATCTCATTCCAAAACTTTTTCTTATTTTCAACAAAATTTGCTGATAACATCTCACCCACTCTCTCATCTGCTCTCTTTTACATTGCTTCACCACTCTTTTAACTTCTCTTTTTCTCTCCATATACTCTTCCCTCCTTGCATCACTTCTACTTTGTAAAACCTCTCATATGCTAACTTTTTCTCCCTTACTACTCTCTTTACATCATCATTCCACCAATCGCTCCTCTTCCCTCCCGCACCCACTGCCTGTAACCACAAACTTCTGCTGAACACTCTAACACTACATTTTTAAATCTACCCCATACATTTTCGACCCCATTGCCTACACTCTCACTAGCCCATCTATCCTCCAATAGTTGTTTATATCTTACCCTAACTGCCTCCTCTTTTAGTTTATAAACCTTCACCTCTCTTTTACTTACTGATTCTATTTTCCTTGTATTCCATCTACCTTTTACTCCCACTGTAGCTATAACTAAAAAGTGATCTGATATATCTGTAGCCCCTCTATAAACATGTACATCCTGAAGTCTACTCAACAGTCTTTTATCTACCAATACATAGTCCAACAAACTACTGTCATTACGCCCTACATCATATCTTGTATACTTATTTATCCTCTTTTTCTTAAAATATGTATTACCTATAACTAAACCCTTTCTATACAAAGTTCAATCAAAGGGCTCCCATTATCATTTACACCTGGCACCCCAAACTTACCTACTACACCCTCTCTGCATGTTTCTCCCACTTTAGCATTTAGGTCCCCTACCACAATTACTCTCTCATTTGGTTCAAAAGTTCCTATACATTCGCTAACATCTCCCAAAATCTCTCTCTCCTCTACACTCCTCTCTTCTCCAGGTGCATACACGCTTATTATGACCCACTTTTCGCATCCGACCCTTATTTTAATCCACATAATCCTTGAATTTACACATTTATATTTCCTCTTTTCCTTCCATAACTGATCCTTCAACATTATTGCTACCCCTTCCTTAGCTCTAACTCTCTCAGATACTTCTGACTTAATCCCATTTATTTCTCCCCACTGAAACTCGCCTACCCCCTTCAGCTTTGTTTCGCTTAGGGCCAGGACATCCAACTTCTTTTCATTCATAACATCGGCAATCATCTCTTTCTTATCATCCGCACTACATCCACGCACATTCAGACAACCCAATTTTATAAAGTTTTTCTTCTTCTCGTTTTTAGTAGATTTGTACAGGAGAAGGGGTTACTACCCCATTGCTCCCGGCATCTTAGTCGCCTCATACGACACGCATGGCTTACGGAGGAAAGATTCTTTTCCACTTCCCCATGGACAATAGAGAAAATAAAAAGAACAAGAGCTATTAAGAAAAAGAAGAAAAACCTAGATGTGTGTATGTATATATATGCATGTGTATGCCAGTGTAGTGTGACCTAAAGTGTAAGTAGAAGTAGCTAGATATACCTGTTATCCAGCGTGTTTATGAGACAGAAAAAAGACACCAGCAATCCTACCATCGTGTAAAACAGTTTCAGGTTTCTGTTTCACAGTCACCTGGCAGGACGGTAGTACCTCCCTGGGTGGTTGCTGTCTACCAACCTACCAACAAATTCATTCGGTAACGGCACTCGAACAGCATTCTGGAACGAATTATGGCCGATAATCGGGGGTCCACTGGACTACCATAGCAATTATATTAATGCTGACGATACCAGGTAGCAAAAGTGAAAGAAGCAGGAGGGAGGGCAGTTAAAACATTGAATTTGTTAGTACGTCTGCATGTAAACACAATAAATTGCTACTCTTATGCTTGACTTCTGAAATAGTTAAAAAAATTTAATGTGTAGAGGGTGGCAATGTGTGTGACAGAAAGCAATACAGGGTGTGTGGTGGCATGTTGCAGAATAGTGAAATATGGAAATGTGCTATAGTCATTGCTTTCTTTTGGGCTGTGAAACAACACTCTCCTACTCCTTGACAAAGCAGGCTATGACCTATTAGCCAGATAAGAAATAATAGACACTTGCACCTTCCTGTAGGTCTCCAGGGAGGTTAAGGAGCTTACAGCCACTGACTATAAGGCTCCTATAGCCCTTAGTCTGTTGTATCCCTTGAAATTCAACCACCATTACCCATTCACATGCAGCCTCTGAGTATCATACAGGTATGTTAAAGCTAAGAGATTGTGGGAATAAGACATTCACAATTAAGACATGGAGACGTTTCATTAATGGTGGCTTTTTTCAACCTAAAAAGGACAGAAAAAACCACAAGTGGTAGAGCAAATCTTATTCCCATATCATTAGTCAAGCAAACATAGGTTTACTTCCTGTCTCTTCTTATTATCAGGTGACCCTATGTCTAGATGGTAAATGGGCGAGCTTGACTTAATGACTTCTATATACTTTACGAGATACAAATAAAATACCAGTCCTCAGACAACTTGAAAGACAAGTCACCAGGCCCTGAAGAGCTGTTTTTAAGGGCTCTAAGGAATGTAGAGGAACTTGGCAAACTATTAGCTAATCTCTTCAGATCACTACAAATGGGTATTGTATTGGACAAGTGGAAAATGGTAAATGTGATACCAATTTACAAGAGGAGAGATTGGTCTATAATTTGAAGCTAAAGCACTATCAGCTTAACCTCAATTGTTGTAAGTTGATGGAATAAATAAGTGTGAATGCAATTTGAAGCTATCTTCAAAGATATACTTTGATCAATGGATCTCAACATAGTTTTACAAAAGGCAAGCTTGCCTTATGAATTTACTAACCTTTTCACTAGTATATTCAAGGCAGAAGACCAAGATAAAGAATATGATATTGTGTACTGTATATGAACTTATGACTGTTAATGATCCCCCACACAGGTGACTGATGAAGGTAGCAACACATGATATAGAAGGATAAATTATATCCTGAGTCAAGTCATGGCTGACCAACAGGTGACAGTGTATGCATAAATGGGAATAAATCAGAACAGGGGCCCATTACAAGTGGTGTACCATGGGGTCAGTATTGGGATCCTTGTTCTAATCTACATAAACAGCATAAAGGGAATAAGTAGCAACACAAGTTTGCCGATTACACTAAAAGGATGTCAAGTAACTTCTGAGGACACCAGAAAGCCACAGAATGATCTGGATAGGTTGAAACTGTGGTCAAAGACATAAATGGAGTTCCATGTGGACAAATGTAAGTTTCTAATTGTAGGAAAAGACAATAACAATGGTATTTATAATCTAAATAATCTAGAGCTTAGTCAAACTGAATGAGAAAAAGATTTAGAAGTTCTGGTTATCATAAATTTAAAACCAAGACAACAATGGATAAATGTTTGCAGCAATGATAATAGGATTCTTGGGTTAATATTAAGTATAAATAACAAAAGTCCTAAGGTTATACTTCAACTTTTTATATCTTTAATAAGGCCTTATTTAGATTATGCTGCTCAGTTCTGATTTCATTATTATAGAATGGACGTAATGCGACGGAAAATATACTATGATGAAGTATATCCCATGTATCAGAACCTTGTCTTATGAGGATACACATAAGGCACTGAATTTGCACTCTTCGGAAAGATGAAGAATTTGGGGGATATTGAAGTGTACATATGGAAAACAGGAACAAAGGGCATAAAAGTAATGTGCTGAAAGTATCTAATCAAAACAGGACTCGAGAAGGGCATAAAGTTGGACAAATTTAGATTTAGAAAGGCTACAGGAAAGTATTGGTTTAGTAGTATAGATGCAGCCGAGTGGAACAACTCCCTAATAGCATCAGTGGGGGCAAGAACTGAGTAGCTTTAAACTGTTAGTTGGATAGGTACATGAGTGGCGTGGTTGGGTCTGAATTGGACCTGTTTAGCAGTGTTCTTTCATTCTTAAACAATACAGTAGAGTACAAAATTAATTTACAAACTGACTTTCATAAAAGATTGAAAATTTATTAGTACTGTGAGATTTGAGAGTTCAAATTCAATTCAATTCAAATTCAAATGTTTATTTCTCTGTAAAGAAGGCCACTATTATGCGTAGCATGCGTAGGCATTTCGGGCAGACTAATAATAATTCTTACTCTATATTACAAATTACAACTTACAAATGATTAAATAGATTTACAATAGTGAGGTAGTTCAGAACATTTAAGAATATAACAATTTGTAAAATTAGTAATGAGAATGGTTTTGTCTTGGCATGATACACAGTTTCTATTAAAGCTCCTATCTCAGGCAAACTTAGGACTAGCTTGAGATTTATTAGGCAATAGCTATATTCGGAATTTTATGTTTACAGTCATTTGGGTCAGTGTAGGTGTAAATGAAGAGGATATATATATATATATATATATATATATATATATATATATATATATATATATATATATATATATATATATATATATATATATATATATATATATATATATATATGTATATGTATGTTAGTTAGTTAGTTAGTTAGTATGTACTCACCTAATTGTACTCACCTAATTGTGGTTGCAGGGTCGAGACTCAGCTCCTGGCCCCGCCTCTGCACTGTCCGCTACTGGGTCTCTGCTCTCCCCGCTCCGTGAGCTTTATCATACCTTGTCTTAAAACTATGTATGGTTCCCGCCTCCACTATATCGTTCGCTAAACTATTCCACTTCCTAACTACTCTATGGCTGAAGAATTGCTTCCTAACATCCCTCTGACTCATCTGAGTCTTCAGCTTCCAGTTGTGTCCCCTTGTTTCTGTGTTTCCTCTCTGGAACATCCTGTCACTATCTACCTTGTCGATTCCCCAGTATTTTGTATGTCGTTATCATGTCTCCTCTAACCCTTCTGTCCTCCAGTGTTGTTAGTCCTATTTCCCGCAACCTTTCTTCATAAGGCAGTCCCCTGAGTTGTGGAACTAGCCTTGTCGCAAACCTTTCTGTCACTGTCCACTTTGTCAATTCCTCTCAGTATCTTATATGTTGTTATCATGTGTGTGTGTGTGTGTGTGTGTGTGTGTGTGTGTGTGTGTGTGTGTCGTGTGTGTGTGTGTGTGTGTCGTGTGTGTGTGTGTGTGTGTGTGTGTGTGTGTGTGTGTGTGTGTGTGTGTGTGTGTGTGTGTGTGTGTGTGTGTGTACTCACCTAGTTGTGGTTGCAGGGTCGAGTCATAGCTCCTGGCCCCGCCTCTTCACTGGCCGCTACTGGGTCACTCTCCCTGCGCCATGAGCTTTATCATACCTCTTCTTAAAGCTATGTATGGAGCCTGCCTCCACTACGTCACTTCCTAAACTATTCCACTTCCCGACCACTCTGTGACTGAAGAAATACTTTCTAACATCTCTGTGATTCATCTGAGTCTTCAACTTCCAACTGTGTCCCATCTCTGGAACATTCTGTCACTGTCCACTTTGTCAATTCCTCTCAGTATCTTATACGTATGTTATTATCATGTGTGTGTGTGTGTGTGTGTGTGTGTGTGTGTGTGTGTGTGTGTGTGTGTGTGTGTGTGTGTGTGTGTGTGTGTGTGTGTGTGTGTGTGTGCGCGCGCGCGTGCGTGCGTGCGTGCGTGTGTACTCACCTAATTGTGGTTGCAGGGGTCGAGACTCAGCTCCTGGCCCCGCCTCTTCGCTGTCTGCTACTGGGTCTCTGCTCTCCTGCTCCATGAGCTTTATCATACCTTGTCTTAAAACTATGTATGGTTCCTGCCTCCACTATATCTTTCTAGTCCATTCCACTTCCTGACTACTCTGTGGCTGAAGAAATGTTTCCTGACATCCCTTTGACTCATCTGAGTCTTCAGCTTCCAGTTGTGTCCCCTTGTTTCTGTGTTCCCTCTCTGAAACAACCTGTCACTATCTACCTTGTCAATTCCCGCAGTATTTTGTATGTCGTTATCATGTCTCCTCTGACCCTTCTTTCCTCCAGTGTTGTTAGTCCTATTTCCCTCAACCTTTCTTCATAAGACAGACCCTGAGTTGTGGAACTAACCTTGTCGCAAACCTTTGCACTTTCTCTAGTTTCTTGACGTGCTTGACCAGGTGTGGGTTCCAGACTGGTGCTGCATACTCTAGTATGGGCCTGACGTATACGGTATACAGTGTCTTGAACGATTCCTTGTTAAGGTAACGGAACGCTAATCTTAGGTTTGCCAGTCGCCCATATGCTGCCGCGGTTATCTGGTTGATGTGTGCTTCCGGAGACGTGCTTGGTGTTATACTCACCCCCAGGTCTTTCTCCTTTGATGAGGTTTGTAGCCTTTGTCCACCTAGCCTGTACTCTGTCAGCGGTCTTCTTTGCCCTTCTCCGATCTTCATGACTTTGCATTTGGTGGTTAAATTCGAGAAGCCAGTTGCTAGACCAGATGTCAAGCTTGTCCAGGTCACTTTGAAGTCCTGCTTGGTCTTCATCCGATGTGATTCTCCTCATTAATTTCACATCATCTGCGAAAAGAGACAC